>VZRW01002124.1:189340-220669 GCA_013398125.1 Aegotheles bennettii
CCAGCACCCCCAAGTCCCTTTCTGCTGAGCAGCTTTCCAGCCACTCTTCCTCGAGCCTGTATCGGTGCCTGGGGTTGTTGTGGCCCAATTGCAGGACCCAACACTTGGCCTTATTGAACCTCATCCCGTTGGCCTCTGCCCATCGATCCAGCCTGTCCAGATCTCTCTGCAGAGCCTTCCTACCCTCAAGCAGATCAACACTTCCACCTAACCTAGTGCCATCTGCAAACTTACTGAGGGTACACTCGATCGCCTCATCTAGGTCATCAATAAAGATATTAAACAGAACTGGCCCCAACACCGAGCCCTGGGGAACACCACCAGTGACTGGCCACCAACTGGATTTAGTTCCATTAACCACAACTCTCCGGGCCCATCCTTCCAGCCAGTTTTTCACCCAGCATAGAATATCTACCCATCCAAGCCATGGACAGCCAGTTTTCTTAAGAGAATGCTGTGGGAGACCATGTCAAACAATTTACTGAAGTCCAGATAGACCACATCCACAGCCTTTCCCTCATCTACTAAGTGGGTCAATTTGTCATAGAACGAGATCAGGTTGATAAAACAGGACCTTCCTTTCCATTCCACATGTTGAAATGAATAAGAACAAATCTGAAGTTTCCTGGGAGTAAAATCTTACATAGGAAAACCACTTGGGAGGAAATGCTTTTGTGTAAAGGAATTAAATTTTAAGTGTTTCATGTCAATTTTACAGTAAAGTATACTATAGTATAGTTGCAAATGAAGTAAATGATCCAAATGCTTCATTGTGATAAGGTCAAAACATTTTATTTTCTCCCAGATTGAAAAAGACCCCAGCATTTTGTGTAAATTGATATATTCCCATAGGAAATCTAGTTTTCAAAATGATATTTCCTGATGAAAAAATCTGCTATTAGAAAACAACTTAAATTATTCTAATTTTTATGCATCTGACAAGATATGACTTTGCTATGCAGCTGCCAGAGCACCTCTCTGAGAATCCCGACACAGACCTTGAACTGGAGAAGCCACTCGGCTTGGCTAGTGTGAAAAAAAACTCATGGAGAGTCAATGAGGTCTTTTAGATAAAGAGCTAAACAGAATGAGCACAGCTATACTAAACTCATAAAAAATTCAAATGAAATAAATTCTCCATTGGCTGCAAATTTCAGATGGATATTTATTTTTATTGACAGAGAGGTTGCTGCACGTCAGCGACAGAACAACACAATGGAAATTACAACAACAGACTGAATCCCGACCAGAGCAATGCCACTGCTTCTTTTATCCATACCTTCCTTGATAACACTGGCAGGCAATTTCAGAATGAAAAACACGTATTTTCCTTTCCTTTGAAAAAAAAAAAAAAAAGGAGAAAAAAATCACCCCCCGAAAATTGGGCTGCCCATCCCCGTAGTCCTAGCCACTGTTTTACAGCGCAAGCAGCTGATCCATCACTGAACGCAGTAAGCTGAACTAGCATGTGCAAAGCTGCAGAGAGACACTCTGTAAGTTTGCATCCCATCAGGGAGGCAAGAGCATTCAGCCGTTGCATAATTTCTGGTTTCGGACTGGGAGAAGTTTTTTGAACTTTTATGGACTTCTTCCAAGGCCTGCCAAATATCCCTCTGCCAATGAGAGTATTAACAATCACAGAAACTATCAGGTGAGAATTTGGGGTATTTAAAGGTTCTTTTCATATGGCTTAGCAAGTAGAAATAAACTGCAGCCAGTATCACTGCAGCAGTCAGCCTTCCAGAATTCACTAGCGAACTGACTATGCATTACCCAGGTCCTACAGTTTGAGACGCTCTGGGAAACTCTATAAAATTACACAAAAAGTATTTGCATTAAGTAACTTCTTATTCAAAACTGTTGTAGAGCATTACCTTGCATTAAAATATTTGCTGCATGCCACAATGCTGTCTTAGACATTTTCCCTCCTCTATTCTAAGTGCTGTGGAGATGACTGTATGAGCTCTAGACACAAACTGAAATTGTGCCGCTTTGCACATGACAAAAGTCATCCCAGATTCAACCCACTCAGATGATGTGATATAGATCTTAGATTCATAGAATCATGGAATGTGCCAAGTTGGAAGGGACCCATCAGGATCAACTCCTGTCCCTGTGCAGGGCACCCCAAGAGTCACACCATGGGCCTGAGAGCATCATCCAAATGCTTCTTGAATTCAGTCAGGCTTGGTGCTGTGACCATTGACCTGGGGAGCCTGTTGCAGTGCTCGACCACCCTCTGGGTGGAAAACCTTTCCCTGATATCCAACCTAAACCTCCCCTGATTCAGCTTCCTGCTGTTACCCCGAGTCCTGTCATTGGTCACAGGAGTGAAGAGATCGGTCCCTGCCCCTTCTCTTCCCCTCGTGAGGAAGCCATAGACTGCAATGAGGTCTCCCCTCAGCCTCCTCTTCTCCAAGCTGAACAATCCAAGTGACCTCAGCTGCTCCTCATAAGATATCCTCTCCAAACCCTTTACCATCCTTGTGGACCTCCTTTGGGCGCTCTCCAGTAGTCTGATGTCTTTTTTATATTTCGAAGCCCAAAACTGCACACAGTACTCAAGGTGGCCCTCCACCTCAGGTGTACCTAAGCCATTATGGCCTCCCACTCATGGATGTCCTATAGTAATTTTTCTGGGCTGCTAGAAGCAGTCTTCAGGAACTGGACATACCTGCTTCAGTTTTGCCTTGTTTCTTCCTTTCCATTCCTCTACTCAAGAGAAGTACTAGGGACAGGCTCTCTGCCTGACTTCTTTTTCTATATCCCTGCTTCTGCCCCATGTCTGAGAATAGGAGACCTAGGATTCCTCATACCATGGAGAGGGATCCGCTTTCTTGGCTCTGGGAGCTGCTACTAGAGGCAGCACTGGCTCTGAGGGGAGGTCTCCCCTGGCATTTAGCAGTCAGGTGCCTCTCACCAGGGCAAAGCTTGGTCTGGAGCACCTGAAGGACACTGAAAGGATGGTAGGATATTGGAGCAGACTGATTCTAACAGTGAGGGACTGAATATGTTCCCCTGTGGATGAAACCTGCCTCCGTCCAGCTCATGCAGAGTTTTCGATTAGTAGTTGCCATCTCAGATGCCTGTGCTCCCTGACCACCCACAATCCAACATTTATCGGGGAAATAGTGCTAACTTGTCCATTCTGCCCTTACTGCACTGCTAAAAATAGTAATTAACCTGTTTTTCTGCTCCTTGCTATCTCTGGAGTACACCTGCTTACACAAGGTTGATCAGAATCCAACTCACTAATTACAGGAATTAACATCATTATCTCCTCGTACAGATAGCCTGAGCTGCAAATTCACTTCCCCGCTCTTGAGTTTTAATCTGCTGGTAGTCATTCTGCTTTGTGACCATTGCATCCTGGGCTGCACGTGGGAACATCCAGAGCTTTCCCTTCTTCATCTCTTCTTTCTATTCTAAAACGCAGTCTGTCATACTTCTCAGGGCACTGGACTCTGTGTCTCCAGCAGCACCTAATCTGCCATTTCCACCATGACCAGCTAGAGATGGAAGCTTTCTACAGTGAATCCACTAACAGTGAAAGCAAGTCAAATCCCTTCAGTCAAACTCTCCTGACTTTGAGGTGTGCCAAATCAAAACTCAGTCTGCAGCCCTGACTTGGAGGGATCTGTATTATCTCACATTAAGTAACTGCAGAGTATGATGCCACTTCTATTGTAGTCAAAAAAGGATTTATCACAGACCTACCACCATTGACAGGTCAATCACAGCGCTGTAATCATAATCCAAACTGTTACTTTAAAGTCTATTTTTGTGAAACCTTGACACTGGGCAGTCAGAATTGATATGGGATGAAATAAGCAAGATTGCTCAGAATTTAATCTAAACTTTTTAAGATAATCTGTTTGGCTTTTTTTATTTATTTTTTTTCCCCTTAATTGGGTTCCTCTCTCTTCTAGGTAATGCTGCTTTTCCAGTAATACAGATTCAAGCTCTATCTTTACCAGCCACAGAAACAGATCAGAATGTGGTGGGCACACAGGTCTTCTACTGTTTTTCCACCTGCTTTTGCAGATGTTGGAGGTCAGTATGCAAATGATCACCTCCTTAACCAAATTGAATGCACCTCCCAATTTTTAATGTAACTCTACTTCACAGAAATCAGCTGTGTAAAAATACTAAAATGGGACTTCATATTAATGCAGCAACAGTACTCAGCTAGACAATGAAAAATGCAGTAATTTCCTAACCTGCAAGCACAACCTAGGGGCAGAGCTAAGCTGGGTTTCTCCTGTCCTTGTACAGTGTACATAGTAGCAAAAACCCTGTAAACTGAAAAGACAAGACAGTCTCAGTAAAACCTATGCAGCCCCAGTGCTTTCAGTTGTCAGGGTAGGTTACTCGCCAGTATCTGAGTTAACAGTGCCATTATTAATAGCACTCAGGTGCCTGAGAGCTTCGGTGCTGTGCTAGCTACTATTTTTGGTGGACATACCACAGGAAGGTGGAGATTCCAGCTTGCTCAAAGCTGAATTGGTGCTGCAATGCTAATAGAAGTAAAAAGCAATAAAACCCATCATGTTGTCACTAACAGATTTTATTTGTGTCTGAATGTACATGGGGAGTTACTCCATTGATTAAATTAGGACCTTTTTTGAATAGTCACTCTCTGGAGTAGAATAGCATTTTAAGATTGGTAGTGAATTACATTCGTTTGGGGAGTTCATTGGGATGCTGTGGCATTCACGATTTTAGCATGATCCAGTCTTGCAGTAAGAGCAAAACATCCTACAACACCTGCCTGCAAAACTGGTTTGAAGTGGAAGCAAAATTCAGCATAATCCATAGCTTTTGTGGGGTCAAAAGCCAAAGATTTTGCTAATATATAAAGCTTCCATGTATTGGCTAAACATCAGGGATATACTTTACTGAAAAAATATATAAAAATTCTCTGTGTGGCTTAAGCATTATCTCTACCAGCATCTTACTAGTGGCTGAGCTCCAGGCAACACAGAACTAGTAAAAAACCTAAAACCAAGTGGGATCCAACCTAATGCCTGCATCCTCTGGCAGAATCAGAGAAACAAAGTTTCCTCTGTCAATGTATTGATTTTTCCAGACTTGGCTCACTTTTGTAGAACAAATACTCTTTGGAACTTACCTCCATCCTGAAATGGTGGTGGTAGGGAGGAATGTAATATTTGTTTGCTTTTCTGTTTTTAACTGAAGAGTTGTGATACAGCAGATATACATGATCTAAAGGAGCTCGAGGGGTCAGTTTACTCGCTACTGAAAACAAAGACAGGAAAGTTCACAGACCAGTGAGCTTCCTTAAACTCAAGAAAAACTCTCCTTGTTTCTAAAGAAACTTCTTGCTAAGTTCAGCAAAATTAGTGGAATTACATGGAGGATAAATAAAGGCCACTAGTGTTTAGATTTATTTTTCAATTTAGACTAAGTTTTGTTGTAAAATCAAGTATGTGGATGACAGTGAACCAA
This sequence comes from Aegotheles bennettii, assembly GCA_013398125.1. Classification (NCBI taxonomy): domain Eukaryota; kingdom Metazoa; phylum Chordata; class Aves; order Caprimulgiformes; family Aegothelidae; genus Aegotheles; species Aegotheles bennettii. The sequence continues at coordinate 194,810 of VZRW01002124.1, forward strand.
GGGGTACAGATGGTATGCCAGAGGGCAGGGCTGCCATCCAGAAGGACAATAACAGGCCAGGGAAATGGGCCAAAGGGAACCTCATGAAATCCAACTGAGACAAATGCAAAGCCCTGCACCTGGGGAGGAGGAACCCCCTGCAGCGATACAGGCTGGGCATTGCCTGGCCAGTGGACAGCTCTGCCAAAAAGGGCCCAGGGATGCAGCAGGCTGGGCACAGGCTAGCAGGGCTGCAAAGACAGCAAATGGCATCCCGGTCTGTATCAAGAAGATCATAGACAGTAGATTGAGGGAAGTGATTAGTCCCCTTTTACTCAGCAATTGTTAGACTACTGGATCCAGTTTGCACACCCAGTACAAGAAAAACATCAGTTAACAGGAGGGAGTTCAGGGGAGGCCGCCAAGCTCGTTGGGGCAGGAGCACTTGCACTGTGAGGACAGGCTGTGGTATTGAGGCTTCTTCAGCCAAGGGAAAGGATGGCTTGGGAAGACCTAACAGCAGCCCCCAGCACCTAGGGGAAAGTGACTAAGAGGTGGAGCTGAGCTTGTTGCAGAAATGGTGGTGGGAGAACAACAGACATGGGCATAAATTGGAGCTGGCAAGGTTCTGACTGGACATAAGAGGAGAAAAAAAATCCCTGTAAGAATGACACAGCAGTGGGACAGGGGCCAAGAGAGGATGTGCTGTCTCTCGGCTTTTCAAGTGCTGACTGGACAAAGCCCTCAGCAACTTGGTCTGAATTCAGTGTTGGCCTGCTTTGAGCCCATGTTCTCTTCCAACCTGAATTGCTCTAAGATTCTATGAAAAAAAAATGTTGTGAGCCATACTGCATTTTCAAGATGACTTAGAAAACTGATGAGTTTTCATTTAAGAAAATTAATACTTCTGATGGGTTGGTAGAAAATTTATTTTGAATACTTTCTATCAGTGAAAGCACAAAGCAAAATTCAGCTTACATGAATCCCAGCAGGTCAGCACCAAAATATTTTGCCTACAGATAGCTTGTCTGGCTTCCCTGGGTAGTTTGAGGCACGCTGTTTCATTTTGTGGATGGAGCAGCAGATAGTCAGTTTAAGCGACCTGCTCATGTTTGTACAGATTCCATATCATAGCCCAAAGCTAAAAGGCACCATTTGCTCTTATTTTGCCCCAGAAACACACCTTCAAAGAGTTTGGGGAACATATTGAATTACTTGTATATTACATAGCACCTTCTTGGTGCTTCTTTGCAGGATACAATATTGCACAATTCACTACTGAGAACAGCAGACTCAAACCTCAGCACTGAGCTTTAAAATAAAAAATAAACAGGATTTCCTCTTTTTTTATTTTTGTTTTTCATTCTATTTGTGTTCTAGGAAACTGGCCTAATAATGCCACAGTAATTCTGTAAGTACAGCTTCATCTTAAACAATAACAACAAATGAGTTTCATTTCATCTGTTCAAACAGAGCATGTTTGACAAAAGCGCCAAGGGCTGCTGGTGTTAGAGGGATACTGGCAGAAGTTGTTTCCTCAGATACAGAAAGGAGGAAAGGAGACCATTTTTAGCATTTGCTGAGGCAGTTGCAGCAGATTAACTTTAGATCAATGAGTTGCTTTATTATTCTACTTCACTCTCGAGTCTCTTTCAAGGCTTTTCTTTACCAACCAGGAAAATAAATATACAGATTTAAAACGGTCCCCCATGTCTATCTTCATTCACAAAGAAGGGATTTTTCAAAAGTGACTGTATGTCATCCACATCAAGGCAGAGGTGCCACAGTGTCACCGGGTGTCACTAGCTACCTAGCAATGCAATGGGCACCCAGAGGGGCTTTGACCAACCTGGTTCCCCCAGGTTGTGACTGTGTTCTAGTTGAAAAATATGAAAAAAGATGATTTTCACTTTTGCTTATATGAAAACCTCTCAATTCTAAACTACCCTTATAACTTGTTTCTCTCTTTATCCTTTTCTTCCCATGCTACTTTGTCCATGGCTTGAAAGTCATTCGGAGGACTTACAAAGTATTATATCTGGTTTTGCTTAGAGCTGTCTGCTGAAAGATCCCTAAATCTGCTTTTCCTGCTCCAGCCCTCCCGACTCCACGTCACTCACTCACCTCACTCATCTATCCTACTCAGATCCAGTTGCCTTTAGACTCAGTATTACTCTACCTGAGATCTTCCAGGTAGGTGAAAGAGCTGCCTCCTGCCCATCCACTATCTGTAGGCGTCACCCTCAGTCATGGCCAGGATCCGACCGGCCTCCAGAGCAGAAGGCTTCTAGGAAAGCATTTTCTCTAAACGCTGAACACAGTGAGATATCTGGCACTACAACACTGGCAAATCTATGCCCTCCGATTTTAGTAATGTTTTAATGTGAATACTACAGTAGAAACTTCTAGGCCCTGACTGACTGTCTTAAAAAACAGTTTATGGTCATATCTTGAAAGCTAATCTCCAATAAAATTATCTCTAGAACAACCTCCTGCAGCATATAAGACTTCATATTATTCAGCGAGTAGAAGAAGAAACCAGACAATTATTCCTCTACCTTTCTATGGCAATCTGCCTATGCCCTGAAGCAGAACTTAAGCCATCTTGAGTTTGTTATTTTTCCCTTTGCTGAATTTTTAAAACAAGACATACTATCTCTTTCTGGACTGACATCAGGTTCTTAATAAGAGTGCTCTGGGATTTCTCCCTTATCTGGCAAAGTCCTCTGTCCTTTCAGTTGCCTAATGTAATGGAATTTGTAGTCATATAAATGCATTAGTGTTGGGCAATGTGATGAACAGACATATATTTGTACAACACTGCAAATTAGTATCATAATGTTTTACTGCCAAGAAGCCACTGCTACAATCATTTACTTATCTCTGTACACAAGATATCCATTACTCATAAGGGTGTGAATAAAAAGTTTACCAAACTGAGAGACATAGTAAAACAACTGTTGACAACTGCTTTTTAAAAACAAACAAAACAATTGTAATTGAAATTTACTGTACTGTCCAATGTGTACCTAGAACATTGGCAAGATAAACTCATCCCTTCCTAGACAAACCTTGCTAAGGCCTTGGGAACAAGACTCCTGGGCTTACTGTATTTCAACTTGTGTCTTTCACTTCTTTTTGTGCCTGTGGTGACCTTCTACAAATCATAGAATTATTTTAGTTGGAAATATAACCATCTAAGTCTTATTTTGCTTTTGGCATGTATTTTGTGCCATCATTTAAGCTTGCAAAAACGAAAGAGGATATGCTAAAACTTTACATTTTTCTTGCACTACTTAATATGCACACATGCAAAATGTCTTAATTTAGAAACCTAGAATATAGCCAAAAATTTGGAAACATCTAAGCATACAGAGAACAATCAGGTATTCATATCATCAGATAAGAGGTATTTTATAACTCTATTAACAGACAGAAGCCAAGAGGCTATTAAGTAGAGATGGATGACTGAGGCAGATATAGCAATACAAAGGTTGCTGATATTGCTTCTAACCAAACTCAGAGCATTATTTGCACTGCAGCATTTTCTCGCTGTTTCTTCCTCCCCCTTCCCTAGACCACCTCTCACTGCACATGGAAACACAGGCACTGAATGAATTCCAGTGTATCCTGGTTCCAGATTAGCCAGGAATCTTGCATGGATCTGGACTCATGCATGAGCCATGCTTTTTCCTTCAGCTGAGGTTTGGATTTTCAGAGGAATCTAAACAGAGTTTAGCTTTGTACATACTGAAGAGGTTTACTTGGAGCATGCCAGTAGCTTGCATAGTACAGTATTTTTGCTTCAGCACATGGCTAACATGGAGTTAGTCCTCACGTGCTTTACATCCATTGGCACATTCCCCTCCTTATTGCCACTACTTGGGTGGCACTCATATAGAAAGGGTCACAGCATGCTCCTTACCAGATTTCCAGAACCAATTATACAGGATTCCTCATACAAAGATGGCATAAGGGAGGCACTTGAACATTTGCTCCAGTCTTGCAATTATATTTGTGCAGCTAAGCTCTTCTGGAAATCTCCAGCTATCTTAGGATCTCACTTGTTTGGACTGGGAGCCAAGTAGTGATCTTTTCTTCAAGGAACATGCAACACAAACATTTCAGGCGTATGTTAGCACATGAGAACCAGAAAGCAAAACAATTACATGGAGGCACTGTTTACCTTCCTAAGCTTGGTTTAGCTTGCACAAATACCATAAAGAAGGAAAAGCAATAGAACTGAAACACTGTTCCAGAATGCTCCACCAGAAATCAAAGGTAAATAGATTGTTCCCTTTGCTTAGGGATATTAAGGAACTAATTCAGTCTCCCAGTTCCCCAGAATGCAGTGATTAATTCAAAGAAAGGGATTTTCATTTTTTTGTTTGAACCACTTAGACAGTGGAAAATGGCTAGGAGCCTGGCAGGTCTTCCTATCTCTCTTCAGCTGGCAAGATCCATTCAAGGATCTGGTCTTCTGGTGTTTTGCAGACAGGTATAAACTTGCTCTGCAAGCCCACCCTGCCTTGCATGCTTTAAGTCAGATGAGAAAGTAATAATGCAGAGCCTTAGCTACCAGTGCCAAACCAGGTGAATATGATCCCCCTTTCAGCAAGGCACACCAGCTCTGCCTGAGTATGGCTTTCCTGGGGTCAGGTAGCAAGCCACCAGCAGGTTAAGAACACTAACACATGCATTCTCATCTGCCTGCAAAATATCATGCAGACTTGCTTGAAGGAACCTTGTACTTCTTAACACCAGACAGTCCCTCAGCCATTCACCTGAAAGCCGTTCAAACCTCTGTTGGACTTCCGACTTTGTTCACCATAGGAACAAGACCTGGTTTGCCTTTTTTTTTTAATAATAATTTGCCAGTTTTCCTCAGACTCCTTCAGCATCTATCTTCCTTTCATATAGGTCCCATTTTGGCTACAGCAGATATGGCAGCACACAGGCTCTTTGTACCTCCATGTCCCAAAAAAGACTACTCAAAGCCATTGCCAGAGTAACAAAAGAAATTGGCATCCTTAGAATTGAGCTAATTGTGCTTGCATGCAGCCAAAGAGCATCCTGGTGGCAGCTCTCCCTGAAAAACATGGTAGGTCAAGCAAGCCCTCCAATAAAATGTACTCATAACTGATGAAGAAGAGATCTTGCAGAGCAGGAGGGCTGAGAAACATGGGAACTCCCACCAAATGCTGCTTAACTTTGTAATTCTACATACACACAAAAAATAAAGAGATATTGAAAACAAAAACTAATTTTCATGCATGTGTATGACAGAGTGGTTTCCTCCCTGTTTCAAAGGCTCCCACTAGCAAGACAAGTAGGGAGGCTCAGCAAGTGTAGATGCCAAAATTGGTGCTTTCCAACATTTTGCTGGAAGCAGGACACTTCAGGTGCTGGCGAGATTTTTCTGGTGACTTCAAGTGGTAGAAAGCAATCTCATTGATACGAAGCTTGATTTGAAAACACTAAGGTAATATATATATGCAGTAGCCAACAGTTTGATTCTTGATGGTCTTACAGCTTTCATAGAATCGTAGAATCACTGAATGTGCTGAGCTGGAAGGGACTCATCAGGATCACAAAGTCCAACTCCTGTCCCTGTGCAGGACACCCCAGGAGTCACACCATGTGCCTGAGAGCATTGTCCAAACTCTTCTTGACCTCAGGCAGGCTCGGTGTTGTGACCACTGCCCTGGAGAGCCTGTTCCAGTACTTGAGCACCCTCTGGCCCACCTAGTATTAACACAGTCATGCTACTTCCCTCAGTTATGTTTCAATGTACTCCCACCAAGTTCTTTTCTCAAACCTTGAGAAATTTGAAAAAAACATAAACATACATATATACATGTAATATAAATGCACACACTAGCAATTCAGCTGACTGATTGGAGGTAAAAATCAATTATTTTTGGCATGCAATCAAAGCATCGACTTTTGGCATTTTCCAGAGAATATTTTTTTCAAATTTTCCACATTCATTGCAATAAAAAAATGAAGCTGGGTTCTTTGTCCAAGAGCCTTAAGATTTCAAAAGATATTCAAGCTTAACATTTAAAAGTTAATTCTCCCTTGACAATTTTGAGAACTTCCATTAAAGCAAAATTATTATTAGCATTCTGTAACCCTTTGTAAACGGGCCCATTGTTCAAATAAACTGACCTCTGCAGCAATTGACCTTAACATTGCTCAAAAGCTTGACAGTCAATTATCTTCTGATGTCCCTTCAATGGGCCTTGTGGTTGGAATAACCACTCCATCATCTGGAAGATAAGTATAGTAGTGTCTCATGGGCATTTCTTCAATGCTTATGCCATAAACACACTGCTGTAGAGTAAGTCAAGAAATTCTGTCTCAATGCCACTGAAGTGTACCTAAAGTGCCAGGTTTTGCACCTGGGACGGGGCAACCTGGTGGTGTGTACAGGCTAGGGAACGAGTGGCTGGAGAGCAGCACGACTGAGAGAGACCTGGGGGTCCTGGTTGATAGCAAACTGAATATGAGCCAGCAGTGTGCCCTGGCAGCCAGGAGGGCCAATGGTGTCCTGGGGTGCATCAAGCACCGCGTGGCCAGCCGGTCAAGGGAGGTGATTGTCCTGCTCTACTCCGCACTGGTGCAGCCTCATCTTGAGTACTGTGTGCAGTTTTGGGCTCTGCAGTTTAAAAAGGACATCAGACTACTGAAGCACATCCAGAGGAGGGCCTCGAGAATGGTGAAGGGTCTGGAGGGGATGTCTTATGAGAAGCAGGGATCAGGGAGAATCAGGGGAGGTTTAGGCTAGATATCAGGGAAAGGTTTTTTACCCAGAGGGTGGTTGAACACTGGAACAGGCTGCCCAGGGAGGTGGTCACAGCATCAAGCCTGACTGAGTTCAAGAAGTGTTTGGATGATTCTGTCAGGCCCATGGTGTGATTCCTGGGGTGTCATACACAGGGACAAATGTTGGACTCAATGATCCTGGAGGGTCCCTTCCAACTCGGCATGTTCTATGATTCCATGATTAAAAAGCAACAATACACCAAGAAATTCTCCCTTTCAAATATCTCTGAACACACAGATGAAAAATACCTAATGTGTTGAACATAATGTCATCTACTTCTTGGTGGGACTGTCAGACTCACACACAGTACCAGACTGTGCCTTCAACAAATACCACAACTCCGTTAAGTCTGTAGGACATGGATTTTGGGCTGCTGCAGGAAGATGCAATTCTCTCTCACTCTTTTGCTTCCAGTCAACCTGATCCTACTACAGGCCTGGGACCTGCTGCCAGTAGGGTCTTGCAACATGGTTGAGACTACCCTTCCCTCTATCTGGCTTCCAAAGAATGATTCCCCCCTTCCCTACACACCTCTGCAGCCCCCACATTCCCTGTTGAGCCCACAAGGACAGACGCTCTCTTCCAATACTCTTCCTGGGCGAGCAAGGAGAAACCCCAGCACAGCCCTGCCACTTTCACCCTGGGGAGACATGCACTTGGCTGGATGAATATTGTGGATCCTGGAATATTGCTGGTGCCCAAGATTCTCCCATTGTTTTTACAATTGTCATTTACAATTGCAACACTGTGACGGGCTTAATATATCACCCCTCCCCAGCACCAATTCAAAGCTCAAAGTGCTATTTACCATTAAAGCTGGAAAAATGAGGAGTTTCTTTTCAGCAAACAAAACAATCCTCTGCACTTGAATGTTTGAACTTAAGACTTAAAGGGTGATATAACTTTTAATATCACAGACTGTTCAATATTAAAACTACAGAAATATTGGTTTATTGCTAATAAAGTAAACCTCAACTGCGCTCAACCTTGCTCACACAACAGAAAATAATCATATCCCTAGCACACACATTTCTTCAGTAGAGACTATGAATCTTTACAACATAGCCTTTCATAAACAAGGCTCCGTAGAAACATAAAAGTAATTGCTGCCTTCGTCCAGGCCTCTTCTGGGGGGAAATACAGGCAGTATCTTGGGAACTGGAGAGCAGCAAGGAAGAATAAAACCCCACGTTTCTTGAAAAGACAGGCAAGAAAGCATAAAGAAGGAAGCTGGAAAAGAACACCAGGCCAAGAAGCAGTGCAGCACATTATTCTGACACTTAGCTGGGTGCGCTGCAATTAGTAACTCTTCAATGATTCCTTAGCCCAACTGAGATTTAAGGAAGCCTTACAAGTAGCCCTGTATTAGCCAGTACAAACTACTGCAACCTTTGCTACAAGCCTAATTCCGAGTTATTCATATTTAAGTGTATCCATGAGCTAGAGCAACTCACACATGTACACACACACTCAGTACTGTGCCTACACAGGACAGCTCACAGACAATGCCAAGACCTGAAATTTCAAGTATATAAAAATAATCATTGCTAAGCAAAGGTCATTCCTGATGGACAGAAAAGCAGGATGAGGTGAAGAAAAAAATTATTCTAGCAGAATGAAAGCATTTGAAATTCATAAAATGGTTCAGCTAGAGATGAACTCTCTTGGCATTGAATGGTACCTCCTCTCGACATTTAAAACATGCTTAAGATTATCCCCAGTGTCAAAAAGAAATAGGTACCAAAGACAACCATCACAGGACTCAGCAGCAGTTTGTCTGTTATTACTGAACTTACTAACCATGTGCAACAGAACAACTGTGAATAACAGCCATGACAGAAACCATAGGTTTTTTGGTCGTCAAAGGACCATCCACCTCATTTTTTAGGTTTGTTGAACTTCTTTAACACAGCAGAAGAGACGACCAAAAAAAAAAAAGTAATTCCTGTTATGGCACTTTAGAAATATACCCAAACCCATGAAGACTGTTTATGGTCTATGTAAGTGTTCAGAGTTTCAGAAATCTGCTGGGTGTCCCCTGGCATGGGGGCAGAAGTCAGCAGCTGCAGTCCATCTGTCCATTAGCTGTGGTGCTTTTCAGCAGGGTGAAACAGATACAGTTTATGATTAAGTCTACAGGACTATGATCCACATTTACCTGCTTGTTCTTTCATGTGGAATATGTTCTTTCATGTTCTTTCCTCTTTCAAGATGGAAGGTGCTGACCTGTCTTTTGACTTCTTTTACTTGTCAGGGTTGATATCCATAACTGGTGATCAGATTTTATAATTCTACGGATTCTCATCTCCAAGGAACTTGGTCCCCGTGGTGGCATTATATTTAGCAAAATTCTCCACTGTTCAGAGTAAATAATATTATGCCTCTTGCAGAAGTTGAAGTACTGTCCTGAACCTCAAGTGAGCCAATGCCAATAAGGGACATGCTAATTATGAAAGAGCTCATCATCTACTCCAGGGAAACATCACTGTCTTTTATCACTTGTGTACAGTAAACCCAAAGTGAAATGGCCACATTAGTGTGAGTGCAAACAGCAGATTGTAACAGGCATAGAACTCTGAAGATGTGCTGTATATATTTATTATAATGAACGAACAACTGTAAAACATGGGAAAAGTGCATCTTCATTAAGCTAAGCTCTGTTTTCTAGCTGGAGTTTTCTAGCAGCAAGTTTAGATAACAGAAACAAGATTGGAGAAAAACAGTATAAGGTAGGATTACTTAATGCTTAGGTAGCCTATATCTACCAATTAGCCAGCTCTCCCACTTCATCTTTGGCATTTCTTCCATTACTAGAAGCTCCCAGAGGAAGTCATTTTGTAAGAGAGAGCAGCAGAATAGAGAGTATCAGATAGCAAACTCCAGCAAATGTACATAATTTAACAGGATCCTAGAAGATGGCTCCATGGAAAAACTTTGAAGATTTATATAAAAGTCCAGCCACAGGGGTGGAGAATAAAATTGGCTTGCCACTATAAGCATTCCCTATTTCTGTTGTGACCTGACCTATCATCTCCAGCCAAGATCAGCTCCATTTTTCTATGCATTGTCTGGTCACAAAGAGAAATATATTTCCTGCCCCAAAAGCTTTCTAGCCTTCTTTGTGCTCTGAACAAAGCCACAGAAGACATATGTTGGCAGGGAGGGGATTGGGTACTGCTGCACAGGTACTTTGAAGACTCTGGCTAAGCCAATACCCTGGCTCAGCATATGGGTACGAGTATGGTGCTACACATACCAGCACCAGAGGTATGAGAGCAAAGCTTTCATAACTTTTAATCAGTGAAAAACTCTCAGGATATTTTTGACAAAAATAGGATGTGAAACACAGGCTGCCAGCTAAGTCCTGCTTGGGAGAATTTCCTAGGGCTACATACTCAAGTTTTACCTGTGATTTCATATGCATCGTTACACCTTGTCTTGCAATGGTTGGGTACACTGTTCCCTTATACTGGAAACTAGCTGCTATGACCTGCAAGTGGTTGTTTCAGTGGCGAAGGTGGCAGACAAATTGCTAGAAATGTATGAGTAAGAAAAGCAAAGCCCCCTAGTTGACAAAAGTAGGAAAACGTTTTGCTTTAAAAAAAGCTCAAAATCAGAAGATTCTGTAACACAGAGGTGACGCTGATAAAGCTATTGTCAAACTGATAGCACATCATGTTACTTGTTCTTCATTGCTTGTTATGAGCTGAAGTTCCCTCATATCCTACCTTGGATAAAGAAAGGAAACACATTGTTTAAGTAGTGTGTGTTGGCAGGACTGGAGAAAGCAGACCTAGAGACTTTCGTACTTAATTGCAACTGATCTTTCTAATTCTTTATTCTTTTTAAGGATTAAAACCCTGTTTTTTCAATTCCTCTCTAAAAGCTAAACAGGCCTTCAAGGAGGATCACTGAACAGCTAAAAGGTGTTTTTCATTTGTGTGTTTTTAATAGCACAAATAAAGAATCTCTGGCAGCCCCCGACAGGTTGACAAATGGGCAACCCTTGCGATTATTATTAGCCCATCTGTGAATATCTGCAGTGGAGTGCTCTGAGGAGGAAAAGCATAAGACAGAAGAGAAAGAAAGTACCCTGTCAAAATTTAAATTCATAAACAAAGAAAATATGAACACGTTTCATTGCAGTGTGTAGCCTTTAGTGCTAGAGACCTTGGCTCATAATAATTTAAACAGCAAACAATGTAAGTTTTATGAAAATAACGTAGCATCTCTTAAACAAAATGTCTGGCTTACTCATATCATATGTATGTAGAACTAACACTTCAAAAAACAAAGCAGATAACAAAAGTCACTGGTATATTTACCAGAGTCTTAGAATTATATTACTGGCTTAACTTAGGTCCCAGCTACAATGACTTGCCAATCTTCGTATGAATATTTTATAGGTATACAACAGCATTCATGTAGATGGTATTTTTCCAGGCCCAATTAGCATTAAAACATGCAAAAACAAACAGACAGAGATATGCAGAGAATTTGCAATGACCCCTGTGTTACTACAAACCCAGGGAACATTATGTGCCAGCAAACAAGTGGACAGTAAAGGATGTGGATATGCAGGTGCTAAAGCTGATGCACAGAAAGGGGGAAGCTCATGAGGTAACAAGGCTGGTCTTTGAGAGGGAAAGAACTTGTCCTAGCTGCTGAGGCAGACCAGAATTAGTTCTGGTTTGGGGTGGTGCTGTTTGTTTGTTTTTAATGGGAAGAGAAAAATAAAAATAAAATTTTTTAGATCTTCAGGCTGCCCTGTTCAGGAAAATAAAAGGTATCCAAATGCATACACTTGGCTGACATTAAATAATTCCTATCATCATCTGGTAGCAAGCCTTTCCATAAATTCATTGATATAACTTTAGATCTAACCCGAGCTCTTTCACAGCAGGAGTTCTTATGTTTCATGCAGTTGCCCCTTTATTAAGTCCCATCCCTTTTGTTTAAAATAGGTCCTTCAGAAAATGCATCTAAACTTGACCTGAAGGTGCTGGCAGGGGGAGGCTTTGCTTTGTTTCAACACTTCATTACCCCCTCTTCCCTTGACTGAAATCTGTGCTCCAAATTGGCATTTGTCACTTTACACACACAGGTCCTTACCTTCTTCTTACCTTGTTCTGTTAAAATAACATCTGTAGATATTACCACCAGAAGAAAAACAGGACATGAAGTCTTCCAAAGCAACTGCTTGATCTTTTCCCAACCACTTAAAGGGACCAAGCACTTCAATTCACTCACGCTAAAGCATTTCCTTTGGCTATTTAAATAACTTTGCAGGCTTTTCTTCATTATGATACAGGTCAGGTGAAGGGAATAGATGACTAGATACGACCTTCAGGTGACAGCATTCAACCAGGAAACGGGTTACTGAGGTTCTGCTTCAAAGAATGTTCAATAGCTATACAGAGAGCAAAATAGCTTCTAGAGAAGAAATTGAGAGAGACAGAGTGCTTAGCCAGCTGAGATTATCACAGGAAAGGGCTTAGAGTTCACCTCGACTTCTAAAGCCCAGCATTTTTATCTGCTGCCTCCCTAGTAAAAATTATTTGTTCATTTTTGCATAAGCACAAATTTTTATTTACTTTCTGCATTTGCTTTCAGTCCTTTCACGCTTCTACCTCTCTAGAACCACAATTTTGACCTGTCTGGGCATGTATAAAAAGCTTGTGTCTGCTGATCATTTGGATCGCCACTATACTGTACGAGCTTAGGTCACTCTTCAATAGTGCATGAAGCTGCAGCAATTGCTCCTGTGCTCAGAAATGCAAAAAGGATGTCTTTTAATTGGCTTGCAGTGTGCCAGAGACAAATGGAAAGGAAGTTCAGTAAATATCAGCCTATCTCACAACAGAAATTCACCTCTCTGTAAGGATTCAGATGCAAGCTAAAAGCTATATCAAAATCCCACTGCTGGTAAATTTAGGTTAGGTATTATGCTCTGAATTTCATGCAGGATTTTTAAATACAGTCAAATGTACTTATAGATACTACAGTAGCTCTTACCCAAAATCTTTAAGTTTAAGGATCTGAAAAGACATCTTCAATCAAAATGAAAAGTAGCATGCAGATTTACAATGCATTAGCCTCACCATGATAGCTGTGGCCGTGCACTCTTACCCAGTGGTATGGGAAGCAACAGCCTACTCTTTCTGAGGATGCCTTGTCCATGAGACACATCAGATTTCTCACATTGCTGCACTAAGACCACACCAAATACAGGCAGAGCAAGTTCCAGGATGTCCAAACCCATCCGTGTAGATATGTCCTAAACATCAGCTTCAGATGCACTATACAGGGTCTAGTGCACATGATTATGCCTCACTAGAAGTTGTTCAGAGGAACTTGAAGAACCTGCTACTTCATCATGCCAGAATGAGATCTGTAGCTGATATAAAGGCCTGGCTCTTCAGTCCTGTTGTCCCTGGTTCAGGCTTCTTGGATGAAAACTGTATCTCATGCAAATGGCAATGGGGTACATTAGAAACACAAGATTACTCCTAATAAAATGTATGAAGATAGCATAATCTTTGTAACAGAAAGGTTGGATGGCTGGGAAGCATCTAGCTAAGATAAACTGTCTTTTCTGATGGAAGAATTTCCTGGGAATTTTATTCAGGATTATGGAAAACAACAAAAGTTGTAGGGGCCCTTGGTTTCCTTAGGGTGGAGTATCAAGCCCATAGGGCTGACCCAGTCTTAAAATAGGAATTAAACATCTCCACTGAACTCTAAGATCAGGCCAGTTTTGCACATAAACCATTTCATTTTCCTATGAAGAGGTCCAATTTGCAAGTAAAATCAGCTGTCCAAGATTTTTTTATTTTGAAGTTGGTAATTTTGTAATTATTGAACAGTTAATTCTGTGGTGGCGGGGAGCGGGAAGGATGAACCAACCCAAAACTCATTTCAGCAATTAGTTTTCACTGGTTTTGTGTAGCCCTCTACACCTTGAGCACATACCCAACCTCAGCTCTCCTTCTAGAAGGTACTTCCACAGAATTTTGAAGTACAGAAACTCAAATTCTACCTTGAACTGTCATGTTTCCCTGAATCAAGGTCCCTGACAGAAACACCAAGACTCTCACAGTGAGAAATTGCTGGTTGTCCTGTTGCTAAATGAGTTCAGTTCATATCCATCATAATAAAAGTAATTTGATCTAATGCAGCATTAATGCAGACACAAAAGGTACAGCAGAATCTATTGTCATTAAGTGATTCATTGATTTGCCATTAAGGTGTTAGCATTTTAATTTATTTAAATTATTTGTTGCATGTTAAATGAGAAAAATAAATATGCACATTATGTTTTGCTCAGCTCCTGCGGTTCACAGAAGCAGTGTCAGCAATATGCCCTGTTCGCATTTGGCTCATCACAGCGACCTCGTTGGAGTGCAAAGTCAAACACAGCACTCAAAGTCAAGGACTGGAAAGTCAGACGACTCAATTACACTGAGGTCTTTACAAATGCTCTGAGGCTTAGCTGTGCTGAGTACCCACCAAAGCAGAAATGCTCCAAAGGATGGGACCCCTAAGGTGAAATCTCATTTTCAATGCCATGGTTTTGCAAAATACTGGATCCTCATCCCACATGGGAAGATGAGACACAGCTCTATTTCTTTAGCAGACTTTATGCCTGGCTGTGTTGCAATGTACATTGCTCAACAGAGTTCACCTCGCTGCTGTTTGAACCTAGCTCATGTATCTGGAGCATTAGGGTTGCTGTTTACCTTACCTTGCTGTTCATCATCTTTGCAAATTTTGCAACTTTTTTACAGTTTCTCCAGATCTCTGATAGAACAACGTTAGGTAACAAGAAGTTTCTGAGGAATCCTGTGTGGAAACATGCCCTTTGTACAATAACTTGTTACCTCAAAGTGCTTAACTTACTTTATACGGCCTATATTACTTTATGTAGTGCTTTATCATATACATACCATATTAGATAAAATAAAAAAACACAAACATGTCTCAAACAGTGCTGGGTCAATGCAGTAATTGTGACATTATAGGACCTATGACTAAAACTTATACTGAGCTGATTTAAGGGCAATGTCATTTGAATCTGTCCAATCTGTATTTTCATAGTTTGGCAAAGAAAGAAAAAAGAAAAGAAAAAAGATGATAGATGGGCAAAGGGGAAAAAAAATCTGTTTGGGGTCAAGTAATGGGTGTACTATGAGAAAGAGTGCTCCAATAAGTACAATCTCTCCATGTAATTCATAGCCTGCTGGTGAGGGCTCTCAGACATGGTGTGAAGATGGACTGCAGTCCCCGCTCTGCCTGGCTCACAGCAGGGCTGGGAAGGCCCAGGGCATGTCACAATCCAGCTACTGGGGCAGTTTTACATTTGCTCTCCATCTTAATTGATACACAATTATTTAAAGTTAAATTCAACTGCTTTAGGAGGGAGGGAGAGAATGCTGAAATACACCCTGCAGCCTGGCAATAAGGGTGTCTCAAAGGTGAAACTGCTCCTGTATCTAGCAGAGGTCTGAATATAGGTCTACTAGGTGAATGTCTCAGCTGACACAAGAAGCAAGGCTCCTTGGTTTTTATGTCTTGTGGATCTAAAACAGCAAGATGCAATGGGTCATCATTTTTAATTTTTCTTCCAATTTTCATTTGGATTAAACTGTTTACCAATATTCCTCCCCTCCTTCCTGTCAACTATTTTAGTAGTTGAGATCACACTTCTTGGCTAAGCAACTATTCTCTTCAATCAAAATGAAGCAGGGCGCACACGATCCTGCAGCAATGGCCCATCTTAGGCCAGATTACAGAGTTGTTCACAGGATCTAATCTTCCCAGCAGCAAGCCAGCATGCAATCCCATGCTGCATTTGGTCCAGCCACAATTTTGTCTTTTTTTCCCCAAGGACACCTCATTCCTTCCCTTTGCATTTTCCCCATCCTCCCTGTTGACCTTCATCAATCTCATGCACAGGGCTGCAGCCTGAACTGCATTGTACCCAAAGAACAGCAGCGTGTTAAGTAGTTTGAGGATCTTTTTTATAAGCTCTGCTCACTTCATGGATTCATCTTCCAGCTAAGTCTCTCAAATAAGCATACTGATACAGCTGTGGTTAGGGCCTGAAGGACACAGGCAGGAATCAGTGGACATGGTGAAAAGTCAAACTGTCTTTGCCACTGTAGGCACCACAGAGTGAAGCCCTCAACCGTAGCAGGGTTTTTAGAAGATCAGAAGTGAGTTTTTAATGACACCTGATTGATTCAGGGCTTTCGTTTTCTACTCTTGCTAAATTGCATATCTGCACTTAGCACAAAATTTGAGCGATGGTACCATCGAGGGTAAAGTAAACAGATTAACAAGGCAGATTTGCTCTTGTGAATGAACGTTCAAACAAACTGGCAATTTTTATAATGATGAATCCTCACTCTCCTCACTTTTTTCTTAATAGGATCATGAAACAAGTTTACCATGATCTATTACAAAATGATCAGGCAAAGCTTAAAAAAAGCCACACAGCCAAGGCCAATTTCAACATTGCTTTAGCAGGCAATTTCACCCAGAGATGAAAAATTCCTGAAACAGCTAAACCAATATTATGCAAAAAGTAGGTTTTATTTACCAACAGCTGATTTAGAGTCTATCACTGTGGCATCTAAGCAAAAAAGATCATAGCCTTGCAATTATAATAAGGATGAATTGATTTTCACTCCCTTCTATAAGCCCCCGATTTTATGATGGCCTTCAACAAAATAACATGTTAATTCAATGCTATTTTAATTTTTACTTTACAGAGTCCTTTTTTCTTTGACATAAGAATGAAGCATTAGGAGTTATACCTTGCTTGTGTATGTGAAGGACTATGTAATAAATCTTTATTTTCTGTTCTCTGTAGCCATGTTCACTTCAGTTTTTCCAGAGTTTGGTCAGTATGTACCACAAGAAAGGAGTAACACAATTCATTGTTAATAATAATATTACAAGGCATTGTAGAAGGAAAAATTACTCTCCTACTGCCAAAGAAGGAACAGGCTGTGATTTTGGCTAAGATTTTAGAGAGATGTGACTTTTATGAAATGATAGCCTCACCCTACCCGGTAGGTGTATTCAGGACCATGGAACTACTTGACTGAGTTACATTTTACAGGACTCACAGTCCTGGGCAATTTAATCATACTCAGATTTTTCTACCACAATTAAGAAGACAGTACCTGGTACCTGTGCAGTAGCAGCTACACAGAGGCTGCTGAAAGCAGTGGTGCTGCCTCCATGCATGACTGGGCTGTAGGTGAACTCCTGCCACAGCAACCACTCAGGGTGAAAGCTTGAGCCATCCATCTTCCTTAATCTTCCTGTATGCACTTTCTATTCTGGATTCTACCATTCATATTTATTCAGCATTTTGGATTGCTTTATTTCCATCCTCCCTATGCAACTACTTGGAGGAAGTTATCATGCTGCTATCAAATTGCAAATAAAGTCAGGATATTGGCTCACAGCCTTCACAATCCATCAGACATTGAAATTCAGAGGAAGCTCTGTAGGACCAGCTTGAAAGATGAGGCAGAATCCAAACACTAATAAAAAGTTTCCTAGAGGAGTTGGTTGGATTTGGAGGTATATAGCCCACACCACTGCTCACAACTTTTTCAAGCAGCTGTGGCTGCTGGACAGAGTCAGAGAAGAGCTGCACCAGCTGTTTAATTACTCAAGGTTAAAACCACTCTTGTGCCATGCTTAGGTGTGCACTGTGCTGTGTAGGTGCACACTGAATGTAAAACCAGGCTCACTGCATGCCACTGAGTAAATAGAATGTCTCACTTGTATTATGTAGTTTTCTTGATAGGCTTGACAAATGACATCTTAATTTGTGCTTCAGATTAATAAAGCAAGACTGATCTCTCTGGAAATAAACATCTAAGGAACTAAAGGAAACGTGCAAGAAATAGCAATGCAACTCTTCCCTCCTCCATAAATCCTCTCTATTTTCCTATTTAGCTCCTACAGCCCTATGAATTAGTAAATCTCAACATGAGATAAGTAGCAAGTCATTGTCACCACTGCACGTGGAAGGAAAAACAGAAGTCCAGTTGGTAAGAAGGCTCAGATCGGTAGCAGGCAAGCGACTAAATGAAAAACTCTTGTCAGAGTAATGCATTCTTCTTAGAATTCATGGGATGACATCATGTCATCCTGACTTACTCTTGGCCATCTCAGGTTGGCTATTAAAGCAAAACTCTTGGAGAACAACCACCAGAATGAGTTTATATTCTCCTCTTATCTGTAACGGCAGGTCAGAGATGTATACAAGTACTTGGGAACAAAATGGTCCAGATGGGGTTATTCTGGAAGTTCTGAACCAGAAAGTCACAATTCCTATTCCAGCCACTACTTAAGATAGTGAGGCCATCAAATACACTTAAGGAGGGAGCCAGAGCACTGTATTGGCAGAACTAAATGTTAGTCAACACAAGGATAAAAGCAATGCCTGTAAAATGCAAGGGAGTAGGACCAGCCCACTGGCGCAAGATGCAGTAATAAAGCCAGAGAAGTCATGTATTTCTCTGAATTACAGTCAGAAAGCCCAGCAGATAATCTGTAATATTGTCAGTTCATAGAAAGATTGAATTTTTGGCCAAGTAGTTCTGTTTGCTCATCACTTCCATCAGCTCATTGTTCATGCAAACATCTCAGTTACTTTAAAAAATGAAAGCAAGCACAGGAGTGAACTACTCAGATCCTGGATATTCAAGTGGTTTAGAAGTAGGCAGAGAGTAGAATTTTAAAAAGGCTGATTATTGCTTCAGCAAGCTTTAAAGAAGTAAAAATACATCACAAATTGGACAGAGCAGCCTTTTTGAAAAAAATGGATATTGCTTTTAAAAAGCATATTAGAGACCTCTTGCAGGTAGGCAGCATTTATCTGAGATGCAAGATGTCTATCTGCAGACACTCAGATCCCTACAAGTAATGTTTGCAGGTTTTGCAGTCCCACTGAGGCAAAGAATTCAAGGCTTAAGAAGGGCAGAAGTGACTTTCTGGGAAAGAGAGATGGGGTATGTCATTTGAGGTGTTATAGTAGAACCAAATCTCAGAGCATCCCTGCTGGTTTTCTCAGTGATTAGTAACAAAGCTGGTGGGACAATACAAAATGCCCACTGGTTTAAAAGAGCTGTTTGGGAAAGCATCCACTTATACCTACAGAAAAGTTAGTGTCTGCAGAACCAGTATCTGAAGAGTATCATCTTCAAGGAGAGTGATACAATACAAAAAAAAGAAAAAAGAGCGAGGTACTTGCATGGTGAGTAGATCCCTCTTTAAGGCCAACCTCCAGCAGGCACAGGCTGAGCATCTGAACTCCTATCAGATGATCAGCACTGTGCTAACAAGGCCAGCCTTTGTTTCTTACCAGGCGAAGGGGCTGGATGTTGTCTTTGTTGTCTCTCACTTCCTAACGAATTTAAAGGCAAAAAAAAGTATAAGAAATGTCCTGCCCATGCCCATCCTTAGGGTGGAGGAATGACACAGATACCTCTCTCCCTCCAGAAACGGTTTCTAGCATTGATTCTTCCAAATCTCACTTTGAAATGGAAATATGAACCATCAAATATTTGTTAAAAAAATAAATCCTTCTTTTTCAGTGACAGATGAGGAGCTACATAGAAGTGGAGACATTGAAATTTCACCTTTTTAGCATTTACCTATCACTCCTTCCAATAAAAAAGGAACAAAGCAATCAAATATTCTCTGCAGTACTTGTAAAGTCAACATCTAACAAAGGTACCAGGGCACAAACCAGGACTGACAAGAAAAAAGAAAAGCAAAACTCACTTGTCTTATTTCACTGGAGAAATAAATTATGAAATAATAAACAAAATAGATGGTTACAAGCAATCATATTGCTTACATACCACAGTGTTTTAAGGCACCTTTTTTCCCCTCTGAAAAACAAAAACTAGATTTTCAAAACACTTGTACAACTGATAATTTGTAACGTTGTTCTAGTGAGTCTGCAAGACTGCTTTTTTGATAAATATATTATTCTTATCTTGAGAGCATTACAACAACAACAGCAATTAAATAGGTAGGCAAAGAAAGGCAGATGAATAGAAGGCAAAAAAAAGGAGAGGGGGAGAGAGAGAAGGGGAGAGCGCAAAACCGGGGGAAGAGAAGGAAAGCAAGAGAAAGAAGGGGGACAGAAAGAGGGTTAAGTTAGGTAGCTAGCTTCAGTAAAGTCAAATAACCTTGAGTTCAGCAGTAAGCAGTAACAGCAAGTGCATATAGGGATCAGGATACATAATATATATTTGGAACAGAAATAGAAAGAACAAAATAGATCATATTTCAGGCAAAAAGAGAATGGGAGAATGAGGAGAGAAGAGCCAGGAAGTAATATAGTATTTTTTCTCATTACTATAGGACCAAATCTAGAGGCTGCATATCAGTGAAGGAGGCAGTTAGAATATTACAGAATGGATATAAAATCTGTAAAATATATACAGCATTATTCAAAATGTATTTTCAAGCAAAATAGTAACTGCATATCTTGTGGCTCTGGCTATAATAGGGCTTAGACAAAACCTGCTGGGGAGCTAACCAAAAGGAAGGAAATGGAGAAATGCCCAGCATGTTTCAAGGACTAACAGGAATGCCATCAGCAAATAAGGATAACAAAGCCCAACAGATGATGCCACGGTAACGGTATCTGCAACCACTGCCACATCCTAGAAATTCCCAGATACGATGCAGTCTCATGGCTTTCCAAATTTTCCAAATCTGTTCCATATAATGACCCTAATCCCCTCTCCTCTTTCCTTTCCTCTGCACTGTCCACTCTTCAGCTTTCCCAAAATATGGTTTCATTAAAAAAAAAAAACAACAAACAACAAAACAACAAACAAACAAAACCCAAAGCAAAACAAAAACAAACACAAAACCAAACTCAGAACAGAGCAAGGTTTGGCCCAAAGAATCTCCTCAGCTTTGGGTTCTCCCAGAGCTCCTGCCTCACCTTAGGACTTTATTGAGAGAAGCATTGCCTTGCCTCCCTCAAATGCAGTGTCTCCCCAGAGTGGCATTAGTAAGTCACCTTCAGGATGCATTTAGCAGCTCCTTGCAGGACCAACGCCAGCTAATAAAGCTGGTCCACAAAAACATGGAGTTATTCCTGAAGTTACAGGACAGAATATCTTGCATGTCTTATTTTCATCCTCAAGTAACTAAGGAGTACAGTTCAGTCAACATCTCCCTTGCTGATTAGTGCTTTACTTTGCAAGTAGATGTTCTGAGATTAGTGTGCAATGTATTAATTTATCATCCTCATAAGAGCTGCCATCAGGTTCTGCAGGTAACCTTTCAGCAGAAACCTTGTAAGCACAAACTCCAGAAGAGGAAATCCTGTCAGCCAAACATAAGGAACACAAAATACGAGCTGTAGCTTTACCTTCTTTCAGCTATTACATTTTGCAATGAGGGCTCTTACCATCTGCATACCACTGTGTCCTTCTGTCAGCCCACCTCAAAATAGCTAAGAAATTATTTAAAAGGAAATGTTATGGAATCACCCAGAGACAAAGTTGATTTGATATTAAGATGTGGTGTTCAAGAAACTAGAGTTTCAATAAGAAAATGATGTCAAAACAGCTTTATGTTCACACTGAAACCATGCAGTGAGTATACAATCAGAGGGAAAATGTTCATTTGAAAACAATAATAGTAATTTTTTTAAAACTTCAGATGCACTTGCTAAAGCCATATAAAGTGTGACTTCTAACCTGACAATACTGTGCTTGTAGAAATGGTACCACTGGGTTCTCCAGTCAAGGCTCTTCACCACTTTCAAACCTGTATCTGATTCTCAGATAAACTGCTGTTTTCCCCTCTCAAACCTATGGATAAACCCTGGGCTCTTTCCAGTCATGTGTCATCAGTAGCAGAAGGATTTGATAGCTTGTTATTATCTACACCAGGCAACACAGTTATCAGAGAGCTCCTTGAGTGACAACCAGAGCTTGCTGGTAGCAGGATCAATGCAACCACCTTCAAATGACAACTTTTGCATGGCATCTATGCACAACTGCTTGGCATTTGGTATAAATGAGTTTCTGGACAGACAGGCAGGCACCTCCAAACACAGGTGGTAAGCCATGTAGAGAAAAGAAACCAAACTGCGAACGACTCAAGCAAAGGTAGGGCTGGCCAACAGCTTAATAAAGAGGGGAGAAATTACAACAAAGATCAATGAGATGCAACATGCAGGAAAAATTGCAGCACTACACACTAGAGCTGCATTCTCAGTGACTTTTGATAAGACATGTTAAGTCATGTGAATAGGCATTACATCGGCAGTACATTTACTTAAAGCTTGGTGATTCAAGGTGGGTCACCTACTGTGGGTATTAGTTATGCAGTCGCTATTCTGCTGCTCTGGGAGCACACAATCACACTTCCCACAGAGAAAAAGAGGACCTGTGGGAGAGGCCACATGCAGTGCCTGTTCCGAGTGAAGCGCTGCTGAACTCCACACTTCATCATGCTACTGATCCAAAACAAAAATAATGAGCTTAAGAAATGTCTGGTTATTCGTTGCCTTTTGCCATTTAAACACGATATAAAAGTAACCCTGTGAGGACTGTTCTACACATTTGGCCTGGCTACAAGGAGAAGGAAGAAGTCAACTACTTAAAAATTTTAGCCCAGCCTGGCATTAATGAACAACCTTAATGAGCTTTGGGTAAATATTTCAGTACTTCAGCATTCATTAGTCAACTCCCAGTCACAGTGTGTGGAATCTGCAGTTATGGCAACAGCTGCACGTTAATGCAGATATATACTACGCTGGCTTTAAAGTAGCACTTAGCTTCCAACCACTACATAGTGCAAAGCCCACCTGAAGGGCAGGGTGCATAACCCCACTCTGAGCTCCACAATGCCACAGCTAAGCTAGCTGAAAGCTGTCTTTTTTGTAGTTCTGAAGTGGATCACAATACAATCTCTTACATGAATTCAATTTGACAGTAGATCCACGTCCTTGCGTGGTCTCTTGTGAATATGCTACTGGGTCTACTAATACAGGGACTTCTCAAAGCAGTAATGTGCGGGGAATACTTCCACAACTGAAAGAAGTCTAACCTTTGAAATCACAAGCATTTGCAGTGGAAGTCTATACCATTACCCCTGAAAGCTGGAATAAGACAGGTGACAGGAATATGACAGTGCTTTCATTCAATCTACGAGCATTTGAAATTACAACTGTCAACTAGATGCACTGAACAGTTTACGTGTAAACATAAGCTGGATGCATTGGCATAATAAACAGTCAATCAATAGCAGTGAAAGGACAGATTAATAAAAGTTGCTTCTGTCAGAGGACAAACTGAGGACATCAGAAAAGATGAAATTCTATGAATACAATTGCTTCCTGTGAATAGTAGCATTCAGCTTTCGTTCTGATTAGATGGAATTGGTTCAGATGAGCATCAAAAAACTTCTGAATGCTTTTCTAAAACTGCTGAGGCTCATCAAAAATGCTCTGCACCAATGCCAGAAAAAGACAACAAAGCAAAACACCAAAAACGCTCAAACCAATTCTGAAAGAATCCATGGGATTTTGCAGCCATCCTTATCTGCCCCATTTGTGCCTTCCAAGTTTTCTTATCTGCTCAGTTAATTTATATAACAGGGTACCTTCAAACTCTGAATAGTTTTGGACCAGTAAGCTGTGTGCTGCTTTGCCTCATGCAACTCTAAGAAAAATAGACAGTCAGTCAAGCCCAGATTCTAACTCTTTACTGTGGGCAGTGATGGTGATATATGGGACGGAAAAAAAACACAACTTGCTTTTTCTAAGGGCAGCATGAACTAGTCACATTGGCAGTTAGAAAAAATCTTGTTCTGACTTGTAGTACTGAAAAAATTTGATGGATTAGTCACTAGCTGAGAACTGATACAGAGTACCAAATTACTGGATTGGACATCCCTCTGAACACAATGCACTATACTAAAATATATAAATGTCATCATTTAGAAGGTAGCTCTCTGGCAATGTTCTTAAAGAAACAAGACTGATGTGTCCAGCTGCCTTGGTATTTACACACAATCCACATACATTAATAAAATATCATCTGAGTCTTAACTAACATATTTTATTGATCCTATTGCCGCAGGAATCCATGTCCTCCTCATGAAAGCAAAAGAAGATGTTATTAGTTATCCTGTTCAAAATGCAAAAATTCTGCAAGTAGAAATTATAAAGCAATAGCAGAAGTTACATCCAGAGAGAGAGAGAGAGAAAGAAAGAAAGAAAAAAGGAAGGAAGGAAGGAAGGAAGGAAGGAAGGAAGGAAGGAAGGAAGGAAGGAAGGAAGGAAGGAAAGAAGGAAGGAAGGAAGGAAAGAAGGAAGGATATACTAAAATGGCTTTTGTTCATTGAAATTCACATATATTCCCTAAAAATATCAAAATATTTTATAAACTTTTATGAGTTTTGCTATAAAATATCTCTAAGGAGGCAGACAAGTATACTTACCTTCATACAGTTATACAGCTAAGTGAAGTCACACATTAAAAGATGGAGAAATGTGCAATATCATGTACTAAATCAGAAGAACGTACGAGTTTGGCAGCTTCAGATCTTAATAAGTGAATTCTGCCTAAACAGCCGGGCTATCCCAAATGATAATCTGCTTCAGCCAGGAGTCACAGAAATGACTGACTGTTTGCCACCTTATTCTTTCTGTCTTCTGTCCAAGGGAAACAAAACTGGGGTGCTGAGTGAGCTAAACTGTCACTAACTTAGGAGCGCAATACCTGGGGCAACAGTCAAAACAGCTTCTGACACTCCCAACCTCAGCATTGCTGCTGGTGGCTCAAATACTGAATCTCCCCAACTCCCACCACAAAGAAAGACTAGAAGATTTTCTTCTTAGAGAGTGAATGCTCATTGAATTTACACCAAACAGCAATAGATGGAATAAAAATCAGCACGTGCACGTGGATGCTACACTGAAAACCTTTTACACATCTTCTAAGGTCCTAGAGATCTTCCAAGTCCAGGATTTGAAGGCACCATTGGATGTCATGTACAGGAGCTCAGAGCCAGTGGCTGCAGGATTAAGGCCACAAAGACATAACAAATAGCTGAGAAACAGCCATGGATTCACTCCTGTCCCTCTCCAACCCTGACTCCATGCATCTTCCCACGTTTCTTGTTGCATTGTCAAGAGCTAGGTATGGGAAATGCACATTCTCTCCAGTGAAAAGGGTCATCAAACTTGAAGGCTTATGCATCTTTAATACTACTTTTCATTAAAGGATTTCAAAGTGCTTTAGCAATCAAGGTAGGTTTTACCAGCAGTCCCAGGGTACAGGCAAAGGAGGTAAGAGGGGTTAGGCAAACTGGTCCGCAAATATCAGCCCACAAGCTGAAGACTTAGTGACAGAGTGCAGAGACCTCATACCATTTAAGATCATCTTGAATGACATTTCTCTGTCCTCTTCTGCCTTCTTTCTTTAGTGTAATCTAGCTGCCCTCAAAAAACAAGATTACTGCCAGCTTTGTGGATATGGCAGAAATCAGGTAGAACAAAGAAAAACCACAAAGCTTTAAAAATGAAAATCAGAAGTAAAGTGCCAAGGTGTAGAGTTGTGGTCCAGTCTTTCCACCATCCCTTCCTAAGTTTACACCATCATTTACCACAAGCTTCTAGGCAGAAAAATGAAGGTTTTCATGGAGTAAAATTTTTCAGTACTATTATGCTAATGAAAGCTTTTCCTCACTGTGATTTCTTTTGAAAAACAAAAAACAATTTCCCTATACCTCTAAATTATGCCATTAGATACTATAGGCTATTTCAGTCTTGGATTGGAAAAGACACACAGAAATTTCTTTCTGTCCAGAAATCTCTCTGCTGAGCATCTCCTCTGTATCCATTACAGAGGAGATGTTCCTATTTGTTCTGTGCCATAAGGCACATGTAATTGTAAGTCAGTAGCAAAGATTTTTTAAAAATAAATCTATCCAGTCAGCGGTGGTACCATATGACCAGAGAGACAGCATCTATATCTAGTAAAGAG
>VZRW01002125.1:0-172713 GCA_013398125.1 Aegotheles bennettii
TTCGGGAATCCTCTGCCTGCCCCGTGCCGCCCCGGGGGCAGAGGGGCTTCAGAGGAGCTCGGCTCGCTCGCTCCGCAGGGCTGTGAGCTTGCCATGTTCTGGCTCGCAGGTGGCAGCCGCTGTGTTTAATAACTATCCATGGACTTTTCGATAGAAATGTTCTTTGGTGCCTGTGGCATCTGGTGGCAATGAGTTCCGCAGGTTCATTGGGTGTTATATGGACAGAAAATTCATTTCAATTGCTCTAAGAATCTGTCAGCTGATAACTATAGCTGGCACCTCCTAATTCTTGTGTTACGAGAGAGTGAGTAACTTCCATAGTCACATTTTTCGCACACTTGCTGATTTTGCCAATCTCTACCACAATCTCCCTGGGTTTTTTGGGGCGTTTTGGGGGGAGCAGCTGGAGAAAACATGTTCTTTACTCTGTCATGTAGACTGCATTCTGACTGATCATTCTGGTGCTCTTCTCTGCACCTCTGGAGTTGTGTGATAAGGTTTTTGAGGTGGCAGGAGAAGGATTGCATGGAAGCAGCATGTGAGACTGCTGAGTACTTTTGAAAAATGTTTTCTCTTCAGTTGCCTGAGCGTGAACCATTTTTACCCCAGTGGTCAAGTACACAAAAATCTGATCATGTTTTGAAAGCTTAAAAGCTGTAGGCTTTCTAAACTCATCTGAAAAACTTATAATGCTCAATGTCTCCGTGAAGGACCTAGGGCTGATGTAAAACTTTACAAGTGTTCCTTTTTATTGATCAATAGATACGTTTCTATGTTTAGTGTCCTTAATAAAATCTTTTGAAGTCCAAGTTGACTGGAACTTGAAGTAGAAGCACCAGGAGACAAATAAAGTGAACCTACAATATAACATTAAAAGATCTTGTGACTTTTGAAGCCAATCCTATGACTTTGTTTGTTTGCACGTGCAGGAACTTCATGCTTTAGTTTGATACTGCTGCAGTTTGGCCCTATGTGACTTCCCAAAGGGGCCCTAAGTCAAGTGAGGGATTAGAGGTGAGAGACCTTCCTGGTGTTCTGCACAGACCTCTGGCAGGTAGCTCACAATGCTTCCTTTGAGAATGAATGGTTCCTACCTATGGCTTGCAGTTTGTTGATTCACAGTTTCTACATGAAACCATCTGTAAATATTAGCCTGTGTAATTTGTAGTGATATTAAACAAAGTGATGAGAATCCACTTAAGAAAAAAATTGATAGCTTTCCATATGGTTCCAGAAAGCTTAAACTGATACTAGTTAGCACAGTGCAGGAACAGCACAGTTTTGAGTCAATTTATCTGTAAAAATTAAGACTTAGTGAGACATTAATTTTCAAAAATTACAGAATGTTTTAATGTGATTGTAATTGCCCCTTTGTGCTTTTAAGTGATTAATGTAGTTATAACAAATTATAACTCATTGTAACCAAATGCTTTAGATGGAAAAGAACCGGGCTGGCATCTTGATATAAGGATGGTCTCTGTATAACGCAATCATAGCGTATCCACTCTGATTTACTTGGAGTAATTTATGCTTATTTGGGGGTTCCTTTTGCATCAGTATTGTGATGCTTTTATGTCTTGGGCTCAGTCTTCTACATCTTCATATCTTACCTTTCTATAGTGCATTTTCTTGGGGAGCTGCACCTTGACTCAAGACAGCTGGGAGAGCTGCATCTTGTACAAAGGAGATGCAGCAAATTAGTGTAAGTGATGCTGGGGAGGGGAGCCCTGTGGAAACTCTGATGTGAGCTAAAGAGTGTGTTGCAACGATGTCTGATTAGTTCATCAGGAGCCAGTGTGAGTCTGGAACATCTAGCACCAAGTATGAGCCTGGATGCAGTCCAGCTGCTTTCTCACTCTATAACTGAAGCATCGAGTCTCGCTGAACCAGCTCTGTGCCTGTTTGGGTGTGTCTACACCATGTTCCTGTTATCAGGAGTTCTGAGGAGCCCAGCACAGCCACTGTCCACGCAGAGACCCTGTATCAGCGTGGTTGGTGCTGGGCTGGAGGTGCTGATCCAGCCTGAATGCAGCAGCACCGTTTGGAGCCTGCATGCTGTGCTCCATGGTGCGCAGGGAAGAGCTCAGCTGCAGTCCTACGTCCAGGCTAGATTTTTGCTGTGCCCAGCCAAAGGCTCAGACAGAGTTTGGTCTGGCATTAATAGCACCAACTCCATCCCAGAGCCTCTCAAATCCATTTGGACATTGCTGCCTAGCTCTCCTGGGAGCACACCATAGGGATAAACTGGGCAAGCTCTATGAGATGTATTTGTATTCCGTGCATGAAAGTACTTGTATGGCTGTGAATCAGCAGTGGTCTGGGATACAGCCTGAGCTAATGAACTCAATCAGAGCTGAATTGGCTCTGCATGGAGCTGATCCTGGGGCCTCTGTTGCTTCAGCATTCTTGATCTGCAACTCATCACCTGTGGTATATCCGCAGATTGACTTTATCTGGTGTTGTATGTGTAGATGCATAAGCTAAAATGTGATTGGGCAGAAAATATCATTAAAACCATTAAGAGGAAAGTTTATAGAGAGAGACTCGGTAGCATGAGAGGATTGTGTTTAAGACTACGTCTGTATCCTGGCAATTCATTGTTAATTTTTCTTATGGGTAAGGGAGCAGATAAATGGGAAGGTGGGATTTACTATAGGAAAAACTGACTGTGGTACTTAACTGTGCTTGTGTGTTCCCTCTTTCTGTGTTTGTAATAGATATTTGTGTTCTCTTCCATTGCATGCTACGGTTCTGATCTAGCAAAGCGTTTAAATTATGTTCTTTAGAGCTTTACTGGATCAGGGCCATTGTCAGTACTTCCAAAAAAGCAAAGCCTAAAACATTCTCTGAAATATTTGGCTAGAGATTGTCCAGCATTATTCCGTACCCATAAGGATCTTATCTGGACCCTCCCATAGGAACTGAAATAGCAAATGTCATGTATGCAGCCTTGGCAGTCAGTTTTGAACTTGGAGGACTTCTTTTGGTGAAGTAGTGTGGGCCAACATGCCTATGAGATATGTTCAAAGCTTTTTGTGCTTTTCTTGTCCATTTGAAATACAAACAAACAGTTCCCATTTTCCAAAACAGGACTGGCTGTACGTTGTGGTGGTGGCAGCAACTTTGATAAAGAAATATGGGAAGCATAGTCTTCAGTTGCCTTTATAGAATGTGCTTTATCCAAGAAGGAAAGAATCTCTTGGTGTAAAAATAAAACAAATCATTATATTGACAGCTTTTCATATGTTAGAAACTGTTTATTGACTTCTAAACAGTCTTTGATACGCTTTCATTGTCAGTAGTGCAAAACACTTACCTGGGTACATCAGTGGCAGCTGTCTAAGTTAGACTCTGATATTATTTTTCATCTCTGGAGTTTGTGCTATTGGGGCTTCATGGCTCGTGCTTCTGGTAACTGGAATATATTCAAACATACTCTCTTACTCTGAACCAGTTTTTGTCTTTGTTTTTGCTTCCCAGTGGCTTCGTTTTGCTTCCCAACCAACCTGTACAAGCCTCTTCCCTAGTATATCTTGGGGACTGTTTCGGTCTCTGAGATTCATGTCACCTGCAGGATAGCACCGGACCTGCCTTTTTCATGGAAGACATGATAGTGTCAGTTCAGAGTCTCTTACCAAGGTTTACTCATGATGTATTTGCTTCAGATTTTTCAGGATGCAAAATAAATTTGCTTGTTAGATATGCAGTTAGTAGTTTGGGATGGTTGTACTCTCCTACCTCCAGTTTTCACATATCCACATCATATTTCTCCTCTTTTTGTGTATTCCTTTCCCACAACTGCTGTTTGTACATGTAAATAACCCTGGCCTAAGGTCTGTGATGGGCAGCCTCACAATTTGCAGTTTTAATGGTAATTTTCTTTGATCTCTGAGGAGACAAAACGCGGACTATGAAATGCTATAAATATTGGAAAGGGAGATTGTAAATCAGTTCTAATCCTGTTGCTGAACTGAAATGACTAACATTGAACATGAAACGTGCAACTTCATTGCATGAGACATACTACTTGATGTCAGGATTTGCAGTATTTTTGTGTGTACCAGGTTTAATTTCTTTTACTCTGAGAACTGAAAACTTGAGCTGATAGGAACAAGAGCATTTAGCTTCGGAAGTAGTGAGATACAAGAAGCATTCCTAATCCAAAGTAGAGAAACTGTAAATTTTAGAGCTGTTTTGACCCTATGATGATTATGTTACAAAAGCAGCACTTTGTGACACAGAGTTCTTCAGGTACCGGCTTGGAATAAACTGTATGGCTTATTCGTATTTTTAGTTCTTTGAATAAAATACCTATTTGAACTCATTAACCTCCCTCCCCAAGCATTCTAGACCACACTACTACAGATTGAGGTGCATACATAAATATCTACATATAAAAAAGTTTAAGCTCTGTTTGTACTCACATGTGAAAAAGGGAAGAGGTTATCCAGAATACAGGCATCGTTTGGTGTCACTGTTTATGAACAAGCAAACCCTTAAGGACTGTGTTGATGACCTTTAAAAGGAGAATTCATTATGTTTAGCAACTGTGATTTTCAGAAAAAAATCATAGTGTTGCTGTTAAGGTTATTAACTGCTTTAGAGATTTGTCAGTGTGGATAAACCGAAACAACTCTTGTCATCTGGCATCCTAGCAAATGCCAGTGACTGTACTTTCTTAGCACAAACTAAAGAAGATAACTCCAAATCTTATGACACCCTTGCATACCTCTGTATTATGTTCTGTGAGGACAGAGGGTTTTTCTTTAAGTCCTTGCATGTAAGACTATAAATTCAGAAGAAGGATTTGTGTACTAAGTACTGGATTTAAATACTTAGAATATATATATACACACTTATAATACAGCAAATAATACTTTCAGTATTGTGTGGATCAAGCTACTCTACCTCATGCAGGTCTTAAATTGTCTCAGCATACTAATCAGTAATCACAATATGGGAAATACATACCAGCCTGAAATCAGCAATGATTTTTCATTGGGAGAATCATCTCAGCATTTTGTATGGTTGTAAATCTACTATGTCTATATGTATATATGATGCTACAGCTTCTGATTTTTATACAGAAGTATTGCTGATTTTAGACTTGAGGTTGTTTTTTATCCCTGTGGAAGGGAAGCAGTCAAGTGCTCAACAGTTATGAAGATAGAGTCTAAAATGAGTCACACTGGAGTTTGACTGTTTCTTATATTAACTTGTCAAAACATTGGATTGTAATACAAAGCTTGCAAGAGTACTTTCTGCAGATGTAGAATGTGCTTTACCATTTCTTAATTATCAAAGAAGTAGAAGAAAAAAAGATGGACACAGTCATCTTCATTTTTTTTCTTTAGATCAGAAAATGTAATTTTTTGTTCAAACACTGTAATAGAACAATTATTCTTTTGTTTTTAAATATAATTGTCAAGTGAATTAACTGCTTGTGACAGGTGCTGTTTCAACTGTCGTGGAGAATAAAGTACTTTTTTACCAAATCACATAACAGCGTCAGTCAAAGACTTCTTTGTCTGTTGTCCTTAGGCATCACAGCTTTCTTTTGGAGTGACCATTCCTAAAAGTAAAAGGAAAGTTGTAATTCCAGAACACTTTCTTTTTTTTCCTGAGGTCAGTTGTTGTCTGATAGGGTGACTGATGCTTTTTGGCTTTGATTTGTCACTCGCGTCTTGTCCCTGAAGAGCATGAAGGTGAGAACTTTCGACCTGAATTAGATCTTGAAGCAATGATCTTGAAGTGGAGGACCAATACTGAGATGCCATTCTGCTGGTGGGTTTTTTTTTTCACTGCAACTGTAATCTAAAATATTAAATAAACAGTATTCTCCAGTTCTTTTCCTCCTGTGCCTGTCATTAACAGTGTACAAAGGTTTAGTGCAATCTTGTGTAATAACAGGAATAGAAAAAAGAAGAAATAGCTACATACTCATTAGAAACAGAATCAATTATTACTTTTAAAAACTACCTGCTTTCAATTAAGCAGGAAATTATCTAACTGGTTACTTAATTTGCTCTGGCTGGCAGTCTCTCAACTGCTTTATGCTGAGTGGAGCATGAAATTAAATATGTAACAACTATCCTAATGGTTATGTTTTTAGAAAACCAGCATTTAGAAATGGTATTTTACATAGTGTCAAAAGAAATAATGACATAAAAATAAATTACTGCTGCTTCAATGCATTTGATATTTAAAAGAAAGAAATTACTTCATTTTTGATTCTCTTATTCTGATTAATAAAAAAACAGTCTTTGGTTTGACTGATGCAGATCTATACATGGGAATTGGGTTATTTGTTTAGGTGATTGTTTCCCTCCCCCACCTCCTCCTCACTCCCACTTTTAGATTGTGTATAATGGATGAACATGTTGGTGTTAATCTCTAATATAGGTGGTTATATGAAGTTTTTTAACAACAGTTAATAAAAAAAATTCTAATGCCATAATTATGATTTGAGATGCAGTAGCTCATCACGTTCTGCAATACCCAGAAACAGACTATTTTGTTCTTCAGTTGGATTTTAATGCTATCAGGCATGCAAAGAAAATAACTGTCATTTGTAGATTCCTTAATAAATGCATTTTTGTTCTTTACGAACTTGTGAATTTGAGCTGCCAAAGCAGTAAAATTGTTGGTCTTTGAGTCTTGACTCAGACATTCATTGTCTGCTGCAACTTTTGAAAATGCTTTGAAATTTTGTGTAGAGTGTTGGTTCTTCCACAAAATAATCCCACCCTGGCTGTGTAATGGCGGTGGTAGCAGCTCTCTGCATCTTATGAAAATTACTTGGTATAGTTAGTTGGCCGTTGGGCTGTCAGGCCGTTCTGTCTTGTTTCTTGGATGGGGGACAATTTGTTAATTGTCCCAAATAACAAAAATGATAAAAATAAGCTCCAATTAGTTGGATCATAGCTGAAAAAGAATGTCTGACTTTTCGTTTGTGTTTAGACCCCTTTACCCCTCTCCGGCATGTGATTTAGAAGCTGTCTCCAAATTTTCAGGCATATAAAATTACTTTTGTGTCCCAGTGACACACTTAATGAAGAAAGTGACAAAAAGAAAACAACTCATGTAAATGAGCTCAGACATTTGAAGTCCTTAGAACAGCATCCCTATATGCCACCCCAATTTTCTCAAATTTCTCCAGTCACAGTCTTGAGGAAAAGTCACCTTTCCTTATTCCTGCCATTTGCATCAATTTTCTTTCAGTCTGCAGTCAGAGTCACTGAGCTGAAAAACCTCCTGCTCTCTCTCTGTGATGCCTTCCACTGAAGATGATGGTGTCCTGTCAGCAGCTCAGCCAGACAGAACCACCGGCGCCATCTTCATTAGGGTAAAAGCTCATGTAAACAAATAAAGGCGTTAGTGTAGATAGCAGAGGGAGAGTACTACTGAAAAATGTTTTGCAGAGTCAGTTGCTATGCCTTTAGTTTTAAAAATATATAAATGTTATATGAATCTGAAATCCGCTTTTATTTACATAAAATATTTATACATCAAGCAAGACAATTTCACAACTTCAAAATGTATTTTCCTGTTAGATTAATCTTTTCATATGCTAACCACATTACAAGTAAACATTTTCATAGTCCCCACTACATGAATGTGGCTAAAAGCTTCCTTGTTATTTTATAGTTACAGCATTTCAAATGTATCCCTTTTTGACGTGGTTAGGCAGCCTGCCAGTTTTACTACTAAATTATAGCAGAGAAAACACTCAGTAGAATTTGATTAGATTTCTTCCTTCTCCCCATGAGTAAGGCAAGGCAAATTTACGTTCAAAATGCAAGCTGGGTTCTGAAGAATTGAGTATAGATTCATATTTGTAGTGTTAAAAATGCATGTGAGTTTTGTAGTTGAAAATATATCTTGTTTATAGTGCTGCTTTATCTTACTGTTGTATTTTTTGTTTTGTCACTACAATGATAGGAAAGCATTAGACTATACCAAAATTAAGGTTTGTATTTCAGAGAATTAGTGATAAATCTGTCTTAATCTCTGCTATTAATAAGCAACTATATTAACAAAGTAGCCATTAAGATTGGTTTCATCCCAAACAATTGCAAGCATTTACCTAAGAGACCTAATTTAAGCTGTACTTTTAAGGAGAAAAGCTGCATCCAACTGACTGTATATGGTATGGCATGTGTCCAAGCCATATGATTGATTTGTCCAAATTAGGGATCTTGTTGGAGCATATTGTGGTGCCTGTCTGGCCAAGAAGGTCAGGGTTTCCTTCTTATAGCAATCAGGGCAGAATGGGAGAAGAGGTATGCGTGCCTGATTTTGACCCAATATAGAGTTGGAACATGGGATGAGGCAGCATCTGAAACTGGGAGTTGGTAACCATTCCCAAGTAGACAAACCAATGTCCAAAGATCTTCAGTGGTCTGAACGGCCTCCTTGTCCATCTTTTCCCATGAACTGTAAGTGGACTTACCTGCTAGAAGTTATTCTCTCTCAGCTGTTAACTTGAATTCCTGTGTTGGCTGGTTGGTGAATTATGAATCACAGAATCACAGAATCCTAGGGGTTGGAAGGGACCTCAAAAGCTCATCCAGTCCAACCCCCCTGCCAGAGCAGGGTCACCCAGAGTCCATCACACAGGAACGCATCCAGGCGGGGTTTGAATGTCTCCAGCCAAGGAGACTCCACAACCTCTCTGGGCAGCCTGGTCCAGTGCTCTGGCACTCTCACAGTGAAAAAGTTCTTCCTGAGATTCACATGGAACCTCCTGTGCTCCAGTTTGCAACCATTGCCCCTTGTCCTATCATTGGTCATCACTGTAAAAAGCTTGGCTCCATCGTCCTGCCCCTCACCCTTTACATATTTGTAACCATGGATGAGGTCACCCCTCAGTCTCCTTTTCTCCAAGCTAAAGAGCCCCAGCTCCCTCAGCCTTTCCTCTTAAGGGAGATGAATGCTAGAGACCTGAACTCCCTCGAGAGGTTTCTGAAAGATCATATGCAATGGTTTGTGATCACCATCTATTATGTGTTTGATAGAAGTCTGCACGAACAATTTGCTCATGCAATCATTATAATGACGTGAAATAAACTTATTTATATTACAGTTGTTATTCAGTAGTGCTGTTTTAAAAAAATATTTACATCCTGTAAGGACAGGAGAGACCATTGTAAACCACTATTAAAGAACATAAACCAAGACATTTTAGTCATCAGAAGCCCATTCTCTGGCTCTGCAGAAGCCCATTCTGATGCTCAGTTGAGTTGAAGTATGTATTTTACAAAAAATGTAGTGCAAAAGCTAAGGTGGATATAGTGCTTAGTTAATCCCTATTCTAAGAAGCAAGAGCAATAGCTGGCTGGGTGTCTCTTATATTCTGTAAATCTTTCCTAGGAGCAGAAGGTTCAGAATCTGACATTATAAGGCCAGCACATTTCACAAGTGATCCTTAAAAACATACACTTGTTGCTGCTTGCAATGCATGCTTTTAGTATTAAAGTGAACGGAAACATGTATTCATAGTTCTATCTCCAACTGCCAAGCAAAGGAATTAAATGAGTAACTTTAATTAATATAATGATTTAATTGTCTACTATATATAGATATGACATTAAACAAATCTTTAAAATCTTCTGTGTGAGAATGTACCTAATAGTTAACAAAATTTAATAAATGTGACTATGATGTATATGATTCAATTAATTAGGGGAAAAAACATTCTGTAAAACATAAGCAGTTGATGTAAAGATGTTTCATCAGGATTAGCTCAGCTGTTAGCTTGAAAAAACTAGTGTAGGAGGACGAGAGGTCCTACTGTACTTTATTTTTTTTTACGAACCCCATGAAAATATTTGGATTTTCAAATTTGAAAAGATTTTAAAATTTGTTTTAGAAAATGTTCACCAAGACATCAACTGGCTGTGCAAATGGTAAAATCAGTGAGTCACATTAGCCTGATTATTCTGAGAGATAGTGTATATAGCACAGTGTGGATTATTTCTTCATTCTTTATCAGCAGCTTTCATAATAATGGACCAATTCAAAGCCTGTTGGCATCAGTTTGCAGTCCTACTATTATCATCAACTTCCATTCCAACTCAGAGCCTGATCCAAAGCTTATTGAAGTTGATGAAAACGTTGCAGCTGAGGTGGTGTAAGGACCTAATCAAGCTGTTCTGAAATTAAATATACTACCTCTTTTTACAAACTTTTTCTTGGTTCTTGGTTCTTCTGCTAATTTTGACAGCACCCAGCTCTTGTGAGAACTTTCATTGAGCAAATGTTGATTTTTGATCTAGCTTTCTAAATGGGAGTTATTCTTCTGAATGCTCAAAATGTGTCCTGTCTGTAACTAAGAAAAATATGACATTGTCAGAAGAAAGAGCACAAAAAATATTGTGTGTGTTTATAGATAATTACATTTAAATAGGGTAGCGGAGCATTCATTTAACTTATGATTTGTATACAAATGAAAGATGTAATTGATTCAATTTATATCACCATGGATCATTAGTAAATGTGACCCAAAAGGATCTATATTTTGATCTGAAGCTGAATGTGATCTTGTTGCCTTTAAAGAGAATAATAGTAATCAACATCTTGTAGCTTTTGGGGATTGAGGTACTGCCTGTCCCCTAAAGGCTGGATTTTTTTCAAGCAATTATTGACACTGATGTTCCCATTGAAATAAAAGGGACTGTTCATGGGATGGAAGTTATGATTTCTTTTACCTGTAAGACTCTTCACAAAGACACAAAGACATAATTTATTGATCCATTTAAAAAATGTCAGTGCCCCACAAGCATCACGACATGGGCAGTCCAAATATATTGGAAAGGCAACGAATGAAATGGAAAAGTAATTCCTTTTTGCTGTTTCTGTGAGACGAACATAAAATGACACTACTAGAGGATGTAGGCTTACTCACGGAAGATGCAGTCAAGATGGATGATCTTCAGATCGCTTATTTGTGCATTTGTATGTCATCTGTCAGAGCGGATGAACTCAGTAGGTATGAACTGAAGTATGTTACTTAGATATGTCTTGATCAATAGTCATGTTCTAAGGAATTTGTATTCTAGAATGCAGGTATTCAAGAAAGATGAAATAATTTTTGTCTGTAGGATGCTGTGTCATACAAATGCCACTTTCCTTCTTCAGCCAAACCAATCTCCAGTCCAGTTTTTCTCTGCAACAAAATTAAAACATAAAGGTAGTATTCTTACTCTTATATTAATTCCATGCACAAACTCTCTGATCATACTCTGGAAACATATGGACTTGATACTGGGCCAAACCAGTTGTTTCACTGAGTGGAGAAAATTGGGTATGGGTGGACTGACTCTTTGAGCTCTGCTCTTTCCAAGGGAAAGCACACGGTTCTAGCCTTGTGATTCTGTGCTTCCATGTGCATCATGGATGCAGTGTCTTAGGTTGACCATGGTGCTTTTACTTCTCAGGCTATATGTTATAACATCTGCTTGGTACTTTCTTGCTTTAAAAACAGCAGCAATAAGAACACTAGCCCTATTATATGCTCTAGAACTGCAAAGAAAGGAGCCCCCAGTAGCCTAATAGCAGTGATATTGCAAACAGATTTGTATAATTCCACAAAGTATACAAGCTATAAATATTATATTTACTCTAAAGAAGAAATATGAAATGCAGTCACCAGACAAAATGTTTATTTTCTCTCTGTTCACCTGTGTTTCTTCATCCTTTTGTGACCTCAGTGTGGTAGTATCTAAATAGTTTGTTCTACAGCATAAGACGTGCTGTGTGAAGAGGCAAGAACAAGAGCATTCACACCATGCCAGGATCATGACTGGTTGATCATCTCTTGTTTCTTATTATTAGGCAATAAAGAGAGAAGTACAGGGTGTTTCCTGGGGATTAATAACTGATAGGGAGGATTTAATGGCCTGAGGTGTAGCTGAGGGCCATTAACCCCAGCTGGTCATCAATTCTCATTAAAAACCTCTGCGACTCACTTCACCAAACACGGTGAAGGACAAACCATTGTTTTAAGCACCTTGGTGATTCCCCTCTCTGTTGTCTTCTTAAATTAGTTCTATTTTGATTTTTGTTATTTCCTGGTATGGACTCTGCTTTTCTTACTGCAGTAGAAGTTTTATTCAGTCAAGGGTTTATCTAATGAGTAGTTGTGCAAAAACTGTGTAGTTAAGACCTTTATGCACAAGTGGGAGTCCTCAATACTACAGCAACAGAATAACAGACATTTTAGATACTCCAGCATTTAGTCACATGGAAAAGAAGGTAAGTAATAAATTTCATAAAATGTTGGTTTGCAAAACCTGAATTTGTTTTTTAATAATGTAGCACAACCTTTTCTATGGCAACAAAGAGAACTTTTAAGGGAAAGGCCCCTGGTTCTTCCAGTTTTGAAGCTGTTAAACCCTCTGTTACTGTGTTTCTAAAAATTATTCCTTTACGTTTGGCAGTATTTGATACATAAAACACCTCCTAATTCTGCAATCCATATGCATGGACTTGAAAAGCCAAGTATTGCAAATATTTGTTGTATATTAGCTGATAAGCATTGGAATATGCATCTTTCATAACTGATTTGAGGTTTATTTAGGTTTTTGAAATGTGTATGGTTTTGTATTATGCTAGATGTTTCTAGAAAGTTAATACTCTTGTGAGGAAGAGACTATAATTGTCAGCATGGTATTTAGCATGTAGTGATTTTGTAGATATTCCATTACTTCTGGTTATTCCAAATTCAGATTATGGTAGTAAAAGATGAAGCTATGACAATACTTCTGGAAGTATTTTTGGAAAATGATAAAATCCCAAAGTCTCTTTTCCAGGCTCTAGCCCTGCTTCTGGTGCAATACCTCAGTAATATTGGAGCTCAGTTCTCTGAGCTCAAGGATAGCTGATTGTGTTCTTTGCAAATGTCTAGCTGAAAATCAGCAGAAAAGTCTTTTCATCCCTTACAAGTTTGTAGAGATGCTATCAAATAGGCAGTTTTGGGTGCAGGAGGCAGATAATGGAATGAAGGAGTGTAACCTGGCAGCAAAACAGCAAAATCAATGAAGATTTTTTAGTTTGGTTGTAGTGAGAGCGGAATAAGTATTTAGGCCTTCATTTAAAACTGGTTTTGGTTTTGCCCTACACCTGCTGATGAAGTCTGGACCCTGTGTGTGGGCTAATAAAATCAGAAACCCTCTTCTTCTGGGGATATGAAAATACCTGAAGGACAAGTGACCTGCATGTTTGAAATGGGGAGATAACAGGGCACTCCAGCTTAAGAAATGCTGTTTGTGTTAAACCCTCTCCAGATGCTGTAGAAAACAAAAAGAGCCTCCTTTGCAGAGGAAAGCGAGTATCTATCTGGTGAAGAATGCTGCTGTGATGCACCACCTTGAAAACCTCATCTGAATCTGCTGTGTGGAAAGGGCACAGTGCTGTTTCTATGCATCATGGGGACGTCGGTGTGTGAGGAACTTGGATAGGCAAGTAGTGGGAACTGTATGGGAAAGACTTGGAACAAAGCTAAGGTTTCTTTGAATGTAGTTATAAACTGTATGTCTCAGTACAGCCGTGTCTTTTATTCAGAAGACTCCAAGGCAAGTAAATATGGTGACTGTAGTAAGTGTGTGGTTTAAAAAGACATACTTTCATGTGTTGTAGGACTTCACTGTAACTATTCGTGTGAGTGAAGTTAGGCGTTAACCAGCTCAAGAGAATTTTGAAAGGAGTTTCAGAAGGGAAAGTTGTTTTGTAAAAGAAGATTTAAAGAGAGGCTCTCTTCTTGTACAGTCAAAGTAGTTTGCTGTCTATGGTTTTACTTATGGGAGGCTTCTGAATGCTATTTTACTGTAAGGCATGACTTGGACTCCCTTACTAATCTTTGAGGTTGCATATCAGATACCTTTGCCAGAACACCAGTCCCCTCTCCTATATTATTATGGCTTGTATTTTCAGTTCCAAGTATGAACAGTAGAATCCCATTTACAGTAGACCCATTTACAGGGTCTGCCAGTTACTGAAACTAGCAAACTTGCTTCAGACCTACAATTTGAGACTAACTCATGCTGTGGCTCTTTTTGCACAAATACTACGTGCTGTATAAGCCAAAATATTTGCCTTTCTGTGACTTCTGCATACCTTATAAAATCTGCTACTCTTTGTATTTCAGATGCTATGAAATACTCTTCTGTTTGTTTTTAAGGGACCATTAATAAAGCTTCAAAAGTATGGATTCTAGGGTGTGCATTGATGGTCCAGCCCTCTATGCATATTTTATATAAAGAGCATCTTTACTTGTTCTCTAGATGTTATGGAGAAGACCCTACCTGCTCAATGGAGCAAAGCATGGCACTTCATTGCGTTGGGAGTCTGGATTGCTCAATTGTGGCATTGCTTCCTGGAAATCTGTAGTGACAAATCAAACACAGTGCAGTAGAAGCCACATATGTGGCAAGTGAAGAACTGTGTTTGTGCATAGGGAGTAGCTGAGGAACATGGAAAATAGTGAGCAAGACTACCAAGTGAGGATATACTAGTTAACTTAAATTGCTCTGAGAACACAGCTGACAGATGTCTGTGTGGGTTAAGGTAAATAATAGACATTTGAGATGGGAAGTTTCAAGGAGAAAGCAAACAAGAAGACATCAGAGTTGTGCAATCATATTGGTCAGCAAAGATTTAAATCCTTTATCTTAACTTTAATCCCTGTCCAAGTCTGCAAGTCACATGAAAGATTACAGCTTCTGCCTCCATAGCCTTTGCTTCACTTATCATTTATTGGTCCATAATCTAGGAAACTAATTTTCCTTGTTTTAATGTGACTAGACTATAACTTTCAGATTTTTTCATGTCCTTCAAAAAGACCTTCACCTTAGTTGATGTCTCAGCAATTAATTTATTTACAACCCTACAGTGTCAAATGTTTTTGGTTTACTTTTTTCCTTTTGCTGAATGTCAGTGACCGTGCTGTAAAGTCTTCTTTTTAAGGCTGAGACATCTTAACGCTTTTAGTTGCTGTTCACTTGTTACAATGGCTAGCCACTAGGTCGTATTTTTTTCCCCCTTTCCCCTAAATCTCTGGCTTGTAGGAGAGGGTGTTTTACTTGGCTTATGGCTTAGCAGCTTCTGTGTTTTTCTGATCAACTGACCTTCTATGTTTAAATAAAGTATGAAATTTCAGTGTTTTTCATATTTGTCCTGTTTCAGACTGGTCATGGATTTCCTGCAAAGCCTTCTTTAAAAGAAGAAATATTTATTCTTGCTTTGCCTTCACTCATGAGTATGAAATGGATGTTCTGAGTTGGCTTACGGCTTATTGGAAGCTTATGGCTTCTGTCTTGTTTATCTCTTGCTTCATGATAATTCTAAGTACCTTTTCTTTCTACCTTTGTGTCTTCATGCTGAGTAATTCTGGCCCTTCATGTTCTAATTATAAAATGTTGACATCATTATGGATTTCAACTCTGTGATTGTTTTTTAAAATTTTTATTTCTCAACTATAGCTTTCAACTCGGGAAAGGTTAAGGAATTTTGGTAAGATAGTGGTACTCTTGTGCTCTCTTGGCACTGCTGTGCAGAAACTGACTTCAGTGGAAATGCTCTAGGTTTGTGCTTATAGTAACAAGAAGAGAAACACAATGAATGCCTTTCTCTAGGTGAATGTTTCAACATGATATTTCAGTGGACTAGGCAATATCACTATTTGTAATATTAAAAACATTCCGAGTTTCACGGACTTCATATGATTCTGCTATACTTACTTTTTGTACTTGCAAAGTTATTTTTTTATCCCATCAAGTCAAAGAACTCTTTAGAGGTTAAAATGCTTTCCTCCACTTTCAGCTTCCACAATAATTTGTTGCACTAGCAATCTTGGCAAGAATATGGTTCACTATCAATTAGTTTCATGTGGTGTACACTGGATTTGTT
Organism: Aegotheles bennettii; assembly: GCA_013398125.1. Lineage (NCBI taxonomy): Eukaryota > Metazoa > Chordata > Aves > Caprimulgiformes > Aegothelidae > Aegotheles > Aegotheles bennettii. The sequence goes on from VZRW01002125.1 coordinate 15,907, forward strand.
ATAATATTGTTAAAATATGTTAAAATAACACTTGAATGTTGTGCTTGTTCTTTTTCTCCCAGCTACCAACCAGTCCTGTACTTGGTAGCTTTGACAGGAAGGGAGTTGAACAGGGTGTATGTAGCTCAGCTCAGTTCGTGGTTATTTGTTAGAAAACTTTTTCCTGTTTGCAAATAATCATAGAGGTTCAATGTGCAGAAAATGACACTCTGAGATAAGATGCTGCTGAGTATGGATGAATATTTAGAGATAAACAGACGAAGCTGGATGTGTTCAGGAGAATGTCACCTTGTTAAGCCTGGAATGTTTTCTTTGCAATATTTTAGTGAAATTTTAGTTCAGCAGGATCCGAGATAGGGTTGATACGAACCCTTGTGTTAAAGTCAGAACTGTCCACCTCCTAGTTTGGCTTTTGAGCTGAGCATCTTGAGAGCTTTGCATTATCAATCTTGTGGCACCCTGCTTATTAGGATTCCAAATTTTGTTGCTGTGCAGCAAACCTGCTAAGCAAACTTCCTTAAGGATGGCAAACCTTTGAGGTTGAGCAACTAGAATTTCCATACTTTCTGCTCGCATGCCAGGAACCAAATGAGATCGGTTGTCACATAGGCTTGGTCTTGTCTCTACAAAAGGGAGCTTGGAGGTCCAGAGGTATCAGAGGCAGGATTTGAGGAATGGCAAACCTGGGAACTGTTCCCAAGGTCAGTGATTCTGGGACAGTATGCCTAATGGGGCTGATTGAAAGCTGTAGGTGTTGGTAGCCTATGTAGCTGATAATGAAAACTGGGAATAATATTTAATAGCAGATATTTAAGGAGGAGAAGGAAAATTAACAAGGCTTTATTTCACTGGTCTCTGGAGGGTGCAGAAAGTCTTCGCTGGGCAGTATGACTGACTTTTTCTTTACATTTCTAGTTTGTAGAAAGTGTAACACTTCCACATTTTAGTCTTGCTCGTGCCAAAGTCTGGCATTTCCTGTGAACAAGAAACCCTGCTTTTCAGTTACTCTAGGTGCAACCCAACGTCTGAATGTGTTGCACATGAGACAGGTTTTTCCCTAAGTTTCTGTAGGGATGCGGGCTTTGTAGTTCTTTCTTGTTACTTTTAGGGAATGTTAGACATAATTTTGCTGTGTCTTTGAAATGTAAACAGAGAATGCACCTGATGTGTATGGTGGAAAACTTGTGTAGGTACATACAGGATAAGGTTGCTGTGATGCATTTTAAATAATTGCAGATGTTGGAGGTGGGGGCATCTCCTGCTGAGAGAAATGGAGAAATTTCTTGGAAGGATTCAGTGGTAGAAGTAAGAAAATATGTCTATTTTTTTATCAAACTTGCAGAAGAGAGCCAGGGTTGCTGTATGTATTGCAGCATGTAGCTGCAAAAATGAAAAGAAATGGTATAATTCCTTTGCTGTTTCTGGGAGTAAATGCAAGGGAGGATTGCAATTTGTTAATGATGGTAGCCAGTAAAAAAAATAATAAATTGTATATTGTTGATTATAATTTCAGTCACTGGTTATAAACCTCATGAAATGAATCACCTCATTTATAATGCATACCATGGGACAACATCTAATTTGGTGACAAGCATGGAGTCTTGTGAAGATTCAGTAGAAATATCTGCTTAAATGACTATGTTGTCATCTAATTACATATATTTTTAAAGCTTTGTTATTTAATATACCTGTTATTATAAAATTGAATTTCACATCTTCAAAATATTCTGGTAAATAAATGCTACTTTCTCTGTGAGATGCAAGATTTGTGTTAATTTTAAATTGTGACTGTTTTTGTGAGAAAGATAAGAAAAATCAGCATATGCTGTTATCAAGCCTCACTTCTGAAACAACAAGGTGAGGGCTATCCTTGGAAAGTAATTGATATTCCTGTACAGGTTGAAACTGATATACAAACAGATAAGCAGAATGCTTCTAGCCTGTGGTCTTGCTGCAAAAAGCCATGCCAATGATTGTCTTATGTGGCCTCCAGTTTCAGATCAGATATTTGACCTTTTTGACCATTCTGCTGGTTTACTCTGGCCGTGTCAGATGCCTTGGACCTATGTAATTTTTAGCTGCATTAATAGAATATAAATCTATTAAAGTGATGCTATCTAAGTTAACGTTGTCTACTGAATGATGGTAAGAATAGGTGTATATATAAGGGCTCAATTGCATGTAATTATTTTGTACTAAAAATGTCACCTGTACATGCAGCCATGAAGTACACTAAAATTGCATTGCTTATCTAGCTGAGCTTGTTAATAGTTGCACACTCTGGTTGAGGAACTTGTAATGAAATCTCGTCTTTGCAAATCACTATGACTAGTCAGAAAGCATAAGGAGTACTAGAGCATCATTAGGAGGTGATATAGTGGTTATTGTCTGAAGTAAGGGCTGTAGAAGTGAAGTTCTGTTAAAAGTTTCATTCCTAGACTTTTGGAAAGTAGTTCTGGTCAATAACATGACCAGAGCTGGTATAGAATTCCAGCATCAGTGTTTTGGTGTAAAATAGCATATTTTTAATCATTTGTTTCTGTGTAGTTTTGGTCATGGTTAACGGTGGTAGTGGCAATGTGAGATATCCACTGCTGTTCTGGCTGCAGCTTCAGTACTAAATGTGACCATGAAAGAGCGAGCTGTGGGGTTCATTCCCTGTGTTCATCAACAGAGTGTTTGCTCTGTTCCAGTCTGTTTTACCCATGGAAATTCATTACAAAATGATTATACTAGCATTACCCATCCAGCACATATTTTGAAGATAATGGGGCTGTTGAGGTGTAACAAACCAATTGTTTATAACTTGTTGCAAGATGGAGAGAGTGCTTTTCCTAAATGGGTGTACAAAGCCTGGGACTTGAAAGAACCCTGCCTTTGTCATCAGCTTGCCATGTGCTTTGCAGAATCCAAATCCATCGGGTGCTGGGAAGAGCTTTGGACCCTTTTCCCTGCATCGGCTTTGTCATGAGAGACTTTTGGGAACTTACATCGGTGATCATCGGAATCGGGTTATATATATATATATATATACATTTGTATATTTCGTTCCCTTTCCTGTCAGTTACTCCCCCTTCCCCATTTCATTAAACCTGTTACAGTTTTAACTTCCAACCTTTAAGCCTCTCTTCCTTACTCCACTTTTATCTTCCCCTGGGAAGGTGGAGGGGAGTAACAAAGAGCAAATTCTGTCCTCTGGGTTGTGGCTTTCCCTGGCCACTTAAACCAAGACAAAGTGGAATAGGTTGCTTGGAAAGGATGTGGGATCTCCATCCATGGAGGTTTTCAAGACTCGACTGGATAAAGCCCTAAGTAGGCCGTTCTGGTCCTAGCTGACCTTTTGAGAAAGTGGTTGGACTAGAGACTTCCTGAAATCCCTTCCCTCCAGAATGAGTCTGTGATTCAATGATTCTATAATGCACAAGATGTCAAAGGTGGGCAGATTAATCCTGTTGTAGACCTGTTTGTATGTATGATATGGCAGAGTGAGTTTGTAGAGGTGTCACCTTAAATACATGAATGTGCAAGCCTGGTGGTCTGCATCCATACTACTGTTTAAGTTGGGGGAGTTGCTCAAGTGCTGTTAAGAAAAGAAAACTGCAGGTGATGAGAAGCTGAGGAACACAAGTCATGATGCAGGGTTTTTTACCTAATACTTTTCTGTGTGATTCTTTTTTTTCCAGTGCTTGAGTTTTGTTACTTTTAAGCATCCATGGCCCATTGTTTGTTAGGGATATAACTGCAAACAGAAAGAAAGCAGATAAATCTGTATGGGATTTTTAAATGCAGAGAATGGTATCAATGAATACGTGACATGTCCATTTGTCAGAGTTGGGAAGGAGGAAGACAAATCGCAGGTTTGTAATTTAGAAATTGATGCAGTCATGCAAAACTTCTGTTATGTGGACTCCAAGAATCTATCTACAGTTGAATTTTTATACTGTGATTGGCATTACACAGATGGGAAAAGGGATAATGTGGTGAGGGAAGTGTCAAGGCATGAAAGCATAGAAAAGTGTGTGGCTGGGTTTCCTGCTTTTGCACTCTTCTCAAATGGTGCTATTCATAGGTCATCTGCATGGAGGATTTCCTTGACATGGCAGAAAATGTCTTCTGCATTCAGTGTAGGAACATTCTCTGTAACTCTGTTTTAGCTGATAGCAGTTTTGGACTTCGCACAATGTTGATAATTTAATTGTTTAGCTTGTGTGAATCTTGCATGAGAAACCAAAGACAGCCTGAACTGAAAATAGTGTCAGTATAGTTTCTTAGATGAGAGAGATGCTTTTTAAGAAGTATAAATGTGGGGACTACAAAGCAGCTTTCAGTTTGCACTCTTCAGTGAAGATTCTGAAAAGGCTATTCATATTAGCCTAGTATTGCACAAAAAAAAAAGAAAAAAAGGATTCCTTTTAAATTAAGATTTATAAATAATCTGGAGTTCAGTCCTTGCCTTAACTCTGTGGAATGAAGCTGTTTGCCAAGTTACTTGAGGAGAGAGCCTTTTTTTTCTGTTTTTTTTTTTTCTTCTCCTGTAAAGATGTGTGTGCTGCAGTAAGGCTCTGCATGTGGGAACCTAAATACATAGTGCAGCAGGGAACGAGGTGAATTTGGAATGCATCAGAGCCATTGTGTTCCTCTGTTGGCCTTGATACTGTCAGAACAGTCTGTTTTCAAAGAACCTGCTCTTGCCCAGAAGCCTGTGACTCCAGACATCTTTCAGAAAGCTCCCTTCTTTGGAAACACTGGGAAGAAGGCATATCTTTACAGACAGATGGAACTTTCTGGAATAACAAATTGGTTCCAGGTTGTTTCAAGGAATGGGTAGAGAAAGTTCATGCAAGTCAATTTATTTTGACTCTGTATCAGCACATTAATGTTGGGTTTCTTGGTAGCTCAAATTATTGTTCTTTCTAAGGATCCTTAAGGTCTGTAGCCCAAAGACACCACACCAGGATAACTTGCACTATACCTTTTAGAGAGAGAAGACCAGGGGCTATAGGAGAAGTGACTAGGTTGTGGTAGTGTGTTGTCTGTGGTCAAAAAGGAAAACAAACTTGAACTCCTATAGAAACATAGAATCATAGAATGGTTTGGGTTGGAAGAGACCTTAAAGATCATAGAGTTCCAACCCCCCTGCGATGGGCAAGGACACCTCCCACTAGGCAAAGTTGCTCAAAGCCCCATCCAACCTGGCCTTGAACACTGCCAGGAAGAGGGGACAGCAACAACTTCTATGGGCAACTTGTGCCAGTGTCTCACCACCCTCACAGGAAAGAATTTCCTTCTAATATCCAATCTAAATCTCCCCTCTTTCAGTTTGAAACCATTCCCCCTTGTCCTATCGCTCCATGCCCCTGTAAAAAGTCCCTCTCCAGCTTTCCTGTAGTCCCTTCAGGTACTGGAAGGTGCTCTAAGGTCTCCCTGGAGCCTTCTCTTCTCCAGGCTGAACAACCCCAACTCTCTCAGCCTGTCTTCACAGGAGAGGTGCTCCAGCCCTCTGATCATCTTTGTGGCCCTCATCTGGACTCACTCCAACAGCTCCATGTCCTTCTTATGTTGAGGACTCCAGAACTGGACACAGTACTCCAGATGGGGTCTCATGAGAGTGGAGTAGAGGAGGAGAATCACCTCCCTCGACCTGCTGTTCACAATTCTTTTGATGCAGCCTAGAATACAGTTGACTCTCTGGACTGCAGGTGCATATTACCAGCTCATGTTGATTTTACCATCACCCAATATCCCCAAGTCCTTCTCATCGGGACTGTTCTCAATCCATTTCCACCCAGCCTGTATTTGTACATGGGATTGCCCCAAGCCATGTGCAGGACCTTGCACTTGGCCTTGTTGATCTTCATGCGGTTTGCATGGGCCCACCTCCCACCTCTGCATGGGCACACTGCTGGCTCGTATCCAGCCGGCTNCACCCACCCCCCCCAAGTCCCTTTCTCCTGAGCAGCCCCAGCCACTCTTCCCTGAGCCTGTATTGGTGCCTGGGGTTGTCGTGACCCAAGTGCAGGATTTGGCACTTGGCCTTATTGAACCCCATCCCGTTGGCCTCTGCCCATTGATCCAGCCTGTCCAGGTCTTTCTGCAGAGCCTTGCTACCCTCAAGCACATCAGCACTTCCACCTAACCTAGTGTCATCTGCAAACTTACTGAGGGTACGCTCATTCCCCTAATCAACACCAGATGCTCTTTCCATATCTACCAATGCTGTAGCCACACCATAGAAGGCCACCAAATTTGTCAGGCATGATTTGTCCTTAGTGAAGCCATGTTGGCTGTCACCAGGCACTTCCTTATTTTCTGTCTGCCTTAGCACAGTTTCCAGGAGGATCTGCTCCATGATCTTACCCGACACAGAGGTGAGACTGTGTAGCGAATGTAGAGGTTGACCAGAGGGCTACCTGATTGTTGATTGACAGGGCAGCCCTCCTGGTCATCACATTCAGGTGCTAATTGTTTGATGATAATAAAGCTAATTGCCTAACAAGGGGGTGGACCTTAAAAGGCAGGGCTCGAGGCACCAGGGTACCTTCAGTGCCTGAGCACTGGGGGGAGGAGCAGGATGTGCTCTGAGAGTTGAAAGTTGAGAAATTACTCAACCTATGATACCAGCAAGGACATCGAGTGCTGGGAAGGGAGGCTGCTCTGCGCTCTCTGCGCACCCAGCGCTCCGGGGCAGCTTGCTGCCAGCTTGGGATTCCCTCGCCTAGCTTCACCTGGATCCCGGACACATCGCCTTGCCTGGATCCCCAACAGATTGACTGGTCTGTAGTTCCCTGGGTCTTCTTTTTTCCCTTTTCAAAAGTGGGGGTTATGTTTTGCCTTTTCCAGTCAGTGGGAACTTCACCAGACTGTCATGACTTCTCAAATATGATGGATAATGGCTTAGCAACTTCATCTGCCAGTTCCCTCAGGACTTGCGTAACCTCCTAGTAACATCCTAGTTACTATCTTAACTGTCCTTTTTCCTCTGAGGAAAAAATCTTAAGTCTTATCCTATTAATACTCTGTTGACAGAAATGTTCTTTTGTAGCCATGTAGATGTTTTCAGATGTTAAGTTAGACATTGTATGTTTGGATGTGTCAGTAGGTCCCTACTTCAGGCCTGAGCTGCACTGAAACATTTTCCAGATTGGAACGTGAACATCTAGTTGAGAAAGTAGTAACATGGTTGCTGCTGTGGTCCAAGGCTGCATCATCAGGACTTGAAGCATCTTATGATAACGGTCACAAGAGTGGCCTCATTCATGTAAGATCAGTAATGTATGCCTTTAAGTTGTCTTTAAGTTACGATATTAGAAGCTTTAATTGTTGCATGCCATTTGGTTATTACACAGGTATTAACTCAGCAGTGGGGGTGTAAGTGCTGATACCATCTGAATAAATAACACTTAGCTTTCTGCTTGTAGTGTTTGGAAGAATGTTCTTTTTAGCCCTGGGGAACCTTTGTTTCTTGCTCCCCGGATCTGCATCTACCGGTTTTGGGGAAGAAAGAGTGTTGGGGGGGGAGGAGAAAAAAAAACCCAAGGTAATTATCTCTGCTAATAATCTGTCTACTTGTGCTTGATTGAAATGCAGCCTGGCTCTCATGTATTACTGATTTATTCCCAAAGAGAAGTTCCAGTTGTCTACAAAGCCAACACCTCTGGACAGGCACCATCTGGCCAACTGCTTATTAGCTCCCATGGTCCTGCCTCATTCTACCAGTAAAGAGCCCAGTCTCAGAGAAAACAAACTAGAGGGATGACGGCAGGGACCCCAAGATCTCTCTTCCCTAAAGAAAAAGGAATTCTACACAGCCTCCCTAGTGCGTGCCATGTAAAAATAATTAAAAGGGTACTGAGGAAGAACAGCTAATTAAAAAGACTAAACACGTAGTCCTCTGATTCTTTAGGCTGGCCAGGCTTTTCCTTTGGGGAGGCCAGAAGTCGATTGTGTCTTTATGCTGTCGTTTCAGTTGCCCTGTTTTGAACCCATGTGAACACTCCTTTGAATCCAAGTCAGGGCAACCATGGCCCTCTATGCACTCTCATAAATGTGAGATTTGCTGCCTGGCCATGCTGGCCTTGCACTTGCTGGTGGCTTTACTCTCCTTTTACAGTAGCAGAGGTGGACTCAATGAATAAAATTTTTAACAAATTAAATTTTCACTGCAAAAATCCTGTGAGGACTGACTAAATTATCCAAGGTGTGAAGGTTTTATATCTGTTGTCCCATTGATGCCATGTATTTGATTGGAAGCATAAAAACAATCAAACAAAAACCTTTAAGAAAGAGAATACATTATAAAGTAATCTAAAATCATTACTGGCTGGAAGAAGTATGTTCATTGGCAGGTATTTCATCAGAGAGCTATACACAGGGAGCTTTAATTTCTGTTGATAATTCTTTCCTATGAAGCAAAGCAAGAATTGGCTCTATCACTGAATGTGATACCTGTCACCATAGGGATCATACTTCATTTTAAGATTGAAGGAATGTGTTTGACTTTAGGAAGGCAGTAGAAGGTACTTGTAAACTCACAAATGACATATAGCATCTCTGAAAATTTTCTTTCCAAAAAATCTTCTGAATACTTGAACTCTTGACAAAATAGAAGAAGTTACAGACTATTTTTACAGAAAGATCTTTACAATTAGTATGAAAAGTAGTGTAACTGTTACATGAACACACTGCCTTACTTTGATTTTAAAAAGAAGATGCATTTTTCATTATCTGTTGCTAGGTAGTTTCATTGCTAGGCACTGTGGTCCAAAAATGTTTTCTTTGTTTGAAATTCTCTGACAAAAATTGAAAATGAATCCTCAGATCCTTCCAAAATTATAAGTCTGAGTGAACTACATATGTTCTATGATTTGCACTCCAATGTTCAAATATTTTGAAGATTGGGGGGAAAAAAATAAAACTAACGCAACTGTTGTCTGTCAGCTCATTATAGTTATGCCATAACATCCTGTATATGGCCATAGTTAAATATTCCCATTCTTCTGTCTTAAAGTTAGGACTGTACAGGAGTTGTTCTCACCCGTTTGCACTTGGAAATTGGTTCTGAACAAGGACAAAAAAATGTAACATCCTCAGGTACCTTCTTTTCTTTCCACTTTCCTTCCATTTTCATTTCCAGAGGGACTTTCTATTTGTTCTAAAGCAAAACACACAGCAGAATTCCTGGCGCTGTTTCTCCTACTGGGAAATGAATGGTACAACTCATAATCACTAACATTGTGCACAGATGCTTAGAGAGATGATGGAAATGAAAAACTGACCATAAAGCAGCTGCATTTTGGTGTGATTCCCCTAATGCAGGGTACTCAGAAATTTTCTGTTCTCAGTAATTAAACCAGGAAATATTACAAGGAGAAGGCAATAGCTGAAATGACTATCAGTAATTTGTCTCAGAAAAGGTGTGGGTATGTAACATAGTTTGCAGGTTTTATTATTCTTTCTCTCTTTTATCTGTGGGACCACTTTAATATTTTGCAAAAAAAAAAAAAGTTAAATTTCATAAAAAAAGTTAAGAAATTCATAAAGAATGATAGAATTGTCTTCCTCTTTAGCCTATGCCTTTTGCAATTTCATTTTTACTGTTTTACAGTTGCGCTCGAGCAGAAACGTTGATCAGAAATGTTCAATTGAGGTGAACTTGCATTTGAAGTCACTAGGAGTTTAGTCTGTGTGAGATCATATGGGATCAAACAACTTACTGGAATGTTCTCAGTTGATGTTTGCTGTTAAGCTGTTTCAATATATAGTGCATGTTAGGAACTTTCTTGGCAAATCTGCACACGTGAGCAAACCACAATTAGTCAGCACAGCTAGAAGATCTAGCACCGAGCTAATCTTCCTATTCAAGTAAACAGAAAGTGTAATTATCCCACTTTGTTTTTTCTTTCAAGGACCTATGCCAGTATATTGTCACATCATCCTCAGACTATTGCTGGAGCATCATTGTGTCATGGGGACCAAAGGAGAGTTGAACAGGTGTGCTGTGAAGGATGTGATGGAAAGGTTTTACTTAAAGCATGATTTCCTGAGGGAAAAATGAGAATATCTACTTGGGTAAAAACATTACATGCTTGCTTATTTTAAGACTTGAGGCAATAATTGGGACCTGGAAATCTTATTTTAACAGAAGTTGTATGTAAGTCCATGCCTATGCACAAGCTTTATTTATATGCATATACACAAATATATCCTGCTGTCTCTGTCAGCAATGTTAACGGTGTTCGCCTGTGCAGTATTGTTTTAGAGGAGTCTATAACTGAATAACTAATGAGCATTGGAAAAAAAGGCAACTGCTTGTTTGTTTGCTTTTAAGTGGACATGCTTATGTTTTGCCCATAAAACTTTTCAGATACACTTTTTTTCAGCTTCAAATCTCAGAAAGATAGTATTTCAAGGAAGAGTAAGTGCAGGATTTTTATTTCTCCTTTCCTTTGAAAGCACATTTCAAAGCAGCCTTGACAGAGTGGTTGCTATATGTGCTAGTGCATGTCCAGATAACCTACTGTTTGCTAGCACAGAAATGTTAGAGCAAGTGTCTGTAACTAGAACAAGGCCTGACAAGGCCTATTAGGTGTAATTCTGTGGAAGGTCTCTTTCATTGATTTGGTAGGTTGAGGGTCGTTGACTCTTCTATTCTTTAAATTCTTGCCTGATGCTTTCCAATATTAAGGGCTGATCTTGAAAAATCAGAGTATTCAGGCATACAGGTGAGATTTCAATGTCCTTGCTCTGTGTTCATTCCTCCATTCATACTAGAGATCAGAATATTTAACGGTGGATAACCTTGATAATTTGGCTAGTTCAAAGTCTCTCTCTAAGATGTACAGCTTGGAACTTCTTAATTAATTAATTTAATTGCTGTATCACTAATATACTTTGGGACCTCTGTGGCTACCTGTGTCCATTCCTCAATCCCACCTTTTCTCAGATGCTTGGACCCACCTAACCACCTGCTCTTCTCCTCTCTGACCAGTGAATCATGAACATTGTGTGGCCAGCTCTTGAAGCCCAGTCCCCAATGTTCCCAACAGTGTACTGAGTCTGCATTGCTTCTGTTCCAGGGTTAAGTTGCAAGTGAGACCCAAAATGCAACTTTCATCTAGTTTCTTAGACAAAGAAAACATTCTGTCAACTCCAACCAAGCCAAACACAAATCCTCTTAACTCTGTCCAGTTTTTATAATCTCAATTTTAGAGTCAGGGCCAGGTTTCCAGTGGCTGATCCAAAAAGATAAATGAAACACACATGACATGTCTTGGACCAACAGGTGTTGCAGCTGCTTTTATAACTCAAAGCTGAAGAAATCAAAATGCCTCAGACAATTGTATATGAAGCAATTGTTCTGACATGAAAGTCTGTTTCCAGTCTTCCAATAGCCTGCTTTGGAAGACATCATCAAGCACTGCAGAATGTCTTTGAGTGACAATTATTTAGAGAAGTTACTGCCCTCATAATGTAATGTTCCAGTGTCAGTATATAATTAGGCAGGATGAATAAAGAAGAGTCCCCATTGTGAAATACTGAGAAGCTGCTGTTGTGCCCTTCCCAGTCCAATGCTGCTGAATAAATAAAATTTAACTTCTAGTTGTGCAACTTCTGGCTTTCTGAGCTTTGAAGCCTGCACTGAGTGTGCTGCACAACTGATCCAGCTGATTTCTGCCTTTGATCTTCAAGGATCCCTTGGAAACTTTATCTAGAAGCTTTTAAAATTTGTTTTTGTTTATTTTTCTATATTTTGTTAAATCTGAACGCTGTTCTCATAAAACTAAAACATGTCACCTTCATAGAGCTGGAGGACAAAGTTTTCGGCAATAGCAGCAGCACAAGCTGCTGAAAGTTCCACTTTTCACCACTGATGTGTCTTAAACCCAATGTCCTCCTCCTTGGGGGATGTTCCTCCTCCTTGGGGGATGTCAGAGTTTTGTTGCATCAAGTCCTCTTAGATGATGTGGGTCCTTGATGTTTAGATTATTTTTAAGAGGTTGAACTATCAAGCAGCTATCAGATGCTCTTATAAAAGACTAATTCTACACTGTAGAATCAGCATGCTTCTCTAGGTGAGAAGGAAAGCTTCAATTTGGCAGTGCCTTCCAGTTGCTATTGAGCTGTGCCAATTTTGAACTGTGACCTGTGGTGTAAAGCTTTATATTCCATTGCTGTTTTTCTCAGAGGTCAAGTTTACTCAATGCTCATGGATTTATTTGAACATCCTTAAGAACACTCCTTCTGTTTGCTGTCTGTGAGTTTGTGTAACCAGTCCCTCAGCAGATACAGGCGTTTGCTAATTACAGATCTTAGCAGCAGTTTTAGTAATAGGATTTCAAGATGAGAGGAGATATTAGGAGATAATCACTCTTTTGCTAAATGGGTAAGCATGTCAGATACTTCTTTGTAGGAGACAAAAATGTTTCCATAATTGCTCTCTGTGATAGGAAATAAAAATCCTGTTCTTTATGTGAAATGAGTTCATTGGAGGAAAAATTATCAGTTCAGGGTACAGGATACAGAATGCAGTGTGGAAAAGGAACCTACCAGAAGAGCTCACCTTAAACAGGAGGTCCCTTTGCAACTGGATGGTCGGAAGATGCCTGAGAGTGCTGCTTGGGCAGTTGCAGTTCCTTAGTGCCCCTGAAGACCAGCCCAGAAATGGCAGATGAGAAACTTGTTTTCAGTCAGCAGTGGTCCATTGTATTCATGCTCTTCTGCAGAGGGAAAGCCAAATAACTGAATAACCACAGAACTCTGCTGCTTTACAAAGCTCTGTGAGCAAGCTTTTGTAACCTCTGTCTTAGACGTGACAGTGATGATAGTGGCCTGGGCAACAGTCCTAAACTATCTTACAAAGAAGAAGCAATCCAGCTATTGGTAGTGCCCCACATGAGCTCTTAGGGCTAGCTCGTAGTGCCTGTGTGTGGTGTCCTGTTGCAATAGGGCTGCTGTTGTCAGCCCCTCAGCTACCTAGTTTTAAGCCTGCTTGGATGTAAACATCTTGTGCTGTGTTGTAGAGCTACCTGGAGATGTGGCAGTTCTGTTTGAAAGTTTGTGAACGCTCATCATCTCCCCTTTACTGGTGAGGGGAGAGTGATCACACTCTCCAGGTACCTGTGCAGGTCCCCCTCCCACTAAATTAAAGAGTGTTTTTAGGGTGAGATGAATCACTGTCTGGAGATGCTTCTCTCTGTTGAGGCAGCCGAGATGTCTAGTTTAGATTAAATGCCTGACTTTTAGACAGTTAAAGATACTGAGATGAATGAAGTTCTCTGGACTGTTTGCTCTTTGTGCTTGGAGAGTATACCTGCATGCCACAGGGGATTTTTTTTCCTGTGGGATTGTGATGAATAAGAAAGGAAGGACTGATCTTTCTCATTCGGATAAAACCCAGAGTCAAGGCAGAAAAAAAATCCTGTATGTATAACCCTTTCTTCTAGAGCAGGCTTCCAGTTTTAGTTTCCAAATCTTGGTGTTGGGAGGGGATCATATGCTTGCAGCTGCGTGGTTGGAGAGATACTGCAAATAGATTGCATAGTACCCTCCGTGTAGTGTGCCTGATTGAATTAGTGTTTTGAGGTAAAGTCTCCACATTTTGTCTAATACTTAGAGAGTTCTATTCCTAAATGTTTAAAAAAATATTATGCAAAATATTAAGATTTAGAAAAAGCCTCTGTATACTTAGAACTAGCAGGGATGTACCTCAGAGATAGCTGCCTGTATGAGCAGAACAACGTTGTAATCTGCAAATAGGCACAACGTATGTACATTCTGATCCTAATATTGAGTTTATTGAGTTTAAGTTACTCACATTGGAAGGATATATGCCCTGGTTGATGTGCAAGAGCTCTTGTCCTTTCCATCTGCCCTGTTTGCTGGGATGCTTTTGGAAAGAGTAAAATATTGCTACAGTCTCAAACGTAACTTTGAGTTCTGCTTGATCTCTTTTGAATGGTAGGATTTGCCTTATGGTAAAATATGAAATTTAAAGGAATGCATTGATTCCTTGGGGGAGGAGCATAATTACAGAAGAATCTAACTCAGCTCAGTGGTTTGAAAACAAATTATACATCCAGAATATCNTGGGAGGAGCATAATTACAATAGAATCTAACTCTAACAAATTATACATCCAGAATATCAAAGCATAAAAATAAAATGCACACTGATCAAACATCAGCAAATACGAGAAGGCCTGCAAATGCAATCCAACAAGGTTGCTTTTGCCACCTTGCTCCTTTTTCTCTACAGAAATGACAGTCTACAACCTTCCCTTTGTATATATAATCGTGTGTGAGCACTGCAAGACTTGAGTATATTTTGGTGTGTTTGCTATTTGTGTATCTTCAGTCAACCACCCTGATTCAAAGTGAAATATTGTATTCAATGTTTTGACGTAGTATGTAACTGTGATGTCAGGGAGAGCCATTTAACTGTGTCTTACGCTTTCATAACTGGAGTGTACTTGGGCCCCTAGAATTAATAATGTAATGCACAGTCTTACATATTAAAATACATGCATATATATGCTTATATATGAAATATTTGCATACCTTACTATTTTCTCCCAGCAGCCTCGCATGAGGTGGTTTGAGAAATGAGAATGTAGCATTTTGTTTCATAGGCTTCTAATTAATGAGTGGTCATAGAATTATGTACTCCAAAATGTACTTACAGCAACAACTGCCTTAGCAAAACTGTTGGAATTTCTCTAGGGCTTGTTTGCCCATTTAAAAAGAAACAACAAACAAAACCAAACCACTCAAACAAAAAAAAAGAGTAAAAGAGTACTTCCTGATGGTATTACAACTTGAGAAAACAGGATCTGGAAAAGAAGTGGATGACCAAGACGAGAAATGACCCAATGATCTTCTGGCTGCAATACTGCTCACTAAAGTCCTGGTTCACCATCATGGGGATAAGGGTGGTAGAACTCTGTGTCTGTGGAAGGTGAGAGTTCTACTTTTGTCAGAAACACTGAAATTCTCAGGGTGAGCTGTTTTACCTGACAGAGGCAAGAAGGGAATCTGCAGAAACTCAGGCATTGGATTTGCATTTCTTGGAAAGTCTGGAAGGTCTTTGTATATGTGAAAGGGAAGATAGTTGGCTGGAGGACTGAGTTCTAATGGAAAGTTGCACAGTGGGGAAGAACTTCCATGTTGTTTTTGCAGATTTCCTCATTTCTCACAGGATTGCCTCACATGTTTTTTAGCATGTGTAATAGAGCAGCAGATATCTTCTCCCTGTCAGATTCTTTGGGGGTTTTTGGAGGTGTCTTGAACATTAATTTAATGGTTGCAGGGTCTAAAATTAAATGAGCTGAATAACTTATACTCAGCCCACAAATTGCATGGGCATCATGAACTTTCATACTGGAACTACAATCATGAATAGGTTTTGCGAGGAACTACTGGATATTCCTGCTGAACTCCTTAGGATTTATATGCAGGTGACAAAGCCAGTCAGTGAAAGAGTTTGGTTGGTTGTTGATTTTCTTTTTTTATTCTTTTTTTTTAATTTTTTTTTTTAAAGAAAATTATTCTCCTTTTCCTATAGGCCTCTGTGGTTTGAAAAAAACTTCCTAACTAGATGCTTTTGAGGAGTTTGCTGACATTTGAAGTTTGCCAGAGACAATGATTTCTAGCAGAATTTAACATTTAAGACATTTGAAATGAAACATTGAGTACTAGTGCTTGTGATGTTGTACACTAAAAATTGGCTGCGAAACCTTTGGAGATGGGAACCTGAATCATCTTGTGTAGCAGTAGTGCCTGTGGGTCACCTGCTGAAAGGGAGTGTGTATGACAAAGTGCTAAAAATTTGTTTACCCTGAATTTTTTGTTATATGTCACCCCGGGATAATGCAAAGTTGTGTAAAAGTCTGAGCTAACCTAAGAAAAGAGAGCTTGAGCATTGCAAGCAATAGAGCTGCATTAATACAGTGCTGTGCTCAGGATAATTACCCTGGCTAAGAACAGGCTGCTCATAATGTCACCGTTGTGCCAGTTCCTCAGTGGTATTTGAAGCCACCTGTTGAGAGAGGGACCATGGCTTCCAAGGGATGTCAAGCTGGGAGGCTACACCAGAGCAGAAGGCACAGGAGATCTTTAAGCCTGAGACAGCACTAGATAATGGATCGGATCTTGAGCTCCACAGCCTTTATCCTGCTTGCAAACCTGACATGCCAAAAGCAGCTGGATCAAAGAGATGAGATCAACAGCACTGCAACTTGTTGCGTATTCCTCAGCACTGAGCCCATGAGCTGGAAGCCCACTGTGTGAATCTCTCTCTATAGACTCAACTGTGAGAATCGGTCTTGGTGGCAAAGTGAGCAAAATAATGGCAGGTACCCTGGCACCATATGCCTGCAAATACATTGATTTCAAGACCAGCAGGAGGCAGTGAAAACCTGTGGAACATCTCTTAATGGTCCTTGATTATTATTTTTATAATTATTATTTCTTTTCCCTCAGTGGCAAGATGTCTATAAATCTTGTCCTTTTAATCAGCTTTTCATAGTAGTGTATTTCATAATCTTAGTAAAACTCAGTATGGGAAGAAGTTCAGTATAAAAACTCTTTAGATTCCAAAGACATGTAAGCACCTTTTTTGACTGAAGATCTGTGGTTTTGGAATAAAGCCTCTCACACACCTGCTTTCACCATCAGATTGGGTGCCCAAGCATGGAAGGCTGCTCAATGTTTATGCAGACCCCATACATCATGTATTGAGGGAGTCTTTTGATTTAGTGAAAAGCTCATCATATTCTACAGTAAGAGAAATGGACTTGTGGCTTCAGTTAGGACCTTGTATACACTGGAAAAGTAAGAACAATACTGTAACTGTAGATAGTACTCTTTTCCTTTTTCTTTTTCTTCCCTCTCCCTCTCTCCCCACACCTGCAGAAGGAAGAGGATTGGCTGTCAGTAAATGCAGAGGGGTATTCAGGGCAGGGGTTAAACCAATTAATAAAATGCATAAATTCTTTCTTAAAAAGTGTAAATAATTTTTTAGGAGGTTAATAAATTTCTCATACTCTATTTTAAGAAGGGTAGGGCTATTCTCATATAAGTTGCATAGACGTTAAAGGCAGAAGAGATCATTAGAATCTTATGACTGCTGTATAACAGAAACTATAGTACTAGATTTACCCAGGTATTTCTTCAATTAGTCTGTATCTTTGGAAGAAGCTAAGTACATGGTTTTGGAGACCTAGCATTGATTTAGTCTTCTATTAGCAGAGAATCCTCTACATCCTTGCCTAAGTGAGGTGTTACACTGATTAATTTAGCAGATTATTGCTGTAGTTCCTTGATCTGTTTTATCTGGCATAATTTAATGTGACTGATGAAAAGGACATTCCCACTGTCATCTAGTTCCTTATTGCTGCCTCTACCTTGTGCCAGCTCTGTTTTTTGTGCTTCCTGGGTGAAACAGAGGTAGTTTGTTGCCAGATGAATTTCTTAACCTTCAGAAACCAAAAAAAAAATTTGGTTTTCATCTTACTCAGTTCTTTGGCTTGATTCCTCACACAAATGCTAGTACAGATGAAATGGAGATTGTGGGAATGAATGGCCATAATATGGAGGAGGAAGATGGGATTGGCCCCTTTAATCATCAACACTGAACAATGACAGATTAAATGGATTATGGAATTATGGTGTGAAACATAACAAGCAAGTAGCTAACAGCTGACACGAAACAAATTCAAATGTGCAAAAGGTATTCATGTGGCCAATAAAGAATCCTTTGCTATCTGACACTTTCAGTTGGAAAATTTTATTTTAGAGGTAGAGAATTTTGTGATCCTTACAGAGCACGTGGCTTGTCTTTTCTGACAGCCTGTGCTGAATTTAGACATCAAAAGGACTACCAGTATCCTTACAGAGAGGGTGGATGCTTAGAAATTTAAGGATACTGTACAGATAGGGGAAAAATAAAAAATAAATTAAAGAAAAAAAAAGACAGCAGGGTCTGAATCCTCATCCATGCTGTGAAAATCTTATATTACAGAGGACCAGACTGTTGCTTCTGAAGTTCAGATGTGCATGCCTCCTCAGTCAAGAAGCATTTTCCAGACCTGCACCTAACTTTCTAGCTTCCTTACTTTGAACCTTATCCGCATGACAAAGCAAGACTGTCTGTGGGGTTCTTGGCAGGTTGTTTCAATGCAGGCTGGGTTGAAACAATGGGAACAGAGAGATGTTTTTCTGCCATGTTTTCTTTTGCTATAATAGGAAACAAGGCATGTGAGTGTTGACAATTAGAAGAGGTCAGACGAAATCTCCCTTCTTTGTTTTAACCATCCATACCTTTGCTGATGTAGAATTGGATGAGACTGATTTCCTTCTGAAGAACAGTTGGAAGATGACCAACACTTTATTACAGAACTCTGATGAAGACTACTTTCATCAAACCGGTCGTTTTCCAGAAGGGTCAAACTCCTGTTAATATCAAAACTATTAGGTTAATCGTCACATAATAACATAGTTTCGGTACTGGGACCGGTGTTGTTCAATATCTTCATCAACGACCTGGATGAGGGTACAGAATGTATCCTCAGCAAGTTTGCTGATGACACTAAGCTGGGAGGAGTGGCTGACACACCAGAGGGCTGTGCTGCCATTCAAAGAGACCTTGATAGGCTGGAGAGTTGGGCGGGGAGAAACTTAATGAAATTCAACAAGGGCAAGTGCAGAGTTTTGCATCTGGGGAAGAACAACCCCATGCACCAGTACAGGCTGGGGGCTGACCTGCTGGAGAGCAGTGTAGGAGAAAGGGACCTGGGGGTCCTGGTGGACAGGAGGATGACCATGAGCCAGCAATGTGCCCTTGTGGCCGAGAAGGCCAATGGCATCCTGGGGTGCGTTAGAAAGGGGGTGGTCAGTAGGTCGAGAGAGGTTCTCCTCCCCCTCTATTCTGCCTTGGTGAGGCCACATCTGGAGGATTGTGTCCAGTTCTGGGCCCCACAGTTCAAGAAGGACAGGGAACTGCTTGAGAGAGTCCAGCGCAGAGCCACAAAGATGATGAAGGGAGTGGAACATCTCCCTTATGAGGAAAGGCTGAGGGAGCTGGGGCTCTTTAGCTTGGAGAAAAGGAGACTGAGGGGTGACCTCATCCGTGGTTACAAATATGTAAAGGGGGAGGGGCAGGATGATGGAGCCAAGCTTTTTACAGTGACGTCCAATGATAGGACAAGGGGGAATGGATACAAACTGGCGCATAGGAGGTTCCATGTGAATATCAGGAGAAACTTTTTCCCTGTGAGAGTGCCAGAGCACTGGACCAGGCTGCCCAGAGAGGTTGTGGAGTCTCCTTGGCTGGAGACATTCAAACCCTGCCTGGATGGGTTCCTGTGTGATGGACTCTAGGTGACCCTGCTCTGGCAGGGGGGTTGGACTGGATGAGCTTTCGAGGTCCCTTCCAACCCCTAGGATTCTGTGATTCTGTGATAGTTTATACCTTTTGTACTGCACCTGTATTGGTTTTGAGGCATAAAAGTAGTGTGACAATGGGCAGACTCTGTTTCAAGGACTTGTTAGTTATACTTCTGTGACTTTAAATGTCCTGCAGTCTTTTGGGAATCGCATTCTGTAACTTTCTTTGAAAATCCAGCCATATCTTAAAATTTTGGACTCTGAAGTTGCTACTAAAACATCTGTTGGTTTAAGTGGGGCTATGATTTCTTCAAGACTTATCAAGCAACAAAAGTTGCAACAGGCTCAGGTAATTAGAGACTAGTTTTAAACTTTTGCTGTGATCTAACTTCTGTAAGAGTATGCCTTTTATCATCTCTAGTTGCTTGACATCTTTTCGTGCAAGTCAGGGAAGATGCTACTAAGCAACTCTAGACTTTTATTGTCTTTCAGGGGATGACAGATAATGCTCTGATGAAACCTGGGCACTGAGCTCACAGGGCACTTTGCCAGCATAGCATAGCTATTTTTGTAGCTATCTGTGTTTCTAACATGACTGAGTATCAGGAATGGGAACTCTAGACTTGAAAGGCATGCAGATGCATGTTTTCTGTGTTGCCTTTTTTTTTTCCTGAGATCCCTGAAGTCAGTTTAAACTTCAAATAAATTGATACCTTCACAACACAAATGCAGAGAGAGGCAGTATCAAAGAGACTGAAGAATTGAGAGTCCCACAATACATATGCACAGTGACACATGATAAAAATGAAATTAACATCTTTAGGTGCCCTGAAAGCAAATAGTGTTCAGGTGCTCTGCTTGCTGGATGCTGCTTCTGTGAGAAAGGTAAGGCAAAGTCTGCATGCTGTTTGCCATCCAGACAAGGCAGGCTTGGAAAGAAGTTATTTTGGAATTGTTATTGCTACTTTGTTTGATGAGGCCGAGGTGGCAGGTTGCAGCATGCTATGATTTGGCTTTTGGTTTCCTTTCCTCCCTATCTACCTGGGAGTTGATATTTGTGTGTGGAAGGACCTATTGCAGTAGCATTAGAAAAGCCCAGCTGCTTTTCAGGGAGGCTTTCTGGGAGCTGGAAATAGCTAGTTGAATGACTAGTGTGTGGTTAAAAAAAATTGCTGGGGTTGAGTGATAACTATCAAGACCCTTGGCCTAAAAATATGCTTACAGGTCAATGTATGTGCTGAAGGAAGTGACTAAACTGGTTTTGCAAAATGGTTGCTAACCAGACTGTGAATCCACCTTGCTGATAGAAAGGTTGGAAGTTTATCACTGGGGTAAAATGGGTCCAGTGATGGAGTGCTGAAGCCCTGCTTCCTTGGGAAGGTTATGGCACGAAGAGAATCTGAATCCAGAAACCATGCCTGTCTGGAGATGGGAACATAGTGAAACATAAGGAAGCTTACAAATTACATGTGTTCTTGTATGGAAATATTTTGCATTTTAGACTAGGGAACTCAGGTCGGTGTCCATAGATATTTATCCTGGTAATAGAAGCTAATTTTAAGGGGTCAGGTTTGTCAGTGTCCTGACCAAGCAAACTTTTAGAATTAAAAACCCCAAACGTCCTTCCTTTCTCCACAGAAGCCCCACACCTTAATCTCACATAGATATGCATGGTTTGGCTTTTGCTTGTGTTTTTTGGAGAACCTCATTATTTGGAGGGTTTTGGTCTTGCGCATATGCCTGCTCTATATTCTGTGCATCTCTAACAGAGTAATTAAATGCTGAAGTTTTCAGAGCTTACTTGTAAGACTTTTTAACATTGGTACTGCTTTTTAGTCAATATGTAAGCAGATAGTACTAAGGTTTTCCTAAGTGAATCTTTACCGTGTAGCCCTGGTATGAAGGGCTGCTCTTCCACTTTCAACTCTGTATTTATGGCAGGTAAGATTGCACAAAAATTCTGTGTTAACAGTCCAACTCTGAAATGGTCATACTGACAATACATGTGCAAATACTCCTGAATATGGGATGTTCCAGATTCTAGCTGCATCTTTCCTGTAGTTTATGATCAGTGTGTTTCAGCTGATTCCAGAGAAGAGATTAAGCTGCAAACATCCATATTGTATTTAGAGTTTGAGGAATTTTATTTGTGCTCTTACCTAGTATTTCTTTGCCTCCTCATCTTCTACAGACTGGTTCCAATCAAATGTGATTGTGGAGAGCTGGCTGTTGATAGTGCTCATAGACAAGATATTTGCATGCTGTTAAAAATGAACAAAAACTTAGAGTGCTTGCAAGTACTTAATGTGTGTGGTATGCAAGCAACAGATCATTCCATTGCCAAAGATTTTTGGTGCTGAATGCTGTTATGACTTGATTTATATGTGACTGTTCAAGTTGAACAGTATAGTTTGGTATGTTGTTGTCAGCCTGGCTATCCCATCCTGCAAGTGCTTTTTTTATTTTTTTATTTTTTTTTAAGCAAGTAATATGAACTTGAAGCATGACTTCACTCTCCTATTTATTTTCCATTTGAAATTATTGGTGGAAGCAGTAACGTAGTGTTGTCCTGGAAAGACCTGTGTGTAATCTGAAGTCAGTTGCTCTAATCACACAACAGATTGGGACTGGTGTGCTTGCAGAGAAACTCAATTTGCATTCTCTCTGTTGTGCTAGATAGTGTCCAGCATTTCTAAAAGGAGTTAAATTGTGAACGGTCGTATTGGTGTCAGTTTTTGGTGCTATGGTGTAGCATTGTGCCCTGACCAGAGCTTAGCTCTTGGCACTGGAGGTGGTTTGTCTCCAGAATCAAGTGCTCAGACATCCTGGATCTGGCTGAAGTGTCTCCCCATCTGCACAACTGTCACCGCCAGAATGTTCTCTGCTTTCAGATTCAAACTGATTCACTTTCCTTAATTGAAAGTAATTCATATTTCTAATTGTATGTCATATCTGTGCTCATGTAATAGAAAAGTGCTATTACAGACATGATAATTAAAAAGAGCCTACATATTAGAAGAGAATAGAAACTGCCTATTAAGGAAGGTAATTAAAACCCTTTGAAAATTATGAATATGTATTAAATATTTATTTTTAAGAGATCCAAGATATAATTTTTTGCTTACCTAAAAAAATAAATAAGACTCATAAATGAGCAGATTAATTTTAGTATGAGAAATGTGTGGGTAAGAACTTCCTACCTTAAGAGCAGCCTGAAGTTCAGCATGTCTTGTGACTTTATGGGGAGCTCCTACATACGTGTTAATTTTGGAAAGCTGTACATGTGGATAAGTACTGAGCCACCAACAGTTGGAAAAAATACCAAGCCCTGAAAATCAGATCCAAATCCATTGTTGAAGGTAGAGGAACGCAGGTTCTGTGGGCACATGCTCAGTGGGGTTCTCCTAATGGGTCTCTGCTCCAGTGTTACGAAGTTCAGTTCTGCTTGTGCTGGCAAACCAGCCCAGTGTGTAGAATTGTCAGGGGCATTTTCAATTAACTAGAATTCATAAGCCTCTAGAATATGATTTATCTAGACTAAATACATCTGGCTGTGCCAAGACAGGCAGAGTCACTTCATTTCACAAGGGGAGGACTAATGATTTCAGCTGTCTTGCTTACAAACTACAATTATAATCTTTGTCAGGAGCAAAATGAGTAGATTTTATTACCTGCATTTTTGGAGAGAGAGAGAGAAAAGAAGTCAGTAGATTCTCATCCTAGAATGAGTAATTGTTGAATTGCTGGCCAGGTTTCTTTATGACATACAGAAATAGTGGAATGTGGGGTCCCTTGATAGAGAGGAGATGAGCCAAGGTGGCCCGGGCCTCAGCCCCTTCTTTTAATCACTGTGTCTGACCTGTGGGAGGATGCTCTGCAGAGCAGGTGTGCATGGAAGCACTGGAGCACTGTGAGCAGGAGGCCCAAGTAAAGAGTGAGTCACACTTCTGAAGTTCCCAGATAGTAGACGACATGAGATTTCACAGGTCCTGTGTGGACCAGGAACAACCTATGTGATTTGTAGGTTATTCCCAAAAGGAAGAAACTTCTCCTCATGGAGCACATAAGAATCTAAGAAATGTCTATGTGTCTTATCAGTGGTCAGATGAATCCCTTATATGTGTTTGAGGGCAGCAGAAAGCAATGCTATTCGTGAAAAACAAGTGAACCTGGCCACTTTCCAATGCCCATTTCTCTTGCAATCTGCCAGCATCTGGGACTGTTGTATTAGACTGCATCCTTCTGTAGTCCTTTCAGCATTTGTTTTTTGTTCTTAGACTTGTTGACCAGAATCTTTTTTTGTACACACTGATTTATTTTTTTTAAAGGAAAAAGAAAACAGGGGAATTGAGAGTATCCTTTGAAGGGGATTTGCCCCATAACTTGCCTGACTTCAAGACCATAATAATACATTTTGCAAAATCGTAATTAAAACACATCAGTTTGGAGTACAGTTGTTCGACTGTATTGCAAAAATAAATGTTGTTCTTGAATTTGCATAATTAATTGTTTGATACTGTGCTTTCTGAATTGATTCCAGTGAAAGGATGAGATTTTCTGATGTGCTTTTCTTTTAGAAGTGGTGCATCAAGTCAAGAGATTAAACACTTTTTATTAATGTGCTCCCTTCCCTTCCAAACCCCAAGCAAAAACCAAAACCCACTTATGGGAAAGCTTGGATATTCTCCTAAAGGGCAAAAGCAAATGATCCTCTTGAAGTCATTCTATTACAATTAATAATTAAAAAAGCTATGGCCAAAATTTTATCTGAAACATCAATGTGTCTCCTACTGATGAAGAGACTGATGTGTATCTATGAGGTGGTCAGCTAGTGATACAAATTCCTACTCCCAGAGCTACTGTGTGCCACTCTTCCTCTATACAAAGACAATTTGCTTTTCATGTAGTAATGAAGAACAATGTTTTAACAGACAAAGGCACTTCTAGTGTATTATTGTGCTGTCTTTTGAGTAGTGCTAGATGCTGGGAAAAATGGTAATTCACAGTGTGAATGCTTCTCACCAGCCATGTGGGTTAGAACTGAGCATGTGCAATCTATGTTGCATAAGGCACAATAGTGAACGCTGTGAGAAGGAAAAAAGACCAAATTATAGCTCTTGCTGATGGCCAAGGAACTAGGCTTTTCTATTATTTTTTTAAAGACAAAGATAGCCCCAAAAAATGCAAAATATTGTCCTTCAAAGTGTGTATGTGGCTGAATTTAGTAATAATATGTTCATCTTTAGTGTTTGCAAATTCATATAAAAATAGATAGTTATATTGCTGAAACACCTGTGTTCCTTTTTTTCTCTTGTAAACTGATATAAGGCACAGGTGGCTTTTCATTAACTTATTTCACACAAATATAAATATGTAGCACAGTTTCTCTTGCTGTAACTATATAATCCAAGAAACATGATTGCTACTGATTTAATGTAATCAGTGTTGTGAGGGGAACATTCTGAGCCCTTTGTGAATGGCTCTATTCTGAGGGGATTTACACCCCATGTAAATCTGATTTAAATGGGAGAGTGGTGGAATGTGGCTTTCCTATTTAACCTATGCAAAAATCTATATTCTCCCACCTAGATTTCTCACTGTCTGTTGGGATACTCAGCTGGTACGTGGAGGGGGAGGGGAAGAACACAAGTCCAATAAGGACAGAGAAAGTAGGTAAGGGACTATCTCAGACAGGCAAGTTACACATTTTGATTCAATATTCTGATATTCTTATCAAGGCTTTCCAGAATGTGACACTGACTCAAACTGCAAACAATAAGGAGAAAACAGCAAACATGTATCAATGTCTTGGTGTTCTGCAATGATTTCTTTTTTTTTTTAAAGGACCAATGTTACAGCAGAAATAAAAATCTAGGAGAAAAACAGTGAGGCATCTTAACGTGTAAAAGCTAATGTGTTTTTAAAAATTATTTAAGTAGTTTAAAGATATCTTTCTGTTTAAATTTATTGAACTATAGCCAGATTTATTCAATTAAGATAATACACTCCAAGGTTAACTACCATTTGCTGTTCACTTAGGCAAGCTATTGTACAGTTATGTAAATTTCATGAACAGAGACATGACTTGAGTGTCTTAATTACAAGCAAAAAGTGTCATTTAAATATGAATAAGTGAATAGTTGCCTGTATTTCCTGTTCATATTCTGCTGTCATCTTTAAGACCAAGAGCTAACTAGCCATCTATATTGTGCTTTCAGTTTTTCCTTCTGTCTCTAAAAGAAAAAAAAACAAGAAAAAACCAAACCAAAGCCTGTCATATAAATGCATGTAAAGCAGATGATGCGGGAATGTCCTACTCTTAGAGTTGTTAATAGCACAGTGAATTTTAATTTACCCAGTTCACAATGAATAGCAGTAAATATGCAGTATTTTTCTGTGGATTTCTCTGCATTTCAATATGATATCTATATTTAAATTGTACCAGCTATAATTTCTGTGTAAGATCCTTTGGTAGTAACTTTCTGACAAGTCTGCTAAGGGCTTATTTTGTATGCTTCTATTTTCAGTGCTAAGAGCTGGTATGAATTCCTCTCATTTATCTATACATAGTTGCATTCAAAATAGTCTGTTTCCTTATTAATTTATAGTCAGTCTAAATTAAACTCCATGTAACAAAAAGTTTGGTAGCAATATTCCCTTATCATCTTTAGGACTGAATTCCCTGTGTTTGTATCGTGTTGATAGTTTGGGATTTTTTCCCCCTTGTTTTGAATTGTTTGTCTCTCCAAAAATGACCTAGAAAGAAATATGTTGTTAATCACATATCAACGAGGGAGGGATGATTAGTTGATAAAAACCATGCCTTGTTTCTGTGGACCAAATGGCTAACTCTAGTTCTCAGTAAGTACAGATTCTCTTGAAAGACTGTTCCCATCCTTCAGTGATGTAGCTGCAGCTCTCCCCGAGGAATGAGAAGTTCACTATTCACTCTGTGCTTGCATCACTCTCTCCAACATGTTCCCACTGATACATTAAAGGAATTAATTGCTCATAATGATCTCACCATCTGTTAACAGAGGTTCATACCTACAGGCTGGTGGCATGTGGTGGTCCTATTCAGAAATCAATAGGCAATGCTGGGGGAACGCTTTCCCACATTGCCTTCCATTGCACTCTGAAAAGGGGAGGAGAGCTCAGTGTTGGCCATCTGCTCCTTGTCTTTCTGTGCGCGAGACCTTGATGCAGTCCAGCCCGGCTCTGATCTGACTCCAGTCTGATTGGAATGTGGCTGATCTGAGAGCCTCTCAAAGCTGTGAAAGTGAGTCAAAAGGAGATCCCCATTGTCCGGCAGGGCTGAAAGAACATGATCACTTTAAAATTCATAACTCCCAGGTGCCCGCCATCTATTCATGGGAAAAACTCTCTGAACTTCTCTTCATTAAAAAGAGAGGGAGTCCAGCTAAACAGAGAGAAAAGGAAGTAGTTTGTGGGAAATGTGCAAGGGATTTCAGGCTAAACAAATGAGGAATTTGGAATTTTTACTTGTATTAAAGGAACCATGTAAGGAAAGGGAAGCATTTGTAAAAGCAGGGCCTCTGCATCAGGGGCCCTTCCCTGGGGTCCTTTAGCAAAATAAAAAGGCTTTTTTTTTTTTTCCCTCTCAGGAGTTTTTCCTCCCTTTTCCTCTTTCTTACTTGTGTGAATGAGGGTAGGAATAGTACATTAATTAGTGTGTCCCTGCTTTATGTGATAAATTAGAATGCATTCAGTCTGCCCTCCTCCCTCGCTCCTGCATGCATTTTATTGTTTAGGCTGCCTATAAAGCTGACCTGATAACAAATGTAAACTGAAGCTGAGTATCCTCATGGAGAATTAGACTTTCGAGGGGGTGGAAGGGCTGTTCTGTCAGCTTGCTGCCTAAACTCATCCCTGCCCCCGTGTCTAGTAATCTGAGGATTTGCCATATCACAAGGAGGGATTTGGGTTTTCTTCCCTTCCCCCACTTTCTCCAACTTTTACCTCCTCTGAATGTGAGGTAGTGCCAAATCCTTCCTCATTCCTCAAGTGTGTTATATGTGTTTTCCAATTGTGTGTTTTTTCCCAGGGCCTCACAATATATTGAGTGGATTTATACTTGTTCCTACAGTGTGAAATGTGTTTTTCCTCTGGTACTGTTTGTGTGGCCGGAGGTGAGGAGGGCCACAGGGAACCATGTAGGAGGTTTTAAGGCAAGAGTGGACTATTTTGACCACTCTTCATCCATCTACCTCTGCAACAAGGGCTGTTGAATCACTCCTGGTAATTCCAGTTCAGAGCCTGTAACTGTAGGCTAACTACTGGGTATCTTTCAGAAACATCCAGTTTCAATTCAGTGATTTCCAGGCAACTCATCCTGCATAGATACTTATCTGTGACCTATTTCCAGTCTAGGGTCTAGGCCATTTCAAGCCTTCTTCTGCCCTTTGTGGCTATTGGGGTTAGACATATTTGACGCCTGATAGCATGGATTAAGCCACACAGTGTGTCTGATTGCATGTGTATTTGCTGTCAGGATGTAGTCACCTCCCACCAAAAGCGTTTGTACAGTCTTTGGTGTGACACTGCCTCTCCAGGAGTCTTTCACCATACCAGTCTTCTTCATTTTCCCCTCTTATGTCATTTGATAAGAAGAGTAGTGGTGTACAGCATCTATTTTTTTTTGTTTGTTTGGATTCAAAGTGGTTATGAGCCTTTCCACTGGGATGACGTTCTGTCCACCCCAACTTTCCTTTTAGGTATCTTTGAGATGGAGCCACCTGTTTTTTGTTTATTCAGCAGTGTAGGATTGGTAAGCATTGTTCAGACTCTTCCAGAAATAACTAAGGAAGTAGGCAGCCATCACCATCACCATAGGCAGCTATTGCATCTCAACAACTGAGAAGCAATGTCCCAGCAGATAAGAATGTTTGTCTTGTAACTTCATGATAACATGCTGCATCTCCATCCTCTACGTTTTAATCTCTGCTCTAGCTCTTCCTTAGTACGATCATCAGCTTCAATGACATTATGTCTCTTCTCTCTATATCTTTGGAGTTCTTGCATGTATACTCATCAGGTGAAGCGCTCCTCTCACCATAACCAGTCAGAATTCGCATAGTAAATTCTGGAAACAACTGAGCAGCACCCGTCCCTGGCTCACCTGGTGGTGTTGGGAGGTTACACTGCAATTCACACTCAACAGTCCGCTTAACAGCAAAACCCCAAAAAGTAGCAACAAAAAATCCCAAATAAAACACTCAGAAAACCCCAACACAGACATTCAGACTTGGCTTGTTAGGTTGGCGTACTTAGCCTGGATAGTGCCCTCTATTTTGTATCTGGGATGACATTCTTTAACTTTGTGACCACTTCCTGTTCTTAAATACCTGTCTTCTTTCTAGAAACTTTAGGTATATTTTTTTAATATCTTGTATATTTGTATAATATCTTAATATTTCATTCTATGTTTAAAAAAAAATTCTTTTGTAGTTTGTACTTCAATATGTAATGATTTAACATAGCTATCCAAATCGTAACCATAAATTTTTTCAGAGATACCTTTTTGGGGTTTTTGTCTGTTTGTCTGCATTGAACTTTTTTTTCCAACTAGTCTTTCTTACTAGAAATTCACGACTGGAGTGGTTAATACCAGAACTAACTGACCAGAAAATTTAGTGATCTAAACAAACCAGAAGATTTTCATTGCAAATAACTGGAAATGTTGTAAAATTGAACATATTATTTATTATTATTACTTCTTTACTTACAAGACCAATGAAAAGTGGGAGTTTTCAATGCTGTACCTGATGTATGTACACTGTGTGTAAGTGGTGCCTGCCCAACAGAGTTTATAGTCCAAACCAACGCGGCAGATGATCAGCATTTGGAAGAGGTATGATGGCACTTAGGCAGACTGTTCAAACCAATCTCAGGCAGCATATGCCAAATCCACAAAAAATTATTGAAGTTGTTTATGTCTTCAGTTCTCTGATGTTGGTAATCCAATTGATTTAGTGTAAAGCTGCGTGTGAATTAATGTTTGAAAAGTGGTATGTTAAAGAGCTATAGGAGAACTAGCATGTTCAAACACCAGTTTTAAAGCTAGGAGAGGGAACCACAGTTCCTGTAGGGCGGAGTTTGTCAGGAAGAATGCATGATGATCACAGATGGAGAGGAGAAAGCAAGGGGCTTATAATATCAAGGCTATGGTTCTATGCTAAGAAGCAAGTACAGTTTAGAGATTAAACAAGATACTACTGCTCAGCTTTATTTACTTCCAGAAATTGCTTGCTTTCTGTTGCACTGTGAGACTTTAAAGAAGATCTGTTAAGATAATTTGGGGTTTGTTGTTATTGTGTTTTTTAAAAATATTTTGCAAAGTTGTTTGTGGGTTTTTTGTTGTTGTTTTTTTTTTTCAAATTATTTGTGTGATTATTTTTTTTAAGTAATATTAACAGAATCCTACCAAGGATACACCTAGGTAAACACTTGAGTCAGCACAATTGAAGGATAGTGACCCCTAACAGGAATACAAACCTCAACATTAAGGAATATACCAACTTAAACCAGACCTGTCATTGATGGAATAGTAATGTGTAGTCACAGCTAAAGATCATGCATCTGTTAAGGAAGCTGTTGGTTCTGGTAACTTCAGTTTCAGCTTATATGTTTGTTTAATTTATTTTATTTTTTATTTATTTTTTTTTTAGCCAGTGCATCAGTATTAAATTTGAGAAGGCTTTTGAGTGAGGTATATTTTCTCTGGGGCGTATGATCTCATCCTGCTATTAACTGTTTTTTCATAGTAAATACTTCATTTAAGAGGAAGAATATTCCTGTGATCGTGACATAGAATTTGAGAAGCAAATGTGCCATACCAGTATTATAACATAAAATCTTAAGTATGGAGTTTTCTGATTCTGTTTAAGGAGAAAACATGGGAAAACACCCAGGAATGTCATTCACAGAATCTGAGACACCTACCACTTCGAGAAAATGGCATGTGGTGATGCTTTATTTTCAGTAAACACTGTACAGGTTGCCTTGGAGAATCTGCTTGCTGTCTTCTCTAGAGTGCCCGCGAGGTGCTTCTCTCTCTCTCTCTCTCTCTCTTGTTTATAGAACCTATACAAGGCACTCAGGCATGGCTCTCAAGTGTAGAAAGACACATAAGGATAAGCACTTATGGGGATTTTTCAAGGACACTGAAGTGGTTTAAGTGTTGTTGAATTCCCTTTGACTTTGGACTCTAGCTTGTAAAGCCAGCACGACTGCTATCTGCAACTTTAGGTCTCCACCTCACTGCTCTGAATATGCCGACCTTTTGTATCCAACTCTTTCAGCTGGATAGGATGGAGTGAGCACAGGAGTCAGTGGTCAAGACACTGCCTTGGGATACGTGACTGATGCCTTCCATAACCCCAGGGAAGTGACCAAGCCGACCACTTTTTTCCCTTGTTGCCTGTGGCTGGTACAAGGTACAACAGCTCTGGCAAGAACACTTGGAAGGGGAGATACTTGGTGATTAGGTCTGCTCATTGCTGTGAAACAGCAAGGCTGGGGACTTGAATTTGGCTATCTACCCCAGGTGAGTTTCCTAATCACTAGGCTCTCACGAGATTGAGACAGGAGGGAAGACCACCGACTGTGAATGTCATCTGGACATGTAATACCTTCCAAGTGACAATGCATTTTGTTGAATGAAAAATGTGAGTTCAGTAAGAAAATTTTGCACAAGCTCTGTTCCAAGTCAGTTCACAGTAAAACTGTGTACATAACATACAACTGAAAGTGTGAACAGCAGTCCAGCTAGAGTTCCTTTCCATTCTTCTCTTCTTTTTTAGCTGTGTACTGTGAATAGCAGAGAAGGGAAAAATGATGAAAATGTGCTGCTCACTATTTTGTATTTCAAAGGCTGTTAACTTACTCAAAACAAATTTTATTGGAGCGTACAAAGGCTATTCCATTTCAACTTTAAATCTTTGCCGTGTTCAGTGTTGCTGGTTCTCATTTTATTTTGATTTTTATGATGTATCTAAGAGCAACTGGGACCTTTCTTCTCTTTCCCCTGCTCTTAATGTGTCAGCACCCAGGTGACAGAGCCCAAGCTTTAAAATAAAAAGAAAAAATTTAAATATTAATATTGAAGTTTTAAAGATGGTAAAATTTGTAGTAGTTAAAATGTATTATTAATTTGTAAATCTTAGAATTCTTTACATTCTCAATTCCCATGGATTTTGATGTCTGAGGGTGTTTTTGGGGTATGTTCTTCATTCTGGATGTATGCAGCAAGTGACCAGGATTGCCTTAGTATGAAATACTGCACTTCATTGGCAGGTATCAGTAACTTTGTAAAAAGATGGAGGTGTTTGTGATGACTTGACTATCATAACAGATTACTAGGTTAGTTCAAAGTCAGAATTACTCTTTGGGAAAAGAGGCTGTAGGCCAAATTGTTCTACAAGATAATTTTTGCAATAACTAAGCAAGGTTGCAAAATGTTAGGGATTTTTTTGCTCAAACCAAATCTGTGGCAGGGAATGACTTTATAAACTTGTTGTGAAAGAAAAGTGTAAAACATCTACCTACATAAATAAAATGTGTAACTTGCATTTATTTTATGTAGATCTATTTATTTTAAGAATGTTCTTAAAAAAATTGTTATTTTTAATCTGTTTTATTCACATTCAAAACCAGCTTGCCTTGTTTTGTTTGCAGTCGAGAGGAAACTTTTTTTCTCTGGTCTACTAGCTGTATTGAATCCACCTAAGTTCAGCTTGAAGGATCAAAGTTTTAGTAAGATTTTTAACAAATGAAAACAAGATTACAAAATCATGTCCCACATGACCTCTACTGGAAAGGAAGCTGTTGACTGTATTTATGCATTAGAAGAATCATGACCATGATCTAACCTCAGAATTGTGGTCCAAAGAGTGCCCTCAAACTTCTCTTGGCATTTTGGAGAACATCCTTAATTGCTCTGTGCCTCAGTTCCCCACTTGTAAAACCAGGTTAATTGCATTTCTTCAATTTACACAAGCACAAAAAAATTTGGATGTTGTCATGCTGGGAGCTCCCTAAGCATTTGAGAGTGGTGGTTTCTCTGTTGCAGAGTTCTGACATTGAAAGCCTCGGAATGTCTGTCTTGCTCGTTGCTTGGTCTCCAGCAGTGACCAGCTGCAGATGTCCAGTGAGCAGTATGAGAACAGGGCAGGCATGAAGTGATACTTTCCCAGAATACTCCCTTAGCCTTCAGTGATTTCATGTTCTCAGATAGTCCTGGGATAAGGGTGATATCTTTCTGTTTAATAGGCCTTGCTGAAGTTTTCTTCCAGAGGCAACCTAAAAGTCATGCACTGCTGTTGATCCTCTTATTTTTGGGAAAAATGCAATGAAATGAGTCATTCCATATGGCAAAAATCTGAAAGATTATTTGGCCTCAATCAGTATTTCTGTGTGGAGTTTACTGATGGGCTAGTTGTAGTTGACTGTAATTCAAGATATTTAATTTTTATTTAATGTCCATGTTTATATGCAGTTTGTATTGTGATAATTCTTGACATTATTCAAACATATATCCAGATTTACAGCCCCAGTCCCATTGAGTGAACCCTTTCAGGCTGTGCTCCTGCCTGAGTAGCAGAGCAGGTGTGACAGCAGCTTTTGCTGGACTGGCTGCTGCTGCTCACCTCCTGTGCACAGGCAAGGGATGCCGAAGGCTATTTTTTGCCTTCACCAATTCACTGTTACTTACTTAACAATTGGATGTATATCAGTATAGATAGCAATTCGTGCCAAGTGTGAAGGTGAAATGAATGAGTTTTCTACTTCTCTTCAAATTTCAGAGTACTGATAAAATGACTGAATCCCAGTCTTCCAGTCTTGCCACTTTGTCGGGCCATGGCCAGCTCATGTGTAAATATAGAGAAAGTTGCAACTATAAGCTCAAAAGTTTTGGAGTCTTTCGGACACGGTCACAGTTTCAAACAGTCATTTCTGGGGTCTGCCTTTGGGAAGGGCAATAGGAACTCTGTAAACTTACCATTGGCAGGTTGGGATTGTGGGTGGGGCAGGAACCACCTCTTTCTGGGAATATGGCTGTCCAGCTGGGGCACTTTGCCCTGCATGGAGTACCAGCAGATCCTGTTACTTGTTTTCAGAAGTGATGCTAATATGAAGAGGTAACCAGTGTAAAGAGGAATAGATAAAGATGCTTGTGAGGTGTTTAGGAAGGGATGAACTGGGCTTTATGCAGCTTACTTGGTTGAATAGGTTAAAGAAGTGGAATAGTTTTGTACAGGGAGGACACTGCGTGCTGAATGAAGGAGCAGTTTGGAAGGAAGTGAGAAAAAAATCATGGAAGCAGTGGACAAGAGGGATGTAGCTGGTGGGACATGGCTAAAATGTGGGAGAAGGTATGTTTCAGGTGCATTAAATACCAGATTTATGCATTCTACAGCGAAGAATTAATGCTGAGCTTACAAGGGAAAATTTTAAGATGCTATTTTGAGCTGATCAGAATTGGAATTAAATGCCTGGGAGGTGCTGTCACCTGATTACCTGCAGATCCTTCATGCTCTGGGGTAATACAACATGATTCACTGCCTGACTAGGGTTGACCAAAAGCAAAGGAAAGTAATAAAATATGCTTATACTATAACCTTTCAAATAGGCTTCTTTGTGTAGGCCATTTTGTGATGTGGTACATTAGTGTGATTGTATTCTGTGAGTTTGGGGATATAAACACTGACAGAAAGTGGTTCTACTTCATTTTATTTGGAATCTAACAAAACCTTGTAGTAAAGCCTGACAGCAAGGTTCCTTCTCAGCTGTGTAGAATAGACTCAGGAAATAAGGAAGGTAAGCATGCTGTGGTCTGTGATAATAATTCCCTACTTTCTAAATGAGCAAGATCTTTCATTAGGATCTTTCCTTCATTTGTAATACTTAGAAAAACAATAATAACTTGGCTTGATGTTTCTGGGGGAAGGTGTAAGAGAGAAAGACCCTACTTAGCCTGTCATAATGACTGCTTTACTTATTTCTAGTATGATAATTTAGCATAACCATCACAAAAATGAGGACTGTAATATTCTTTCTTAAATACACACTCTTGTTCTCTTAAAAATGCAAGATCAATTTTATACTTTAGTGGTATTCCCCTACTTTCTTGTGTATGGAATTCCTAAATGTCGCTTAAATTTCCACACCATATTCCACTTGTTTATACTATATGTTTGTGCAGTATGGTGTAGACATAAAAAACCAAACCAAAACAAAAAACAACTGAAACCCCCCAGTTATTTTCATTTTTGGAGGCTTTTCAGAACTGCTTTTCAGAGATAAAAGTGAGGAACCAAAGTGTGGTGCAGCAAAGTGTTTTGATTCCAATAATACGTGCACTGAAGTTTCAATGTTATGTTTAAGACACGGAGGATACTATTCAATCAGATATCTCTTTGGAGTCTTATTCTGTCTCTGATTGTAAAGCCTTAAATGATCACAGCAAGAGCCAGCTAGGTCTGCAGCAGAAAGAGGAAAGAAGTGTCCTACCTTTACACTGTAGCTTCACCACAGAGAAGAGCTGATTTTTGTGGCAAGTTGTGATGGGGACTGGGGTTCAGTACATCTGGGTCATTTTGATCTGATAGGAGGAACAAATTCCTAAGTCAAGGAATGTCCTCTTACTAGCTTCCTTTCTAATGATCTCTATTACTCTGTGTGTGTGCATGTGTGCTAATTAGCTGGCAAGACTAAAATGCATTGGAATATCCAATTCTGCTCTATAAAACATAGGTTATAAATGGGTTCACTTTGAAGGGAAATATGAGAGGGTACCACTGGCAAAACAAAAAATTTGCTGGTTGCTAAATGTATTTCAGTTTTGAGTCTAACTTGTGGATATGTTACTCTTTAGGGATTTGGAATTTCCTTAAATCATATGTATCACTGCTTCAAATGAACAAACAACACACCCCTCCCCACAGACACTCAGAGGTAGAATCTGATCGTCCAGGCTTATTGTTCTCTTTGTTATATGGAATAACCATATTTTAAAAATGTTACTCCAAGAAATATAATTTGCCTTTGTAAGAATGTATATATAATTGTTGGTTCTATGTTTACTGGCATGTGCTTAGTGCTGTGTTTCTCTGCTGAGCAGTGACTTCTAGTATCAAAAACTTTTAGCATAAAGGCGTGTTTTTAATATTTTTGTTTGTTTTGTCCTTTATCTTGTACATAGAAGGTGAGGAATCATTAAGGAACCTGGCTCAAATGTGTATTTTTAATTTAAATGCAGCCTGGAAATGCTTGTATTTTCAAAGAAGACAAGGAAATAATCATCAATGCCTTAGCTGGGATGTGAGTTAACATTTGTACCAGTCATAGATTTTTTTTCAATTAACACTCCCTTAGAAAACCCTTTCCCTCAGCTTTTGTCAGTGTGCTGTAGGGGAAGAAGAGCAAATAGATTGGAAATGCTCAGTGGCTCAGGCTCCTGGGAAAATGTAACAGGTGTTACAGCTCAGCTGGGTATGAGCTTTATGAAAAAGACCCTCTCAGACTTTACCCATAGAATTCCCTTTCCTAGCCAGAGCTTCAAGTAGGAAGAAACTAATGACTTCATTACCATCTCAATTCTGGGAAATGCTTGGTCCAGACCTGAATCATTAAAGGAAAGGTATAGCACTCTGTGTGACTTTACAAGATCAAAATGTTATTTAGAGCAATTACATTAGTCAAGGCTGTAAACCTGAAAGAACACCCCCTTTCGCGTTGGCTATTAGGCCATAAAATGTGTGTGTGTGTCATGAGGAGGGGGGCNCAACACAATTTCCTATGCTTTCTTTGAAAAGCCTGCACTTCCAGCACTTCTTCCCTTCACCCTGTGTTGTGACATGTTTAATGGCTCTTGTCATTCTCACTCTTCCACGGGTTTCTAATTGGGGATGATACTGAAGCCAAGAATGATGTCAAAATTTCAAACCATACAAAATGAAATATATTTCTCTAATGCTGTAGTAACTAAAAGCAACTTTTTTTTCTTATTTATTGCATCTTTTGCTAGCTTAAAAAATGAAAAGAGAACAGCATGACATACAGAAGACTGACTTTGGGGTTATATTCTTTTTCTCCATTGCTGCTTTTGCAGTTATAAGGAAAAAAACCTTTACTTGGTGAATCTATATTCTTGCTATCTGTCTGGAATTTCTTTACACAAAGATAATGCTGGATTTGAAACCCTGGCCCAAAAATCTTTCAGTTAGTAGAACAAGACGTTCACCTTTTGGATAATTTTAATGGACTTGGTCAATAAGGAAAAACTAGATGTGTTTTTGCACACAAGCTGCCATGAAGTCTTTTCTCTTCCTGCACAAGAATACCTGCACAGGTAAAGGTGGCCATAAGTCAACACAGAGAAGTGTGTTACGTCTGCTTTAGGAAAAGACTTGCCAAGAGGGAATAGAGGCATGGTGCAGTGTTTTGTAGAAGGTTGGAAGCCTCTGTGATATATGTGTTTGCAATGCCTGAATCTTGTGCCCAGAGGGAAACTGTGTATGTCTTGTACACAAAGCCAGCGATGTGAGTTAACTAGTCTGGTACTAATGGGTATGCGAAGAATGCTTGTTTTAGTGGACATGTGTCTCAGTTGGTATTTCTTGAAAGTGAAGTCTTTGAAAGGCAAGACTTGTACATGCAGTGCAGGGCAGTTCACTGGTGGTCTCATAGCTTAACTTCATCCAGATGTGTCTCTTTGAGGTTGTTGCAGTGGTTACCCATGCATTTTGGCCTCTTCCCCAAAGCATTCTTGCCTTGTAGCAATCCATTTCTACAGTGAAATTTTTACAACCCAATACCACAGTTGTTTTGTTTTAACTCTCCTTTCTTGAAATGATAAAATTGGAGATTGGAAGCTGGAGCTTGGGACTGGCATTTGAAATGAGGTCTCACTGATTTTTTTCATTAATACACCCTAGGATTTCCTCTCCTTCTTTGCTGCCCTGTGGCACTGATTTCTCATTTTCATCCAGTGACCACTTGATTTTCCTAGGTTCTTTTCCTTGTCCCTTTCTAGTGATAAACCCTTAGTCTCAAGAATGGCCCTTAAATGTATGACCTTGCATTTCATGCTATTGAGTTTCACTTCTATGTCATCCCTTTAATCATCAGTGGATCCCATTTAGTCCACCCCAATGATTACATGAGCAAATGCAACAGACACCTCTTATTTCCCATGAGAGTACTGTGTGTGGCATTTTTGTAGCCTCAGGTTTAGGCATTCTTTAGACCACAGTCCCTAGGTAGTTAAATCGGCAAACACTGTACATTTACTATTGACAGTTTTGATACAAGGAAATGAGTTTTTGAGCCTGAGCCTTCTACAGCAGGTCTGAGCAGTACTGTGTTACGTAGGTTAGGTTAACCTGGGCATAGGAGAGGTATAGTTGCCTTAGCAGAACATTGGTTTCTGAGCTATTACCTGACATGATGCTGCATTTTGATACTCAGCTATAGCTTTATTGTGTATATCGTTTTAATTTGGCTTTTCTTACAAGGCCATCTCCTTCTGTAAGTATGATTCTGTGTTTTATCTCTTGGGTTACTGTGGTGGGTGGCAGGCTGCTGGGTGTTGAGTTCTGAGAGAAGGATGAGAAGGCGTATAGACTAATATCTACCATCTCCCTGATATATGCCAATGTGACAGCTTCTTGGACTGAAAATGCATGCTTCTGCTAGAAGTCTTGTGACAGGAAAAGCAAGCGGTTTTGTCACTTAAAACCAGCACAAACCAAGCCCCCCTCTGAATATTGATCTGTGATATTAATTTGTTTTATGGAGAAAGTAGGTGTGTTATTGTGCACAAATGCTGAAGGGACTGTGTGCTGTTGTTTGCAACTCAGAACAAAATTCTCTTGCTTAGTTTAGCTTCTAAAACCCAGAAGTACCCTTAGAAAATCCAAACTGCAAAGATTTGCTGCTTAGAGCACTTCTGAAACAAAATAGTCAAGGTGGAGGTGAATAAGAAAATTGCCAAGTGCCCATTAAGAAAAAAATACTGGTAGAGCCTTAATTACAGAACATGTATTGGCACCTCTGTGCTAGTTTGTACTTCACTGTGCCCTTTACCTGGGCACCTGGGAGGACCATTTGAACAGGAATTACTTAACCCTCTCAGTGCCTCTCTGCGTGGCAGAACAGTTCTTCAGATAGTTCAAGCCCAGATGCTCTCATCCAGCCGTTTTCCAGTGAATCAGTTTTGTGCACTGAAATAGAAGCAAATTGCTCTTCTGGAGCTTTGTCATAGTTGTGTGCTTTGAATGTATCCATTTTGTGCAGCCTTTTTGTGTCGAGTTAATTTTGCAGCTGATGTGCCTTACAGGTAGGAGTGAAATTTTAGTTTTTGTGGTGTAGGTATGAGTTATGCCATGATGACTGTAAGCCTAATATAAGAAGAAAAGAAGACTGGCATCAATAGTTTTTCTGGATGGGTGATAGCTGAGGGTGATTTTTAAAAAAATCTTCAGTAATTCTGACCTGTATTCTAGAAAGTGGATTTCTTTGTGAGAACCTGATCAAAATTCCAACTTCTAATTAAACAGCATGATATATCAGATGTAGTTGGGGTGTTCACCACCCTGTATTTATATTTATAAGCTCTTTCTGAAACTATTTTCTGACTCCCTTATGGAGTCTACTCCCTGGCCCATGTATAGTGCTTAGAGGCTGCATGCTTACCTGTGCTTGCAAGGCAAACAACCTATTCAGTAACAGCTCAGTGACCAGTGTGCTTTGCACAGAAGTAATCAACAAGATAGGCTGTTTGTTAATTGCCTCCTGGATTTGATTATGCCTGTTGGAAGAACTTTTCTTCTGATGTGGACGAGTGTGTCGCTAATTTTCCTGCTCTGCTTGTTTGCAGCTCACACATTTTTCTTCATGTGGTTTCTCACAAATCAGGTGAAAACACCATTCCCTTGTTCTAGGTGTTGCTTGCTAAAAATATTGGCAGAGCATGTCTCAGACCATATCACTCCTTGAACGGTCTAGAACACCTGCATGACAGGCCAGTGTTAGAGTGCTTGAAACAATTTGCTTTGCATTCCAGTATTAGTCTGAAGTCAGGACTTGCCTAGTAGCTTGTTTTTCAGTTGTGAGA
This sequence comes from Aegotheles bennettii, assembly GCA_013398125.1. Lineage (NCBI taxonomy): Eukaryota > Metazoa > Chordata > Aves > Caprimulgiformes > Aegothelidae > Aegotheles > Aegotheles bennettii. The sequence goes on from VZRW01002125.1 coordinate 55,422, forward strand.
AGATGACTGCAGCCTTTTCTCTAGCTGTATATTGTGACGTATATTAAAATAATAATAATTATTATTATTATTATGGATTGGAGAGTCTAAGTATTGACAGGTTTTTTTTCTAATCAGGAGAAGTTTATGTATCTGTGTGTAGGATCGTTAAAGTAGCCATTTTCCTTCCACCTGGTGGTGCGTGCAGTTTGTATTTCCTGACACCAGAAGTTCACTATATTTAATAAGCAACTTCCTATTGCATTAGCAAATTTCCATCTGGTTGGAAAGGTACCTGATTCTATTACTATATTTGTCTTCACGGCTATGATGCAAAACATAATTTGCTTATAGCTCCGTAAATATGGCTAATGCAATGATATGTGCATCCTATTACCCATAAAAAGGTTTTGCTTTATGCAGGGTACTTCTGAATTTATGAATGAACAGAAAACATGATCAGAGAGGGGAGATAGCTGCTGCTTCTAAAAGCATGGTGATGTCCCAAAACTTTACAGAGACTTTAGAAGGAAAAGTAGAGGAGAGGGTAAAAAAAGGGAATAAAATTATTGTCTGAAAATGTCAATGCTATTTGTGTTTGTATGTGAGAGGGCTAGTACCTACATTTTACGTGTGAGCAGGATTGTGGGGGGGAATCTGCCCTTTGGAAAATCAGAGTGTGCATGGGATTGATAGGATGCCTCCCTAAAACCTTACTCTGTTACAGCCTGGCAACGCAGTAGAAAAAGTAGAAACCTGTAAATTAGTAGCATCATAAAAATCTGATTTGAAGCTTTAGAAAGGGCTGGGAAGAAACTATTGAATGCAACTTTAATAAGAATGGGATTTTATCAACTGAGTTTTACCAGTCTCCAAGAAAACAAGGAAGCAAGTCATCTTTGTGAATTTGACATATTACTAATGGGACAATGTGCACAGTGTTACTCTATGTCCATTTTAGAGGTGTTCAGTGGAGGTGTGGATGACTTTGCTGACTTGCCTTTTGTCACCTAAGAAGTCTACAGCAGCCAGGGAAATTAAGCCAGGAGTTCAGGGCTGACTCCCTGGGATACTTGTAACAAAATTCCTTGTGGGTAGTGACATATAGAAACATTCCTGCTCCAAAGAAAATTGACTAGCTGTGAGGTGAAGGGGGTGAAATGCCTTGCCCAAAGAAAAAGGAAAGTCAGTAGCAGCTCGGGGTTTTACTTTTTAAAGAAACAAACAAAAATACCAAACAAACAAAAAAGAAAACAGGATACTTGCATGTACATAAGTACTTTGTCTTCTAGTGGTAGATACACGACAGTGTGGGGCATTGCGATATAGTCATCTGGCAGTAGGAGGGTGGGGAGTGTAGGGGGCTTTCTTTGGGAAAGCCATCCCCCTGCCTTCTCCTTCTTTCATCTCTTCCTGTAGCTGACCTTGCCGTCACTACAGAGCTGCAGGTTACCCAGTACTGACAGCAATGGGACCACTCCGTGGGACTCAAGCATATTGATTTCCAAATGGCATCTCCCAGTTTCACACAGCCAGGAGACATATGCATCTCTTGCCATCTTACAGTTTTGAATGGTACTCAGGTAGCACCATATTACAAGGTAGTTATTATATTGCTTATGCTCATATCGTACATTTCTATTCCAAGGGGGTACATGGCTATTTTAAAGTGTGATGTGCAGGAAACAAAGCAGTCCAAGCTATATGTTGACCCTTGCTAGCAACAGATAATGCAGGGATAGCTCGTGGCTTCCCCAGTGTATGTAAATACTGTAGAAATGCTGATAAATGATTTGCTACGTGTTTTGCCATCACAAATTAGTACATTGATAAGGCATTCTGCAAGAGCAGTGTTTTACTTTCTGAAGATGTGCAAGTATATTTACCAGTGAGTACTAATGAAGTGTGTTTCTGAAGGAAATGAAGCCTCGAGTTTGTGTAATTATGTTCCCTTCCTTCTGTGATAGCTGCCAAGTGCTTGATAACAAGAGTCCCTCACCTATAACAACAATAGGGATTTTGTCTGTTATCTGCCTTTTGCTCTGTATATTGAGAACCCTATCTAAAAGATGATGGATGTCAGGCTTAAATTCAGAAGTGCTTCTATGTTATTTTCAAAAATGTGTGAGTTTAAAGTCCTATTGGGTGTGTCATGCCACACTGAGCATCTGGCACCAAGCAAGTCTAACAATTTCATCTGAAAACTCTAAATACGTTCCAAAGTCTGTTGTTAACTTCATTCTTAAGATCTATGCAAGACTATTGTGGTCTGGCTGCTTAAAACTGGGACTGCAAAAGAAGTGTATGATAGGGTCACTCATCCTCTCTGCAAATTGAATGTCTGTTTTAGGTGTCATGATAAAGAGCTTGGAGCCTAACTTGAGGCAATGATGTTTGGCAGCTTTGACTGGAGTTTTCATGTTTCATCAGATGTTTCACAGAATAGCCTAACCCTATACACTAATGAAATCCTGTAAGATGTCAGCTTGCAACTGTACAACATACTGAGAAAGAAAGTAAAGAGCTACATTGGAAAGCACGTAATGCTAGATTTCAGATTTTGTCCAAATAGCTGCATATGTTGGCTGCATAACTTGTGCTCTGAAAAGAAATCAGTCCCTGAAATGGAGTAATGTCCTGTGAGTCTTTGTTAGCAAGTAAACATTACATCAAGGGTATAGCCATGCAGGAAAAATCAATGCTGTCTATGAAAGAACTATGTAGATAGTCTTTCTTTCCTGATGAGGACAGTATTTTTTCCTGAGGGAGATGAGATGGTCCTTCTCTTGCTACTGGGAGAAAGAGGGTGAGATGGTTTTGAAAATCAGACAACTTTAAGCCTGTTGCAGATTCGGGATTCATCCATAGACACCCCTGTATGTTCAGCATCAGTGTTTATTTAAGTGTGTTTGTGTTCAACTATCTTGTTAAAAATTTCATTCTTTGGTGTTTATGTTAAACTGCCACTAATTGTATCTTTTGGGTTCAAACCAGTCAAACTGAGCATCTGTTACATTTGTGAGCAGCTGGTTAGTGCATCTGGGAAAAACTATCCCTGAATGTGGATAGAGGTGGAGGATGCAATAGTTAACTGCCTGAGGAACCGCCCGCTGCCACTGGGGAGCATGGTCTGTGGTCAAAGCTGTACTGTGGTGGGTTGAGTAAGAAGCCTGGTGGGCACAAAGAGGACAGTATGAAGTGACTATCATGCTGACTGCCAGAGTTACTGCAGAAGCGTCTGGTTTTGGAGACAATGGCCTTGCTTTTTGGCCAGTGACTGTAGTTTTTCTATATATGTAGGCATGGGATTATTGCAGTACATCCAATGAAAGAGTACTCTGCTGAATTTAGTGCAGGAGATAACAAATTTCCATTTTTCCTGGAATTGGACACCAACAATACAGCAAAGGCTTTATTAATGGCCAGGTGGGAGCTGGCAAGAACTGTCAGAAGCAGAGTTGGTAAGAAATGGGAACTGAGAACAAATGATGGGAAGTGAGTTATTAGCTTGATGGGCTTGTGTTAGTTGAGCAGTCTGGGAACCAAAACCTCAATCATTCAGATGATAAATATTGAATTAATTATAACTGGATGTTGAATTAATTACAGCTGGTTTCTAGGCTGTTGTCAAAAGTGGATAATATTTGTTATTCTTTTTAGAATGTTTACCTTTTTCAGGTACTGCTAGGATTTGTATCAGTCTGAGAGAAAGGGACCTTTTGTGTAGAAAAGAAAGCTCATGTCATGCCCATAAACCCTAAAGCTCAGGTGTACCAGAATCAGGTATTGCTATATGGTAGATCTAACTGTTTTGGTGTGCGTTTATTGCCTCCCTCTCTCCCCTGCTTCCACCTGCAATAGGTTGGTGAAATATGAATGAGGCAGAGCTGACTTTACATCCCTACCCTATCCAAGAATATGGAGGGTGTGCAGCTGACAGAGTGTACAATTGAAAAAACAGCAGCTTAAGCACATTTATACTGCTTAGTATAGGCAACACAATCTATATAAATGCAAACTGTGTTTCTACATTCTGGTATTACTCTCAGAATAAATAAGTACAGAAAATCAGGGTTCAAATAAAATTTCTTATAAACTGTAAAATTTAATGCTAGAGTCTAATTATGCAGTAAAAATTGTTAAAAGTGTTATGTTCTATCTCACAGTAAGGAAGAGTTTGGAGCTTGTTATGCACCTCTTCAATGTGTCAGTAGGGAAAAATACATGGCAATTAAATCTAATCCAGTTTTGGTTTTTTTCTGTTTTGTTGTTCTATTTATTGGAAGGAAAGGAAGGAAATAGTTTACTTTTTGGTAAACAAAGAGGAGAACTTGTCCCAAGGCCTAGTGAATATGTCTACATTTTTTTTTTGTTTGTTTAGGATATATGATTCTTAGTTTTTGTCACATCTGTCCACCCTCCTGCTGAGTGAAGTTTTGTGGGAGACTTTAAGTACACAACCTGTACTTGTGCAGATGAAGGCAGGGCTTGGTCTTACCCACTTTTTGTATCTTGTTTGACCTCTCTAATTAGAAGAGAAGTGAGTTTAAAGTCCACCATATACCTTGGCCTTTAGGGGATGAATTTTATTTTGTGTCCTCAAGCACAAAGACGATGCTTATGAATGCAGGGCTACTGTTTTGGTGACTCTTGATTCCTCTTAGGCTTAACTCACATCTACAAGGATTCCTGGTAGTTCTGCAAAATTTCTGTGGAGTTCTCCAGGTAGTTACATCTCGTGCTTGGTACTGTGCAGCCTAGGAATTGAAACATGGCAATTACTTTATCCCAGAGTTAAATAGGCAAACAGTATTTCATGATTGTCCTCCCTCTAGAAACTGGAATCTTTACTCAAATACAATCCTGAATGTTAGTATGAAATGGAAAATACCAAGGGAATTCAGTCTGTTTCTCATGTTATATATGACTAAGGTGCAGTAAATCTCACTTGCTGTTCAGCCATCAGGGTGCTCCCGATAATAACAGAAAAAGTAATGAGAATGTTGATCCATTGCTTTGCAAGGAAACGAATGAAAAATAGACAGAAACCAGTAACACAGCTAACAAAATCTCTGTTGTCCTGGCTGGTGTTAATCTGGTAATCTTTCCTCCATTTTCTTCTAGTACAATTAGTTATTTTTGTTTGTTTTTGTTATGAGAAAGTGTGTTGTGATAACTTCCTTTAGCAGCTCAAAATGTAACACCAAACTCCCTGCTGGCATGACTTCAAAAGCAGAGTTGTGCCAGCAGATAATTTGGCCTAGATTATTTTTAAGAAGGTTGTCAGTCTTGTTTTTCTCTATTACATGCTTGCTGTGGTAATATCAAATATTTATTCTACTGATTACAGCTTTAACTCTAAACAGACTCAATGGAGTAATCTCTTGACCTGTGCAGTGATGGAGACAACCCCTCTCATAGAGCTGTTTGAATATGAGAATAATTCCTCTTGTGAAAATTTTTATTTAAACTGTATTACTCGCTATCTCAAAACTGTGGGTTTTTCATGCAAGTATAGTCCTTTTGCCCTTGCTGCAACACTTGATGGAATTCCCCTATCACAAACCTGAGACTGAAATCCATGGCTGCGCTTTTTTTTCTTCTTTTTTTTCTTTTACCTAATTACACTCACTCACCTGTATACATATGCACATATGAGTATGCATGTGCACGTACATGCAGTCAAATACTCTGCTTAGCTTCAGAAGGGCAGAAGAAATTAACATCCCATTAGCTGCAAGGTTCACACACGGGGTCTCTAAAGAAATCTGTCTTTGGGTTCCAGAACATGTTGAGAGAAAAACATAATAAAATATAGGTGCTTCTTACATCGCTCACTGTAGTTGTGTCCTTGTTCCCTCTCCCCTGCCTACAAACTCTTACATCTCCTTGGAACACAAACTCCCCTCCACTATAGGAAGTCTCATTCATTCATGTTTTGAAGGAATTTCTTAATTCTCTTTCAGCAAGATTACCACCATCCGTACCCCTCTTCCTCCTCTCTGCCTTTGCCAGGGAGAGAGAGAGGAGCAGGGCCTGCCCAGATGGTTGAGGACCAAAAAGAAGGAACATTTTCTCATGCTTTTAAAAAGACCACTTTCTTTCCTGCCTAATATTTAGCTCCTTCAAATGCAAATGGAGAGGTTTCACTCCAAGGTTAGCATAACAATTATGGGAAAGCTTTAAATCTGAAGCATTTGTTTACACGATGAAAGGAGTCCACAGTCCAAAAGCTCTGAGGCCAGGGCTTTTCAGTAGCTATTTTCTGACTAAGTAGTGAACTGCAAGTCAATTTTGGACCACAAAGAAAACCAATTTATATCAGTGTGTAAGCTAATTTTGGAGGGAGTTCTACATTATAAACGATGGTGGTTTTTTTTAAAGTGAATGTTACTGAAATAAACTCCTGATTTCCCCCTCCCCCAACCATTTGCATCTTGCTGTTTAATGAGCCCCCAGATGTCTTGGATGCTAATTACTGTTCCCCAGTGCCCTCAGAAGAAGGGACATGCAGGATCTGGGGAATCAGTTTCATTAATATCCAGGTGGGTGGTTGTCCAAAAACTTTTACTGATGCTCAGGAGTGAATTCCAGGTGGGCAGAACTCCCGTCAAATATGTATTTTCCTATCTTGGTTTCTGTTTAATTTGCTTCCCTGGTTGCTCACCTTCTAAGCGCAAGCTTTTCTCAATGAGCTTTTCATTGGTAAAATGCTCTGGAGTGACATCTCTTGGGATACAGTTATTCCATGGAAGCTGTAAGACACTTCCGTTGTGAGCAGATTCGTATTTCTCCATTGCTATTCTGTTAGTATGCAACAGTCCTGAAATAATATTAGTGCTGCATATGTATAATACTACTTGACAACTAGATGTTTCCATTTCTTTTGTTGGTTAGAACTTTTCCTAAAAAGTCTCATTTGTCATTGTTTGCATTGAGTTTCAGTAGCACCAAAGTACCTGTAAATCCCTCAGGCATTTTGCTAAATTTCTCCTCTCTAAGGTTGGTATAGCAGCAATGTGATGCTGTTGCTTCTCGTCCCAGACAAGATCACAGTCAGATTATGCACATCAGTGGTAACTTTGGCCAGCGATAGCAAGGGAGGAGTGTTCTCTTGCCTAGGTGCCAAGGCAATGTCATCAGCTAAAACCAAACAAGACCTCATTTTTTGAGATACTCTGCCTACTGTGAGCCCTACCTCAGGTTTGTTCACGTAAAGGGGGATTGGACTTCCACAGGTCTCAAGTCTTTGGGGTCTTTAGCCTCTTCACTCTGGGAGAAGTTTTCTTGGTGGGAAGCCTCACAAAACGTTCTCAAAATGTGGTTGTTCCCTGAGCAAGATGACTGCTTTCTCTTACAAGAAACTGTACAAATGCTACAAAATCCCGCAGTGCTGTTCTTAATGCCATAAGCTATATATTGAGAAGCAAACACTTGTTGATTTATCCTTCCTAAGCTTTCAAGAGGCTAGAAAACAGAGAACCCCAGAAAGCATAGCTGGAAGGGCTATCCAGTCCATCTTCCTATCCTCTGGCAAGATCACCTGTAGCAATGTCTTTCCTGACAAACGCTTGTCTAACCTGTCATGTGAACCCATGAAATATTTTACAACTGTAGAATCTGACTCCTACACAATCACCTGACTGGTCCACTCCTGTGGAAACAGACCACATAAAATAAGCAGTTCCCTTGATTGTTAACTAGAATTAACCATATGCTCCTTGTATTTGTTGAGTTCATGAATTGCTTCGAAAACATTGAAACTGCATCAAATGCAGCAGGACTGATCAGTAGGAACAATGTGCCAATCAGCAGACAGACTTGAGTGAACCTCAGTGAAACCTCCCATTGAGTAAAACCTGCAAAGTGTGGAATTAGTAGTAGGGTGTGAGAACCCTGGTGTTTTGTGAGGCCGTTTCTGTGTAGTGCAGGCTCTGTCTGGTCTAATGAAACTGTTGATTCACTAAGCAGGTATGTTGTTTAGCAGGGGAGTGTGTATTTGGCTTCCAATACCACTTATTAGTTGATTGAAAAACTGTGATGTTGCATTTTAGTTTTGGTGACGGCTGGAATTTGGTATTAGAATAATGGTTACTGATTAATAACCATCAGATTCTTGTCCAGAAAATTGTCTAATATTATTTCTCAGGTAGCTGTTGTTCATTCTTTGTAGTTGGTTAACTTCTGGGTGAAGGGATTTCCTTTCTATTCTGATTGCCATTATCGTAAGATCATGTTAGTATGTGTCAAGGAATGCCTTAAGTCTGCAGTAGTAAAGATACAGCTCTATAGGTAAAGCACTGTAATACAGCTATATCTCTGTTTATTTGTTTTAGCAGCAGAACTGATGTGTAATGTCCTAGCATTTGATTACTCACAGCAAGGCACGTGTCATGTGGTATTGCATATGACACTGTTTTCTTTTTTTTTTAATTTGTAAATTCTTTTGGTTGATCCTGTAGAGCAAATAATGCGGCCAGCTCAGCAGCTGGCCCCAAAGTTAAGAGCTCTGACAGGCTTGCACCTAGAAACCCCTGAGGTTTGCTCTGCCCACTGTGTGAGCTGGTCATACGTGAGTGAACTAGAATTTGGAAATAATAAATCTTCATTAATGCAGTGCCATGCTGAAACTTTTTTAAAGTAGAGGTAAACTTTTTTTTTAAAAAAGCCCACACCTTGTGATGATACTCAAGTTATTTTTATCATCATTGTATAATACCATGCATATAACTTGCACTCTCAAAGAATGATTGGATTAACCAATCTCTCATGCAGCTAATAATATACATTACATTGCCTCATTTGTAGAAATGTCACTGTCTTTTCCCTTGCTTTTCATCCACTGATGCATTTATTGGACATCTAAGCTCCTAATACAGATGTGTTAATGCATAACTCCACTATGGAAATATTCACTACTTTGGTCCCTGATTGGGGCGCTTAGGGGTACATTTATGATGTAAATGGCAAAAGAAGTTCTGCAAGAAGTGTGCTAAGGTCTTAAACTCTCTTAAGACTGCTTATGCCACTTGTTGCTGTAGGCAAAATCCTCTTTCCTTTTAATGTGTTCAGTAGCTCTTTCCTGGATCTTCTCCAAGGTTTGGAGATTGTAAAGACCCTATCGCATTGTAACTTGTGACTGTGGCAGTTTATACTGTGAAGAGTGAGTACATGTGCTAGCCAGTTGTAGATCTGGGGGTTATAATAAAATTTTTATAAGCTTTTTTTTTGATCTGCCCAATGACAGCTTTAAAAAAACAAAACCAAAAACCCCCACCTTCAAAGCCAGGGGTTGCTAGCCCACTGAGTGTATTTTAAAGAAATGCTTACAAAAGCAGAGATAGCCTTTGTGTCATTGTAATGCTCAAAGCTTGGTCTTTTAGACCTTTCTTTGTAGCAATGGATAGGTTATACAGCTATTTTTAACCTCTTAACCTTTCAGCCTTCTGGATTGGAAAGTAGGACTGCTATGAAAGCTTTAGCTATGAAAGTGGCTATAAGTAAGCCCATTTCTGCTGCTTTAGTGCAAGTTCTGTATGTTAATTCTCTAGTAATGTAATCAAGAAAGTGCTGGCATCCCGAACCAGCAAGTACCTACTACTCACTTCACCCCCTGACCATAATGAATGTAAAATGCTGGTCGTAATAGACTGAAATGAAAAACTCCTTCACTGTGGCATGCAAGAGATGTGCAATCACATTTTGATTCTCAGAGTGCTGCTTGATTGGGGATTAATGCGTGGGCAGATTGACCTCTCTTGCAGGAATGGTTGTTTTTGTACTAACCACGTGAAAAACAAATTTCAAATAGATGGCCTGTTGCACTTTTCTGCAATTCGTATTATCAGCCCTTTGGTTTCTCAATAGTAATACCTGCTCTGAACTCTTCAGGTTTTTTGCTGCTTTTCATGCCTTGCAGGGAGGAGGGTGATTTTTATTAGCAACGGAAAGATCAGCTTCCTTTTGTTCCCTTTACTGTCATCAAATATGACATCCCCTGATTGACTTGGTTAATTTTAAAATTTTTAATTTGTGCTTTTCAAAGGAAAATGAAGCTGTTTCAGTATTTTCCAACTAAGCTATTTCTACCTGAGACAGAACTTATGCTGTACGCACTGTATGACAAACCCACTTCTGTTCAGATTAGATTTATATCCATTTACCTGTTTTTGACACATCCACTACCTTTAGTTTCTGGTACTGGTTCTATAGTGAGAATATTGCTTGGACTATAATGTGAACTTGTATACTGTAACATTTGCCTGAGAGATAAGAATATGAGGCAAATTCTTACCTCATCCTGGTTTATTACATATAATTTTAAAAAAGTATTACTGTGCTTGGCCTACTCAGGTGCTTCTTTGGTCTTCATGCTCACTGCTAAGTAACCAAACAAACAAAAAAAAAAGGAGCAACAAACTCAGACCTATATTTTGGCTGCTTATAGATATTCAACAGCAAACTTTTGAATTTGCACTTCTACAATCTTAGGCAAAGTATAAATATGTTCCAGGAGATCGCAACCCCAGTTAATTTTTCACCTGTTGGGGATTACAAATTAACTGGAAAATGTATTGTCCTTTCTTGTCACTTTACATCTTCCTGTCAGTTTTGCAGGTACTAAGTAGGTGATGCTAACTTATACCAACTATGCTGTGGTTTATGTCCTTTTTTCATTTGTCCTGATTTTAGAGTTATTAATTTTGGAAAACTGTGTAGGTAAAGAGGGGAACTTATTATACTTTGAAAACCAGGTGATGTATATTGAAGGTTATAAGTGGTAATTCTGGTTTTAGAGTTGCTTTGTGCAGTGCAAAATGATTTTAATGTTCTTAAGAATCTGGGTCATAAACTGTAAACTGAGAGAGGGAAGATGAGCTTTCTGTGTCCTACTTGTCTTGCAATAGGTGGGTTTTATCAAACTGATCCTTAAGATGTTTTTATAGTGTAGGGAAACATTTCCCAAAAAACTGCTATTGCTGACAAATCCTATCTGGAGTCACGAAAATCTGAGGTTTGGTTTGTAATATTAGAAATGACAGACTTGATCAGATATTTCTTTTAGAACTTTTGTTGTGTCAAAATAGTGAGAAATGACTCTGTACTCCCTAATGAGTGGATGAAAATTATATAGACCTCTGGCACATTGTAGTGTTTGGATCATGTTTCCCCCCTATGCCAGCAAATACTGCAGTGATATAATGTTAGCCTGTATCTATCTTGTTATCTGGTGAGTACTGCTTAGGAGTGTTTAGTTGTTGTCTGTATCGAAGGCTCTCCAAAACTCCATTTGTTCTACCCATGATTGTGAAGTGTTCGGTCACACACAGTAATGTTTGACCTTTCTTGGTCTTTAATGTATTCCTGTAATTATCTGGGATTTCTTTAATTATAGGCACTTGATATTTCTTTTAATGGCCTACAAGTCTTGTATGTAGCATCTCTAGTGCAGTCATCAAAACCCATGTTCTGCAGTGTCCCATGTCTCCTGGCACAGAGGCTGTTGGATGTGAGCCCCTGAGTGGTGTAACAGGTTTGTCTTAGTAGGGATAGTGCAAAAAACTACGTCTGGAGCACTGTGATTGTACCAGTCCTGCCTACTCCACTGCACTGTTCTGGAGGCTGTTCACAGACTGGAAATGGAGGAATGATGTTGCTCACATTTGAGACTTCTGGGGAGTGCAGCTAGATGTGAAATGAGGTCTCTGAATCCTCTGCTAAGAAGAGGTAAGGTCTGATCTGAAAACTGGCTCCTGCAAATTTGTATGTTCCCTATTGCAGGGAGTACAGAGAGCAAATTGCCAATTTATAATGTCTAACCTACTGTACTCAGTATTAAATAGGGTAGTCAGTTTTGTTTGGTTATCCTTAAAGGCTTTAAGTGATGTCTACTGCAGTTTTGGTAGGTAAATATCAGTGCTGTTCTACGGCAAAGTTTTGTTTCTTTATGTATTTCTAAACTAATCCATTTTTGGAGATCCAGGAATAGTGACTATACATAACCCCTCTACATCCTGCTGGTTAGTTAGCACTATAGAAAACAATAATCCCTCATCAGCTTCCACATTTTAACATGCACAGAAAAGTAGCCCAATTCCCTCAAATCCTACTGTTATTAAGATGAAAAAGTTTAATCAGTTTACTCAAATAGCAAAATATATTCCATGAGTAGCAGACAAAGTGAATTCCAGTTGGGAAAGATTTGGGTGACATATTATATGTTAAATTCTTTTCAAAGATATGGCAAATATTAGCACACAGAACACCAGCATGACTACTGTTAGTGTGGTTTTTTTATAAAACATCCAACAAAAAACAAAGTGTGAAATGTGTCAAAGGGGAAACATCTACCACTGAAGAGGACTTCACTTACAGTGACCTTTTATTGATGATCTGGCCAAATCTATGGTAATGTGAAATTTTCTGTATTTGGGGAATTTGAGATGCTCACTAACAAAATACAGAAATGAGAAACAAGCATTAATGTTGGTGCAACAAATACATTTCTTTGCTTCAAATTTTCATGTTTTATAGTAGATAATAAAAAGAAAACAATCAAAACACATAAGCCTTCAAAGGTGAATTGCCAATTTGCTGACCAGTGCTTAAAATTGCAAATCTATAGTGTGAGTGCTTCTGCACTGGGTGGCTTGTTATTGGGCCTTTATGTATGAGAGGTGTGACTACTGTCATCTGTAACTCTGTTTACTCAGCCAGAGTTGCACTGCTGTAATTCAAAATGTATTTTATTTTGGCCAGTTTTGTGATGAAAAGTTGCTTTTCATTCTGAGTGATGCATAGGTTGGCTAAGGAAAAGCCCTGTGTAGTGAGGAGCAAATATTTGCTTCTTTCTGTTCAGTGTAGAACTCTCATTAAGAAAATCCAGGAAGGAAGAAGATAATCTACTGTAATGTAGCTTTGTAGAGATTTAACTCCTTGCCTTGGACATAGGCAGCTTGATAATGTATCTGTGGAGATCCAGAACAATACACTGCTTTGAATCAAAAGATGGGAGCCTATGCAGAGCAGCTTCCTGTATTTGCCTAAAGTGAGGCAATGTGAGTATTCATTCCCCATATTGAAGACCACTAAGAAGTGATCTTCCATCAAAGTTGCTGAATGTTTATGTTCCAGAGTTGCAAACATAGCTAGTTTGTGAGTGAGTTGCAATAGCAGAATGAAAAGTTTATGTGATCCTAAATATTTGTGATTACTCATGAAAACGGACAATGACATAATCTTCTTTAAGGACTGGTAGATTGTCCAGGTGTTGATCTCTGTTCTGAAAAAATTCCCACTTTTAATCTTGAAGTCTAAGTTCATCTGGGAGATATGTTTTAACTTCCAAAAAATAAGTTCTAGGGGAATGAATTCTCGGGGCAGGTTTTTAAAATACTGTAACAACACGCTACCATCTATCGGGACTTAGGTGAAGTTAGTTGGGCATGGTGCTAGTGCTAAATTGACATCAGCTCAGAACGATTGTATAATAAATAGGTCAGGGGAGAGTAAGTGAAGCAGAGATAACTTAAAAGATTTACTTTTGCATGCCAAGCAATCTATCCAGGATCACTTTCCTCGCATCTGTTCTTCTTTTCTTCAGATCATACATTCAAACATTTGTCAAACACGGGGCTGTATTGTTAAACCCCTTCTCTGCTCTAATATTCAGTTGTTTATCTTAAGTATGATTGTTGCTACTTGCATTTATTTATTTAATCTTTTCAATGTCTTGCAGGCTGATTTCCCCTTTGCAGCATCTTATATTCTGAGGAATTTCAGTATTCTTGTCTCTTATTTTATATCTGGAGGTGAAAGGTAAGAAATTGAGAGATTCAGAGTGACTGAGTTGTCTTCAGAGGAGGAATTAGTCTTCAAGGCTAAGATTTCAAACAGGAAGTGGGATGTAATTTTTCTTAGTGCTCTGTGTCTAATTTAGCAATGTACTGAGCATTATCTACTCTGGTGGGAGAAGTGAATTTTAGTATTTTGGAGTATGATGGCTTTATTTTTATATTTTAACCTTTTGTGAAGATTCCAAAATAGGTGTATGTAAAAAAAAAAAAGTCTATTATCCTTTTTGTTGAAGCTACACATATTTGGGCTGTACTAAGTATAAGGAGAGAAAGGAGAGCAATCCCAGCATTTGTGCAATGTGGATTCCCACGGTGGTATTCAAAGCAGCGTAAGGATCTTCCCCTGTTCTCATTTGGTGCTGTTATTGTTTTTTAAAGGTGAATCTGGCAGGTTGTCTGCATTCCAAGTGAAAGAGAGGGCCCCTGGAGACAAGTGGCTTGATTTGAGAATGGAACTCCATGAAAGAGCTATTTCGTTTCATAGCACTGCAACTTGCCTACAGCTTATTTCTCTAAATGCGAACTTCTGTGTTAAAAAAACACAAACCACAAAACAACAACAACAAAAACCCAAACCAATAAAAATGGTACTACAGTAGGGTGGGAAGTTTGTTCCCTGGTTCCCTTCTGGAGAGATGTTTTGATGTGTATCTCCTTGCCTTTGCCCTCTTCCCCTGCTATTTTAAAGAGCAACCTTTTACTTTCTGCTTGCATAGCAACATGTATCTGATTCTTGGCCTTTTTCACTGAATTGGGACTTCGGTTTCATCCTGTCAGCAGGTAAATGGCCTTAAACCCTTCATGGTTTTGTCGGGGTAAAGTGGAGCTGAAAAGCATTACATATGTTCCAAGTTGAGAGGCAGCTCTTTTGCTGTGTTCAAGTGGGTCTTTCCCCTCCCCCCACCTCCCCCTTCTCCTTCTATTAAAGAGCTGAGCCACAATGAAGCTTTAATCAGCTTCATTGATTTAAAGCTAATTTGCACTTGGCTTCAAGGCTAAGGTCTGTAGCACAAGCTGAAGACCTTTAAATCAGAAGTCAGAATGAAAAGCCTTAGGTATATCATATTGTCTGGTGTGCAAAAGAATGGCAGCTTCTGAAGACTGCAAATTAACTATAAGAAAAAAGAACAAAGCACAGTGTTTTCTTCTGTGTTAATGTAACCTCAGCTTGTTGAGTTACACAAGCTTTGCTATCAACATTTCTGCTTCATCATGTAAATTAATAGAGTCAGCTGAATATGTTTTAGCTCTGTGATGTTTTCAGCACTCCAATTCTGGTTGGTTTCAGTTGGATTTAACCTAATTGCCAAACTGATTCCCATCAGTAATAACTTTTAACATTTATTTTTCCCAAAGGGAAAAAATTGTCTTGTCTGTATTCTGCAATTAAGAAGGTGATGAAATATTCAGTGTATGCTTCCTCTCTGACTTAAATTCTTTTGTTAACTTTATCAGATAAACTATAAAATATTAACCAGCCTACTGTCTGAGCATGTGTGAGCTGTATACTGTTTATCAGACATTTTAAGGTACTTGTAATTTTTAACATTGGCTGAATCACAGGCAAGACTGCATTATCCTCCATTTTCAGAATCAATGCTTTTGATGGAGCTTGGTGTACCAGAATGTGTGTTTCCCATTTCTTTACAGCATGATCAAAACACAGGAAAGGGTCATTACTGCAAGCCTTTATTAACATTTAAACAGCTGGAGCAGAAATAATGTCTCTCCTTAATTTGTCCTTTCACAGTATTTTCTGATCATGTCAGGCTATAGTTTACAATTTTACTTGCTGGAATTTTGTAGCCAGTTGCAAGGCTGGGACAGTCTAAGTTATATCTGGATGTTGCATGCACATAGGATATGTTGATATGTGCAGACTCAGCAACTAGGTTAAAGTGTGGAGGCATAGATTCTTGTTTGGGAGTAATGTCTGAAAATACCTTATTTTTTGCATCTATATGCCAACTTTTTGCAAACCTGACATATATGCAAAAATGTAAGTAGGATAAACTTGGCTTTCTGGCTGCTTGTGTTTTGTTACATTTATTAAGAATGAGAACGCAATTTTCTGAAAGGTTTTGACCTCTTCTGTGTGCACGGTTTTGAAACAATTCATGAGCTCACTGCAGTGATAGAAGAATTTCAATGCATTTATTAAAAGTGACTCTTCTTTCTTGTCGGATCTGTGAAGTGAGTGCAAGCCTGAGCCACAGCAATAAAATCAAAGCAGTATTTAACTTGTTAGCTTTTCCATATAAAGCAATTCATGTGTTTACTTGCTCTTACCTTTTTATCTTTTAAAATAACCCCAAACTTACAAGTTTTGCAGTCAGAATCTGTGTGTTGATATTGAAAACAAGGTAAATTAGCAGCATTTAAAAGCTGATGGGCACAGATAGGGTAAGAAGAGGAAAACATGGAACGTGTGGAATGCTGCGGGAGTGTTTCACACTGCCTGCTTAGGTATCTGCAGCAGGGAGGCGTAGCATTCCTCACCTACCCTGCACTTTTACATGTGGCTGATGGAGCCATATACAGGCCTCTCAGGATGTTTCCTACCTGACACATGAAGCTCTGTATGCCAGCTTGTGAGGCTAGAAGAGGTCCTTCTCTGTCCCATCCTTTTCTCCCTGTCCTCCTGCACTGGATTATGTGACACAGAAGGGCTGCAGCCAGGAGGAGCCTGCTTTTCATCAAGGCTCCCTGAATGTGCAGAGTGCTGTTACGAGGCTTGTGTTCCCTGGTGCAGCCTCTTGTTCTCACTGGAAACCCTGTACCAGCCATAACTGCTCTGTGAGCCACGCAACTGCATCCAGCTGCCTGATTCTGGAGTGTGGTGCCAGAGGTAGAGCAGCGAGGTGTGTGATGGAGATGATAAGAGTCTCATATGCAAGGAGTGAAACAAGATAGGCCTGTGTCTAGAATGTGTGATGCTGTGGGTATTTAAATAAGTTTCTCATTGCCAGAGATTCAGGGTGACAATTACATAGGGAATAACAGGGGTCTGTGTGACAAGCATTTCTTTTCAGGCAAGTGGTACCAGACACTCCACCCCAGATTACTTTTGTTTAAAATATGGATACCTTTTAGATTTGATGAGATATTCTGAGGTTGTCTTCTTCTGCAAGTGAGGGGCAATCCATATGCCCTTGTTTTGACAGGATGGCACATATGACCTCTTGGCCGCATATTGTATGATAAAAAATAATTTTCTTAATAAAAAAATGGCTGTTTATACAAAATTTTAATTGCTTTGTGAGCTGGTTTATTGAATAACCTTTTCAAATTTAAAATTTTTTGAGTGCATATGAGGGGAAGGTTTTGAACTGAATTGGTGTTTTCATAAGAGAAAGTTCAAGCTTTAGTTATAGAAGCATAATCTCAGTAGAGGCTGAAAAAGAGTAAAATGGTCAAAAAACAAAAGAAAATTTGCTGATTATTAATCAGGAGTTTTCTTCATGATTTTGACTTTTTACTGAAGTCAGAAGCATCTATCAATTCTCAGATTTTCAGAGCACAGTTTCTTTTCTGATTTGCTTCCTAGAGATTAATAAATGTCAAAGCAGTTAGAATTATGCCAAAAACGTATACAAAACTTATTCTTTTTTTCATAGCAAAGTGAAAAGTTATGCAAAACAACAGAAAATAATAACAAGGAATAAACTGAATTGAGACAAGACTGCCTCAGAAGAGTAGAGCAGACTACCAAAACGTTCAGAAACCTTGAATGGGCTTTGAATAAGTATCACAAGTGTTCTGATTTGAAGCCCTGGTGCAGGTATCCTGATTAAGATACTTTCTTGATTATTTATTTATTTTTTTACTCCTCAAGTTATCTTTTCATGGGACTAGCTACTGTTTGATAGGATTGTATAAGTTTGCTTTTTTAAAAAAGAATATTCTATAAGAGCTAGTTGTTCTCTTTGCAAGATTACTGATATGATATGGACTTACTGAACTCTGTATTGATTACTACAGGGCAATGAACATATTAATGCAAAGGCATTGGAACAGCAGTTTAAAAATGTGACAAAGAACCAAATGCTGGGGGTGGAAAAAAACCCATACTTGTTTAGCCTCAATGCCTCCTCTAGTATGTCCTCTGAGAGCAGAATAACTCACACATGCTAAGTGGCTGGTCTTAAACTTAACATGTGCTAGACTTCTGTGGAAATCTGCTGTAAAAATTCACCCAGTACAAATTCAATGATCTGCCTCCTTCATAAAATACACAAAACACTTCTCAAAAAACCTAATGCGTTTCTTGGTAGCATTAAAAAAATGAGGAGAAGGAGGAATAAGTAGACCCCAAGAGATTTGGTTTTAGTTAGCTGATTAGTAGCCCAGGGTACTGTTGATCTGGTTTGTGCTATTCAAGAATGTGTGTATGTCCCTTCATGTGTGTGAATTTTGCCCCAGCTGTAATGACAATCACAATATGAAAGCTGAGAGAGAGAGGCAGGCAGAGATTGACTTCTAAATTTGATGTTGAAGCTCTTCTTCAAGAAGGTGATGTCAGCTTTTGGTTATCTTTGGCTGCCGCTGCCTGTGAACTTGTAGGGAAGGCTACAGAAAGTGCCTTGCTCTGTGGAAGAAGGAGGCTAATGTTATTTGGAAAGGTCTCTCATAACTTGGAGATGCCTGTAGCTTGTTACAGCTTTTGACTGCAATGAACAGTTCTCACATTTAGGACCCGGAGTATTTATAAACCTGTATCATTTAGCAACTGTGTCATGCTTTTTCAGTAGGATGAAGGAGCTGCAACCAACAAAGGACAAATTTTAGGACACTCTTATCATCTTTTTGCTACATTCTTGGAGTAAATTATTATTTCCTTTATTTTAACATGTACCAAATGCAAATGAGAAAATCAGATGCTTTAAGGCTTTTCTCAGTGCTTAAGTTTAGCCTAGAGAAACTCCTCTGCAGTCAATGAAAAAACTTACAGGTTACATCAGGACACCTGAGTTAATCACAGAATATCATCGAGTCCAACTCCTAGCTAAAACTAAATCATATGACTAAGAGCATTGTCCAGATGCAGCTTGAACTCTGATAGGCTTGGTGCCATGACCACTTCCCTGGGGAGCCTGTTCCAGTGACTGACCACCGTCTCAGTAAGGAACCTTCTCCTAACGTCCAACCCGAACTTCCTCTGATGCACCTTCAGTGCATTTCCTCATGCCCTGTTGCTGGTCATGCTTTTGGTTAGCATTTCTCTCTAGATGTTGAAGGAACTCGCCTTTCCCTCCTCAGCTCACTGTAGCTGGACTGCAAGGAAAATACCACCCAAGAGCTGGTGGTTGTGTTGGTGAGCACCTCAGTGTAGCTTTGCAGGCTGTGGAAGACCTGTAAATGAAAGCACTGCAAGGCTGACTGCAATACTGCGTGCAAGACCAGAGCTAAGTGAAAATTAGGACACTGGACTTGGTTATATAAGATGTTGAAATGAGTGCTGGTCTAGGATAACCTCATTTTAATCATTGTTGGAGCTTGTGGCTGAAGTACAAAGTAATTATTGAATGTCGCTGTCATTGCTCCTTTAGGACCAATTCTAAGATCAAATCACGTGTGCGTGGCAGTTTCCAGAGGAATATCTTGTGGTGGCTTCCTGGATTAGTAAAAATGGATTGTTTCTTGTTGCTGGTGTGAAATGAGTGGGCGAGCTACCACACTGCTATGATAACACACTATTGCTCTTACCATTTAGCCAGATCACAATGCTTGAAGTGATGTGTATCTTAGTTGAAGATAGACTAAGTCCTCTCATCATTAAGGACTTGAAACAAAGCCACTGAAATTAATGAGAAAAATTCCCATTTGCGACAGTGTTTGTTGGCAAAGGCGTGGAACCCTCAGCTCTGCTTTGCAAGCTCCCCCTCTAACATAGGAATTTGCTTATTAACAGACTACTTTTGAATAAGTTATCCATTTTGCAAGGAGTGGATGTTTTTGGCACGGATGTAAGACACAGAGTAGAAGACCTGTACAACAGCATGGCATTCCTTACCTCTGAGTGCAACAGAGCTTGTTCTATATTAGTCACACATAGGCAGCCCAGTGTACTTCATGCTTATTGATTCACCTTGTTGATAATTGAGTCACGCTGCTAATAAATGAACCTGCTGAAAACTAACCCAGCTATATTGTATCTGCGTAGTTAAGCTCGTTGGTGTCAATTAAGTTCAAAGGGCACAGAAAGGCAGTTAGGATTTCCTTGAATGTTTATGATCTTTAATGTTTAATATAATATAATGGGGTTTTTTTAGGAGCAAAAATATGATAATCAAGAAACTTCAGCTATTTTGTAAGATTTACCTTCTTCACTAAATATTTCCTGCTTTCTTGTTTTTTACTTTGCATGAGAAAATTATATGAAGATAGGAGGGAAAGAAGCATGAGACTTTTAATTTTATAAATTTCCCTTTTACCAAACTGTTCTGATTCATGCAGCATGCAGAATGCTGTTGATCACAGTGTTCCTTTTCATTGGAAATACCATGTTAATGCTTTCACAGTATCTGCTGCAATCACACTCTGGCAAATTTTCTTTGGTTTCATACTTTGCTATTTCATTTGGAAAAAAAACCTCTGCACTTTTTTTTAAGAACCAGAGGCCAGACTTTGTCAGGTATGCTCCAAGCTTAAGGAACTTGAAGAGGGGATTCAAACTTGAATCATTCCAGCCACAACTGCTCAGTCCCACTCCAAAACCACAGCCTCTTGCCCTGTTAGTTGTGCTGATACAACTATTTGTAGGGCCATGCACTGCTGATCTGCTCGGTGGGCTGGTTTAAGTATTCCTCTGAAAGTGAGTGTTTATTTTTAACCCTGATCTGGCTTGCAGCATGGGTCTCCAAATAATTTTTCAGCACAATGGGTGGCAAATAACCACTACTTTAGGAGGCCTGAGACTTCCAAATCACGGAACACAGAGTGGTTGGGTGTCTAAATACTTTCAAAAGATCTGCACCTTGATGTCTGTCTGCCTTTGTATTCTGAAATAGTGAGAATAGGTACAAAAGTTCTTGGTTACCACAACCAAGGTCTACTGAAGATAAAATCTGGAGGAAATAATGGCACTAATGTTTACCTGGTTCTTTTCTCCTTCGAAGGACTTACCAAGTGAGGCTTAAATAGTGATTTGCAATGCAATGTAAGAGAAATGCTATTTCACTTGCATCCCAAAGAGGGAAGAGAAATGGTTCCTTGCACACTACTACAAGGGACTCTGTAGGGTCTCCCTCATAGTTTTCTGATGTCCCCGTGTAGCAAATATTCCAGTAGTCTCTCTTGCCTAACCATGAATGGTGCGTGCCTTTTTAGATGTCCAAGGGTATCTCAGCCATCTGCATGCAAGACAATACTGGGTGTAGGGGATAGGCATGCTTTCTGGGAGAGGTAGGTAAAAGCTATGCAAGAGACTGAACGACACCTAAAAATAGAACTTTGTGTGACATCTAAAATAGTATTAGACACCTGTGCTTAGGCAATTGAGTGACCTCCTGTGTAACTAGTGCTTAGAATACAAGAGACCTCTAAGTCCCATTAGGCGATCACAAGACAAAGTGATTTCTGTCAGGTTTGTACTTATTCCTACTGTTGATTTGTGTCAGAAGAAAGCTCAGAAAATGCTCAGATGAGCCATAGCTCATTTGCCTGCATACCAGGAACCCAAACAAAAAGTGGTTCCTGCTTTGTGAAGCTCATAGCAAACTAGAAAGGCCAGAAGAGAAGTGGGTGCAAAAGATGTGAAGTGAGAAGTGGCCTAGCAGTGAGTGAACAATTAAACCAGGGCAGAACTTAAGTCTCTGCATTTTGAATCTGCTACTCCACCTATAAGATTGGAAGTTCCTAACCTTTCTTACTGAACACTAATAAAATTATGCTGCCTGGTATGCCAGTGAAGTGCCTGGATCTGAAGTGGCAGGATGTCTGTAGCACATGTACTACACATGATGTTCCCTGTGTCAGATTTCTTGGGCACATGAGCAGTTGTGAGGTTTACTGTACAGGTACTGTGCAGTTGAAAGGTGAATGCATAGGTGTAAAATATGTGTCTAGGGATATCTGGGTGATGCACTGACCTTAGTAAAATAAGCGTAATTCTATTGACCTTCTCGGTAAAGCTTTTGCTCTTTTATCTCTAAAATGCTGATAGACTCTTTCAGGCCTCATTTTTCCCTCTTTGTAAGATGGGGACACAGTTCTCAGCCTTATTGCAATGGAGAAAGGCTTCATTAGCCAGCATTTATAGAGGGTTGCATCCTCAGAGAAAAGGATTCAAGTATTTATGATACTGCAACGTTGTGAAGTTCTGTCGTGAAGTTCTAAGGAGCAAATTCAGTTCTAGGGTGATTGTCTTGACTCTTGCTGAATCACTGCAAGTTATGGATTATTACAGTGATGGTCTGTAGGTTATCAACTCCATTAAGTGAATCTTCTTCTCATAGCATGCATTACATTTGTCAGTAAGAGGCACAAAACGCTTTAAAGCTATAAAAATAGCAATTGTTTTACTGAGATCAAGATATGCCTGTGTGTGAAAGCAAATATGCATGCTGAGTAAACAGTCAAAAGCCACAAAGGCAGTTGCATACCTTCTAGCACTGTGTCCTACCAAATTCTGTATGAATGCTTGCAGTACCTGGATATGAGATGAGGTTCTTCCACTGACCCAAGTCTGCTACCTGGTTATCAGGTCAGCTACTAAACAGCTTGGATAACTCCCACGGCAAGTCACCGCTGAATTGTTCCATGCCACTTCCAACTCTTTCATTGTTGTATTCTGGTATAGTATATCAGGGCATGAATAACAGGAATTTCTTTGAAGTATGTATTTCTTGTACTGAGAAGATGGGAAAGAGAAGTTATTTGTGCATAGTTGTTACTGTTACTACTATCTAGTGAGGTTAATGCCTCCTGCTGTGGCTGCTGTCTCACTCAGGCCTGGCAAAAGCAGAATGGGAGGAAAGCATGGAATTTGATGAGGAACCCTAGTTTCTGTACTTGGATGGGGGCTGATCTGGCTGATTACTGGGAATTGCACTGCTGATTACTTGCTTGTGCACTCTCTTTTTCTCAGCAGACACCACTGAATCATGCAATTTGTAATAGTAAATTACAGGTGATAAGTAGAAACCCTTTGCATCCAGTGATCTCAGAATTTGGGGAAATGAATTGAAATTTAATGGAACAGTATTTCCATCCCCCTAAATCCTGACATCATATTCCTATTCTGGTTTTGTTCTATGGTTTATCTTTACCCCATGGTTAATTTTCCCAATTAGTAGACTGCAAATTTGCTGGTGATAAAATGGGACTTTCATACAGTGCTAAAAAAGTATTTACTTTTATATCAGATGCAACTACTAATATGATTTCAAATATGATATAGATTACTTTCCTATCTAAATAAAATGAATGATTAAATAACAGATCCTATTTATTTTATAAGCTCTCTGTATGGTTGTGGTCCAAAGAAGGATGCAGATAGCTCAAGAAAGGCAGCTTTCCTATGAGAGAGCATTTGGCTATTCTTAGTTGAGGAATTTCTGCTGGTTTTGGTATGTCAGCATCTGTTTTGATAACAGTCATCTTGTACAGCAGAAGCGTTGCTGTTTTGTAGGAACCTAAGGCATGCCAGACCCATAACTGTAGCTCAATGGATATTGCAAACTGCTGGAAACCTAAAGGGTTCAAATTCAGCCTGAGGAAGACATTCTAATGATGGTAAATTGCTCACCCTTAATTTGCTTCAAGCATGTCAGCTGTAAAACTGGGAGAAAAAGAAGACCACTCTGAAAAAGAGTTTCTATATCTGAGAGTTATCTTCCTTAAACGTTTTATGTAGAACTACTTCCTGGTTGGGGTTTTTAAGCTTTTTAGAAGCATTTTCCAGGTGCAGCAGGAAAATGGCAAAATGTGGCTTTCGAAATAGCAAAAGTAGTAAAAGAATGAATAAAAATAAAAGCTAGCTCATGCTGGAAAACTTGTTGAAATAAAATTTGCTTTCACTTTGCAATGGAGAGGATAAAAAGGAAAGGACAAAACTCATGCTGTGGCATGTGTTTGTGTGCTGCTTTCTGCTCACATACCCTTTGTTGCTCATATGGAGGTTTAAGGAGGCTAGTGTGGCTCCATCAGCACTCTTAACACTGGGAGACTGGTTACTGCCAAGCAGAATGCCTCAAACTCACTGCAGGACTATGTATTAGAATAGCATTAAGAGCTGAGCTGCTGTTGCATGTATTTTATTGGATCAAAGTCCTTAGATAGAAACATAGAGGCTCCACATGCCACCTAAGGAGTTTCTAAACCCAAATATAAATCCATCTGATTTCTGGCATGGAAAAAATCTCTAGAAAAGGGCTCTTTTTGGTGTTGCATTTGAAAAAGCTGTGGAATTTGTTGCTGGTGGAGCCTGTGAGAGCTGGGAATTAACTGAGGTCATCTGCATGTTCTGCACTTGTGTTAGACATCCGTTTGTCAGCCTTGTTTTGGACCCTGCAAATGGGGCAAACCATGTCCTGTTCATTTCAGCTGCAGATTTTGCCATTAATTGAAAAAGGCCAGGTGAGTTTTAGTATGAATGATGGATAACTGGTTCAGTAAAATGCCTCAAATGCTTCAGTACAAACGTTAATTTCTGGGGTGATGGGACAAAACAAAACCCAAAAAGGCTGTAGTATGTCAACCCACTTTTAGATTCTATGAAGTGCTTTGAAACATCCTACTAGTTGTTTTGATAATATCTTTGACACCTAATATTCCTGACAGGAACTCATTAGATGAATTAGTTTTGTTTTACCAAACATGTTTAAGATATTTGGCCTGATTTAGATGGGTGGTAGACTGAGATCACCTGCTGTTGACTGCTATGGGCTGCAAATGACTGGAGAAATGATGCTGTTACCATCATATAATGTATTGAATCTCTTTACTATATATACCATATATTGTTGTGTCAGCAACACAAATTTAACAAAGCCCCTAAGTGTCTCTTAGAATATTGTCGATATAGTAAAAGACTAGGATTGATTTCTCTCATTTGGTACATACAGTGGACTTAAAATATTCATAGTCTTCAGCCTGCTGTACGGTAACTTAATAACACACTGTTTTGAAGAGGGAGAGATGCTGTGAATCTTGTGGTACTGCTAATGGATTTGAAGAGGATGCTAATGCATTGTACCAGGAAGTGAATTGAGCTCTTGTGTGTAAAGGGGGATTAGAAAATATAATTATGAAAAAGCAACAGTCATAGGCTTGAAGAAGTTTCATTGATGTGTGGCTGCTACAAATCATGTTTTGTTGATGAGAAAGATGACTTTGGGTGTATGCTGCAATGGTAATCTTTTCTATAAAGTAACATGGAATGAATTATAGAAATAGCCGTTTTGTGAACTATGAAGGGAAAATTAAGTATAAAGTCTTATACTGGCAAAACCTCACACAGCTTTTAATTTGAAATAACGGTTGTCTGCAGAAAACTAAGCTTTCACATCAAGAACTGCATGAAGGCTTTGGAAAAGAAAAATACAGCATGATCTAACTGTCAAACCAAACGAACACTAGATCGCCCCGCTACACATACAAAGGCAACCAAGAAATTAAATAATTCATGGTCTCCAGCTGAGTATGGGAGAACATCTGAGCTTTTTTGAATATCATTCTCTAGTTCAGAAGAGTGAATGGCATGTTGTTGGGCGTTGTGAATATATTGATTTGGATGTCATAAATCAGCCACCTGTGTGTGAATGCTCCTGCTGAGTCCTGATGACCCTAAATATTAGCTGTTATCACACGTGCTGGTTCAGGTATCTATTTTGTTATTCACATTTGGTGTGCTCATTCCTTTGTGTGATAGTTGCAGCTTTGGCCTTCCACAAACAACCATTAAGCATCTTCATCTAAACAGGATTTGCTTGTTGTGAATGAGGTGTCTTGAGATGGGTAACTTATAAACAACACAGCTTCCAGATTCCTTGCGAGAACCCAGAATACCTGAGTCCTCTCAGTTTTTAACATGGATTTGGCTGTGTTACTTCCATAGGTCTGAAATCAGAAGCCATTAGGATGTTGGTCATGCCCACAGCCCTTTGCAGGCACTTGCAGCAGAAAATGAGAATTCATTGGATCATAACTCCCTTTTCCCTGGTGAGAAGAACTAATGGCCATACCAGTGCATGGTCCTGTGCATGGAGAAGCATTTCTGACTTGACACTGGTTAGATTTAGCAATGTAGACAGAAATGCTGTGGGTCACAGACCACAGCCTATTTTCAGCTTTGAAACCTCTTTTTACTGCTGAGAATAACTGTGCCATCACGCAGGCCCTTGCCATGGCAAGGACATTTGGCTTCTAAAGCTGGTACCTTAGGTGATGTGTGGCCCCAAATACTTTCTTAAGGGCAGGAACATTTGGCCATCTAAATACTAAACTTCTTTAGTAATAAGACATAAGACACAACCTGTCAGTAGAAAAGAAATATGCTTAAAAAGAAGCAGAATTGAACAAGATAAAATTTGCTTACTTTCCTTACCCTCTCTTTTCCAACATATACCAGTAGATGTGAATTTCACTAAAATTTTTATACAGAGAAGTACACTTCCATGCCAAAATATAGTTCTTAGCTCTTTTTCCATTTATATAGACCAATTTGTATCTTCTGAAGTGTCCAGTGTAAGCAGTGTAAAGGACAATATGATTCCGCTATTTATTTTAGAAAACCTGGTGTAACCATTCATGACAAGGAAAGAGACAGCAGCAACTTTGACTGTTGTTTCAACCTTGGTATTACACCATTTTCCATGTGATACAAGTATCTGGAGACAGATTTAGAAGCAAAGAGATGTAAACGGGATCTCTGCTAAGTTTGGGTAGGCTGTTCTTAATTCAGAATATTTTGGTACACAAATATCTGAATAACAGAGTTTCCTTTAGTTTGTTCACTGCTCCAAAATTTGGAGAGGGAAAATGATTTTAGACTGGATTGAACAGGTTTTATATTTGTCAGTTTAACTTTAAAATGGCTGAAACTGTTGTGTTTTGAACATGGTTCTTTGACTCATTGGAAATAAAAGCTATTTAGTTTTCAAGAAATTTTAAGTGTCTATAAAAGACTAAAAACTGATGAAAAATAATTTACTTGATTGTTTTTAGATTTTATGGCATTTTTTTAATTTAAATACCAAAAGCATTCTGTTGGAATTTGAACAAGCTTGTAAAATTTCTTGCTGTTGCCCAGTTTGTAGTGTTTTTACTGAAAATACTGGTATTTATTTGTGTGTAATGCCACTAGTAAATTATAAAAGCATCAGTTGTTCCAACTTTCAACAAAATGTGCTGGACACACTGTCCTGTTAGAGTAGCCCTAACTTGCCCACAGCATTATTCAGTCTATCTTTCCTTTAATTTTGTCCCCCATGTTCCTTCCTTTAGACACCAAAACAGTGTTTACAGGCAGCAGTGTAATATGAGAGCATAATAGTGACCATTACACATGGAGTAGCTCAGTTATCTAAAATATACAAAGCTGGTTACGTGGTGCACTGTCTCTTGTTTAAAAACTCATATGCAACCGTAAAATAAATTTATTTGTGCTTTTTGATTTTAAATGACTTTAAAACATAATCTGAGGTTGGTTATGGGAAGTGAACCAAAATTGATGCTGGTTGTAATATGACTCATTAGTTTCAGAAGGTTGAATTGTTAATAGCAGAGTTCAGATTTGATTGCTTGACCAAGCTATTGACTGAAACTTTTAAGGTTCTGTATATCATATCATGAAAAGCATAAATGAAGGACTTTATTCATGAAAGAATCTGGAGCTACTTCTGCTCATTCCTCAAGTCGCTTAAACAAAGAAAAATTGAGGCATGGATTTCCAAGAGGAATTCTTAAAGTACATTTGTTCCTGTGGAGATGGGAACACTTTTGCTGTGATATGCAGCTAGGTGAAGATTGCAGGGGGGATGTTGGAAACAGGAATGTCTGTCCTCCTTCACTTCCCATTTCTCTGTCAGACATGGAGAACGTTCATCATAGAAAAGCACACATTTACAAAAATTAGATTGTAGAATTTTTCATAATGTAGGGAGCATAAATACATGCAACCATGTGCTTTCTTCTTCCAGAGTACTTGCTTAATTAAAACTCCAGGATTCAGTAATTATAAAGTAATGATAAATTTGGCACATATATAATAAAATGTAATATGGAAGAAAACATGATCTAAAAAACAATCCACTTAAATTCACCCATAACATTGATATAAAAAACACTTCTCTACCCTGTGTTTTTGTTCAAGTCATTCCTTTCTCTGTATCTTCCCCGTCTCTCCTTTTCCTCCTGTGTTGTATGTAAGCTATTTGTCTTCATTTCCAAGGCATTTTGGGCTTCTGCCAGTGTTTTAGCCATCTCTTATTCACTACCAAAATACAACTTTTGCTTTTCTATGACCTACAATGTTAGCTTCTACATCCCTCATAATAAAAGATTTAATAAATTGCCTGTGTTTCCTTCTATACTCTGCCATTTGGGAAGAGTTCTTCATGAACGTATCCACTGTTTGTCTTCATATTTTCCTTATTCATGATGCCCATTTAAAAAAAAATAATTAAAAATTGATCAAGCAATCTTGTCAGATGCTAGTCTGCTGGTGTCCTGACCTCTCCTCTCTGCTCATACTTGCTGGAGTTATCTGCTAGTTCCTCTCTTTCTGTGTCACTCAGGTCTTGTTTCTTTCATTTGTTTAAGATTAAAGTTCTTTGGGCCAAACCCCAACTTTTTTTCCAGAATGTTTGTATAGTGCCCCAGTTGAAAAAAGCTCTTCCTAGAACTAAGACTCTGAAGGACTTTGGAAGTCCATGCAATAGTTTCTATATAAATATTACCTTTGCAGTTTGTTATCTAAAATAATCTCTAATCTTTAGTAGACAGGACGTTTGTCCTGGTGTTCATTCAGTTTCAAGAAATGACCATTAAATTGCAGCTACTTGGCTACCTGCTCACTAAAGAGTTTGTTTATATGCCATTATGGATTGTCATAAGCAGATCATGGCAGGTAACTTTGGGTTGCAAGGAGAACTAAAAGAGAAGGTAGGATCATCTAATGAAGTGTATTCTGGTGTTACTGCTACTATTCATACATCTATTTGTTGCCAGGATTCAAATTTGTTTGAGCTGGGTGCTCGAGGATTCTGTGTCCTTTTAGTGTGAGACAGGTCTGTTACTCTGTGGCTGTTACTTCTCTGAAGATTGGACTGGAGCACCTCTCCTGTGAAGACAGGCTGACAGAGTTGGCGTTGTTCAGCCTGGAGAAGAGAAGGCTCCAGGGAGATCTTATTGTTGCCTTTCAGTACTTAAAGGAGGTTTATAACAAGACAGAGAGACTTTTTACCAAGGTCTGTAGTGAAAGGTCAAAGAGCAATGGTTTTAAACTGAAAGAGGATACATATAAATGGTGGTAAGACGCTGGAGTAGGTTGCCCAGAGAAGCAGTGGATGCCCCATCATTGGAATTGTTCAAAACCAGGTTGGATGGGGCTTTGAGCAACCTAGTCTAGTAGAAGGTGTCCCTGCCCATGGCAGGGGGATTGAACTAGATGATCTTTAATGGTCCCTTCCAACCCAAACTATTCTATGGTTGTTTTCTTGAATTTCATTGAAAATTGTGTCAATATTCTTCAAATGCATTGTTTGTCTGATTCCGCACGTCAAAAGTAGCTTACCTTGAAGCCTGTGGATTCTTCATGGGTCAATACATAGGGTCCTCTGGCATGTTTTGCATGGTGAACATAGTGTATGGATGTAAAGGTGCTGGCTATTTGTGTTCATGTAGTTTTATTTGTGTGAAAAAAAAAATGCTATGCATGTTTCCATAAGATTTTCATTCTTTGTCATGTATCCTGTTTAGTCCAGGGCTCTGAAGGTCATATGATCTTTTGGCAGAATAAGGAGAATGGAATCAAATTTAGTGCAACTTGACATCTTTTTTTCCTGGATTCCAAACGGTTGGGCAAGGAAATAAACAAGAGCAACCTGGTCTTTTTATACTTCCTTCCAGTTTCTCGAGGCTGTCAAAATAATTTCAAGACTTAATTCCTAGTTTATTCTAGGGCATAATCCAATTTTCCAATGGAGTTAATGTTGGAACACCCCTTTGTTTTCAGTGGAAATTGGAGAGCATCCATAAGAAATAAGATACTTCACAAATGCAAGCAAGAGCGCCCTTTGCTGAATAGTACTTGGTGTTCAACTCAAAGGCCACCTCACTAGCTTCAAAAGATTTTCAATTTTGAATTTACAAATGGAAAATAAGGTTATTGCTTCTCTCTGTGTCATGAGTTCTTCTCCCTAAACCTTTCTATTCCCATCTTCATCCATCTTTTATTTTTTCCCTTCTTCACAGAACATTTCCCTTCTTCACTGAACAATGAAAGTTTTATTCTCCCTATGTAATGTTTTCCCTTTGCATTACATTATCAAGCATTTGGTTCAGTTTAGGTTTTGATTTTCTAGTGTTAATGAGTGATATCTCAGCAAAAATGTTATAAGTAATGGGGTTCTGCTTCAGCTCCTGAGAAAAATGGTTGCACAATGGATGGACCTCATTGTCAGGACATTTGTTGTTTATTTGGCCTGATTCTACTCTGCTCTCTCTCAATTTCACACCTTTTCTTCTAGCTGTACTTTTCAAAATGGTTCATTTTACCTACCCTTACTTATTTTCTTTCTCCTTTCTTTTGCACCTGCCTAACTTGCCTGTGGTTTTTCCCTTGTTGCTGAGGAGGTAAATATCTATATTCTGAATAGTCTCCAGCCATTCCAATTCAGACATTTATTTGTGTCAGGCTGGTTGGCCAACTTTCACTTGTCTTTAGGACTAGTAACAAGCCTTATACATTCTTCTTTCCTTTTGAATTTTATAATGACTATTTCTGGAGTAAAACTTTTCTCAATATACATAATGTGTCTATTATGCGTACTAACTTCTTTCTCTTTTAGGAGATTTTGGTTTGAGTACATTCCACAGAGGGTTAAGCCTGGCTGGGAGCCCTGCTGTGGCATTTTTAGAGGTGTTCTTATGATACTAACTGATACTGTGACAGGCAGGATCTCATTAGCTTCAGACATGAGTCAGTGCCTTGAATGAACCATCAATACAGACAGTCTCTGGAAGTACTCAACTGCAATCCTGTTGAGAAAGAGAAATCACCTCAAAGCTGTATTGGAAGAGAAAAGGTCTGAAGAATTAAGATCTTGTCTGCAATGTTACCTAGACTTGGGAATCCTAGCTTAGGAGAACCCTTAAATTATGTCGGACCGTCTTTGAGCAAAGGACAAGTTAAGGTGCAATATTTCATTTCCTTCTGCCTGATTTTGTGGTTTGATTTCCATGTTCTGCTTCTCAGTGGAAGAGATTGTTTTACTTTAGAATTTGTCTCTTACTAAAGAGTGGTTTCCAAGGGGCTGGCAGATGCCAGCTATTCATTTCTTACTGTGATGGGGCTCTTGAAACTGTGGTGTAGGTTTGTTCTTGCAGTGACCACATCCAAGATGTGTATGAACAGGGCTTGTGCACCCTAAGCTGTAAAACCACGTTTGGAAGCTTATAAGGAAGAAGTGAGGGAACAGAGCCTGTGGGTAGAGTGCTAGCCAGAGCATCTGTGCCAAGCAGGATGACAAGGAAATGGAAGACAAGGAATGTCTCGGAAATGTAGGAATCCTCTCAGTTTGGTCCTACCTCAGTACACATCAAGTCTCTCTGTCAGGGATGGGCATGATAAATCTTTCTCAACATGCCAAGTGAACCTCTCTGTCTTGGCTACAATTTTACTAAGTGTGGGAATTCATCTGTTATGTGAAACTTCAGAAATCATTCTGAAAGCATAATTTGTCTGGCAAATTCCTGGAAATATCCCCTTTGGTTCCTTTTCCTTCTGATTCTGGATTTCAACAACATGAGGAAAGAAGAGTCCCCTGAATATTAGAGCCTTAAACTCTTCTGCTAAAGCTGCAGGCCTTTCTTGGCTTTCTAGAAGAGAGATCTTGTGCTGATGAGGACTCACAGGAGCTGCCTAATACCAGATGTGTCGCTTATTACTGTTATGATGCTGGCAGGTTGAGAGAGAGCCTAGATGAGAGCTAGAAAAATTGGTTGTCTGCATTGGATCTGCAAGAGAGTTTGTATATCAAAGCAAAAACAATGGGTTGCTTCTATGTTTGGGTGACCATATATACGAGTTGGGGTTGGTTTGGATCACTAGTATAGGCTCAACTTGGGCATTTCTTGATTTTTGTTATTTGTCTTTTAGGAAACATGTGGTCAACCTTTATCTGAAGACTTTTTTTCTTTCCTTAGTGAAGAGGGAAGGGCTGAGGAAGATGAAGGAGAAAGAGATATAACAGGACTGAGGGTTAGAACTGTAGTTATTTTTTAAAAATTCTTTTATTAAAAATGTGTTATGGTACTGCACTACAATCCAAGCTCATTTACAAAGCGTTTAAAAATGACACAGCAGTGTGCATAAAACTCCTTGCACCCCAAATTGTCACAGATAATAATATGAATGACCAGCAATATATGTTAATGGGCATGTGGAACAGGAACAGGAAGGGAAACTACATCACTTTATTCATATTTTGCAATGAATTCTTCCAGTGACTGTAAACATAAGTCATGATTCTCCTTCATTTATAGCTATGAGCTCTCTGTCCATGCCTATGTGCTGCAAAACATTGATGCACTATTGAAAGAACACTACACTGCTCATTTAATCAGTGTTGTCTGTGTATTTTACATAGAGCAGATCAAATCTGACTGATTTATCACAGACTTGGAGATAAATTTTTCTGTCAGTGCAGGCATATTGCCCATTAATGAGAAAAAGAGTTAGGCATGTCAGGCAAGAGCCTTCTGTTACCTACTTACTGCGATGCTTCTCCAGACATAGTCCCACCTATGAAGTCAGGCTATAGGTAGGGATTTTGGTTTGGAGGATTAAACTCACGTAGAGCTCTACAGGAGCAAGAGGTCCAAATGAAGCTCTATGCATAGGTCAGAAGGGAAGACTTCTACATGCATTTCAATGCAAATTTATAAATAATTGATGTAACAGTTTGTCTTCCCTGTGCCATTTCTTTCATAAAAACTTACAGATTTTTTTAAGATGTGGGGAGAGACAGTAAAAGTGATTTTTTTTCTCCATTCAGTTTTCATAAAAATGCACAAGCTTGGTTTTGCTGCAATAGCACTAAGTACACTGTCATTTATTATCACACTGCCACTGTGTGAGACATGGTCACTCTATGTTGCCTAAAATATAAGATATGCACATGATCAAAAACTGAAAAATGCTGGATAGCCAGCCTGTAATTTACTTAGTGTTTTAAGTGAGCAGTAGCAGTGTGCTTATATATTCATGGATAAGGAAGTCCATTTGGTCCTCTTGTGAATACTTGCAATTTAACATAGTCTCTAACACAGTTCTATAAGGGGTATTTTTTACTGTCTGTTCAGTTGGGCCCATCATCCAAGGAATGAGATTTGCATAATCAGAGCAAATGTCTTCTCTTTTGTGCCTACAACAAAGTAGATACAAGCTGATCTTTGGTAGACTGAGTGCCCTAATTCTGCCTGTGAGCATTTGGGAAAATACGTGGTTATTAAGTGATGACAGCAAAAGCGATTTCTTCTGAATTTTGTCTATATTTGATGATGAAGACAAGTTGCCATCACTTAAAGATTTCGGTGTATTAGAAATCTTGTGCTACATGAAGTGCAGAGTAAGACATGTTTGGTGTGTGTCTGCATACCCTAAGCCAAGGATGATGAAGAGTTTGTGACTGTCTAGCTTCCCTTGAACACAGATATGGATAGGATTTTAAAATTTT
The DNA here is from genome assembly GCA_013398125.1 of Aegotheles bennettii. NCBI lineage: Eukaryota > Metazoa > Chordata > Aves > Caprimulgiformes > Aegothelidae > Aegotheles > Aegotheles bennettii. The sequence continues at coordinate 89,158 of VZRW01002125.1, forward strand.
ATACTGAATTCAGAAACCTCCCCTATCACATACTTTCTAATCAGTGCTATCTATCTGCAGTGTATCTGACTGTTTAAAGCACTTCTGTGAGGAACTTTGGGTTCTATTTGGGTCTGTGTGATTGGCCTGCCAACAACTGTAAGTCACTAATTTCACTGGGTTGTGCCTCAATTTCTCTGTCTATAAAATTAAGATAATATCTGTGACTAATTTCATAAAAGATGCAGTGATCAGCTCAAAAAAAAACCCCCAGTAGGTGTGAATGGGCTGGGTGGTAAAGCTGTAATTTATTTTTTCCAGCTCTGTTTTAGTGTAGGCTATGTCTCAAGTTAGGATAGACTTCCTTTTAAAAGATGTTTGCATGAATCTCTTATTGTTTCCATAACTCCTCATAAGTTAAATATTACTATCAGGCTTTGGATAGGTGAGTTGCAGGGCAACTCTCAAAGCTATAAGTACTGCAGAGTCAGTGAAATACTGCTCTTAATCCAGGTCAGTGTTGAATTTATGCTTTAAAAGGCTAATGGTTAGTCTTTAGTGGGGAAGACTCTAATGAAGACCAAAGCATCATTAACAGTCCTGTCAAAGCAGAGCTGTTAGTCTTGGTATTCTCTTGTGTTCTCTCCTGGGAGAATAAATCACACCACTGTACATTTTCTATATAAATTAATTGGCTAAAGCATAGATCTTCACTTTCTACTCTAAATGCCAATGAAATTAGATCTCTCCTTAGTCCATAAAATATTTTAGAACCATTCTGGATGAAAGGTGTCAGAAAAGTTGAAGATTATGTTTTCCATATATAACATTTCCATTACTTAACACAATCATACCCTAGTTTTAACCGCCATTGGTATGCAAATTCAGTGTCCCATGTATTGAGAATTGGCAGAATTATTCACTATCATAAACCAGTAAAGCAATCAGAATTAGGGGCCTGTGTCTAACAGCTTTTAGCCAAGGCACACCTATGCCTCTTGAAGAGGATTATGCCTGTCCCATGAAACATCCTCTTCTTAGACACAATTACTTTTACAGTATTTAGCAGGGGTGTATCTAGGGATGCAATTGTGACTACATCCTAGGGTTCTTGCCAGCTGTCTTCACACCAGGGAAAGGAACAGGCTCAGAACCAGGATATGGCACAACATTTTACTAGTCAGGTGCTAGTCATACTCATCAGTGACCTGGGTGAAGGAACAGTGTATCCTCAGCAAGTTTGCTGATGATACTAAACTGAGTGGAGTGGCTGATACACCAGAAGGCTGTACTGCCATTCAGCAGGACCTGGACAGGCTGGGCTGGTGGGCAGAGAGGAACTGCATGAAGTTCAAGAAGGGCAAGTGTAGAGTCCTGCACCTGGTGAGAACAACCCCAGGAGTCAGTACAGGTTTGGGTTTGACTTGCTGGAAAGCAGCTCTGGGGAGAAGGACTTGGAAGTCCTAGTGGATAATAGGCTGATCTGGCAATGTGCCCTTCTGGCCAAGAAGGCCAGCAGCATCCTGGGGTGCATTAAGAAGAGTGGCCAGCAGGTTGGGGGAGGTTCTCTACCCCTCTACTCTGCCCTAGTGAAGCTACATCTGAAGTATTGTGTTCAGTTCTGGGCTCCCCAGTTAAAGAAAGACAAGGAACTACTGGAGAGAGTTCAGAGAAGGGCTATAAAGATGGTGAGGGGACTGGAGCATCTCTTATGAGGAAAGGCTGAGAGACCTGGGTCTGTTTAGCCTGAAGAAGAGTAGATTGAGGGGGGATTTTTATCAATGCTTATAAATATCTAAAGGGTGGGTGGCAGGAGGATGTGGCCAGACTCTTCTCAGTGGTGCCTGGCGACAGGACAAGGGACAATGGACATAAACTGGAATGCAAGAAGTTCCATCTAAACATAAGAAAAAACTTCTCTACCTTGAGGGTGGCAGAGCACTGGGACAGGCTGCCCAGAGAGGGTGTGGAGTCTCCTCCTCTGGAAACATTCAAACCCACCTGGTTGTGAGCCTGTGCCACCTGCTCCAGGTGAACCTGCTTTAGCAGAGGGAATGGACTAGATGATCTCCTGAGGTGCCTTTCAACCCTGACCAGTCTGTGTAATGCAGGAGCCCTGCAGTGAGTGTCACAACTCCAATACACTGACGTTATGGCACTCTGCCATTCCAGTGGAGACACGTTTTCTGTTTCCTTTTACCAGAGGAGAGGAAATAAGTCTGTTTCTGGATGCTCAAAGGAAACAGGACTCTGTAGGCTCTAGGTTGTCTTTGAAGAACATTTCTGTGGTCAGTCCTTCACTTGCATTGCCTAATGACAAAGATTGTAAAAAGTATATTTAGGTTTCTAGGTTTGGGAAAAAACTTGCTTTATCTGCCAAATTGTTTTGTAGACTTTTAGTGTCAAAAGCTGAGTAATGTTGCCTTAGAAAGTTCACTTAGTGAAATATCTCAGTAGTGGGAAGCCCAGGTGAAAAACACACACAGCAAGTGATATTCTCTTGCTTTTTTTTTTCTGGCTTATGAAAAGACAAGATGTAGTTCCCTTAGCAAAATATTTGTGGTTATTCTAAAGTGTAATTGCTGTTTTTCTGAAAAAATATTTAGTTAGGGTTTTTTTTAAAGTGCTTTTGGACTTGCTTGTCAGTAACATTCACTGAGCTGCACTAATTTTGAAAAATTCAGAATAGAGTTTTGCCACTTCAGAGATAATCCATGAAAGCTCTCTTCCTGCAGACTGCAATAAATCATCTCCTCCACTAAAAGCCTGAATGTCATTTGAAATTTATTGCATGGAGCTGGTAGTGGACTTAAAAGCCATTTCACGTGTCTTATTACTCCAGTCATCTAATTTATGGGTTTCAGCCACAATTGTAGTTGGAGAAGTATTTTCCTTCAACTGATTAATATGATTTCTACTTTTGCATTCCTTTCTCTTTTTATAATTTTCTGTAATCATTGCAAGAGGCTTTGGCATCCAGTGTTTAGATACGAAACTGAAAGAAAGGTGCCAAGAGAGAGTGATGCAGATTGACTAAGCTTTACTGGCTTTTAGCTGCACTTGTCAAAAGGTATCTTAGTTATTGTTAGTTGAGCAATCTCGCCCTAGGAAAGAGAGAGCTGTCAGGAGCTTCCTTGTTTAACATGAGAATCTGTAGCTCTATGGAGGGAGTATGAAGGCAACCTATTAAAGGCAGATGAGGTAAGCATAAGTAACACACTTAGCACACAGAATAGTAAGATGTTTTCTTTCCACTTCCTAGTGTGAAAACTGGTTTGCATTTACTGTGCTAGGTAAGAGTGCCTTTTGACTTTCATTAGACTGATAACCATAAGGAAAGATAGTATGAAGGACATGTGTAACCCAGATAAAAAGAGGTACAGATATTAACCTCAAGATAGATCATGTTATCCGTCTTAGGAGTTTAGTCTCACACTCAGTTCTGTTGATAGGAGTGGTGTGTGAATTAGTAATTCCGCAACACACATTACTGGTGTACGTGGTCTGCATGTATGCTTGCACAAATAATTTATGATATGTATTATGAAAATGTCAAAAATTCCACAGGCACTTTCTGTAAGAAGAAATACTGCATAGTTCTTGGCTTGACTAGCTTATGCTGTTCTTAAATGTAGCCCAGCCTGTATTTGTACCAGCATATGCATGCATGGTCATGGATAGCTGGTGAGGAACAGCATCAGTAATACCACAGTTACTTCTCTAGCATTAGAGCACGAGAAATTAAATGCTCTCGTTGTATTTACCTCGTATGTAAGTTAGTGCAACAGTCACAGGTCAGGCACAGACGCATCCAGGACTGCTTAAAGACAGTCCATGAGGCCTTGGATGAAGTTTGTCTGCAGCATAGATATGGCAGTTTTCCCCTGTCTGGTGCCTGTGGCCTGAATGCCCAAAGAAAGGTGACCGAGGGCAGAGCCAAGCTGTGTGTGAAGCTACTTTGCCAGCTGGGCAAAACTATGATTGCTGGTCAGAGTGGTGTCTTTACTTACAGCAGTGGATGTTGACATGCTACAAACACGTTTGAAACCAGTATGTGCTTTACTACATGTTTATCCAAATACAAGAGTCTAATGAGGAGGAGGAAGTTACACAGCTCTAACTCCCAAATACCTATTGACTCAGTTTGAAAAGATTAAAAACAAAAATGGTGTAAAGAGAATCCTACAGTGGTTTCTACAATGCATGTTTTCTGCTAATAACACCTGGGAGGCAGTGCGAAGTAACAGCTGAGGTGCTTAAGGGCACCTCTAGTGCCATCTACCTCCTGTGCACATCTGTGGATTTGGGCATGCATCCAAAAGAAGGCTGAGAAGAAAATCAGGCAACGATGAGAACATTGCAACAGGAAGAGGAGATAGTCCTCTGCTGCTGAATCTGTAAGTTTCTGGGTGTAACCTGGGCACTCCAAGGTCCAGGGTACTTGCCAAGTGTTTGAGTAATAGCAGACCTTAGAACATCAGTTTGATGCAAGGGAACTGAAATTGCTCCTGGTGCTACCAGGAGGAAATACTGCACCTGGGATGCCTCCTGTTCCCCTTGAAACAAGCAGCCACTAGTAGACAGATTCTACAAGCCTTGGTAAGGTAGAAATGCTGCCTGCCTCATGCCCCCATCTCTGCTGGGTGACGATGTGTATGGAACCTCAGTGTCCAGGTTCAGTACAAACAGATCTGGCAAGTCTAAAGGCAGGTTTGTAGGGAATTGCTCTCAGATACCACTGCTGAATAGAAAGCCGATGCTGTAATAGAGAATACAACGCTGGAAGTCCCAAGATGATGAAAGATTAATGAGTAAGGGTTAGGCTTGCAACAGCTGTTTCTTTCTTTCCTGCACATAGAAAGTAATGTTATGCAAAGATAAACATATTAGCCAAATATTAACTCCTTTTTAAACACAACAAAAAGCAACATGTGACAGGTTTCTATACCTAAAACAGAATAATGTAGTTTGCCAGATTCAAGCTGTACTCAATTGAGCTGCTACTGGAATTTCAAGAGAAGATTGTTTTGTATAGCACCATCAGTTTGCATTAGGATTTAATAATGGAACAAAGACTTGTTTTCCATGCAGAAAAGTTTATCTCAGAACCAGATCTTGAGCAATTAATGCAGCTACTACAGCCACAAGACCTAAGGTGATTTACCCAATTTGAGGCTTGCAAAGTAAGCACTGCATATTTTCTGTTGTTAATTTTTCACAGTTCATACTTCAGCATAATGATCTGTCTGTAGTTGGACAATATTTTTGGGAATGTTCAATCTGAAAATTAATTTGCTTCATCTGTAGTGACGTCTTCTTTGTGTTTGCTTCCTGCAAATGTTCCTGCTGTCAAGTTTTGCTGGCACAAATATGTAAAGACACCAATTTTTTAAACTACGTGCACAATTATTTGTGCTGGAAGTGCATGTACGCTCTTTCATTTGGGAAACAAAGAAAATGTGTAAATACTCTCAACTAAATGATAAGGCTTGAAAGAAAATATTGAACTGTCTGTGTTTGTGCTTGCAGAGAACTGAAATAGAGATTTGCCCTCAACTCAATTGGATACTTCCAAGTGAATTTTAAGGGAAGCTGAATTAATCTAATAAATTAATTGTAGTAAATTATTTGTTCAACTGTTTAACTAATCCAACTTATTACATTTTAGTTATTTGCTTCTTCCATTTGGCTTCTGTTTTTTAAGGCAACATGGTCTTTTTATGAAATCAATGGCTTTCATTATTTGGTCCCTTTATTTTTTTACTGCGAGATGGTAGATTATCAAAGGCAAACATACAATCATTGTGCTATTTCTTCACCTTGCCACACTGAAGGAGTCTTCAGTATGTTGCTTTCTATGAGACAGAGACAAAAAAGACCAACTGGGAAGTGAGGCCCCAGAGCAGTGCAGCTCAGCAGACAGCAGATTGCTAATGGCACCTGTATTTCAGTTTACGGTAGTGACTGCTAACAGCACACACAGTGTGCTCTGCTTGATTTTTATTTTTTTTTAGCCCCCCCTGTTCTTTCCCCCATTCCCACACGCTTAATTAGAAAATCTGATGCAGCCAGAGACGTTATCTGCCATACCGCGTGTGTTCGTGAGGAATGCATTCTTTGATGTTGTTGATAAGCTTTTCTGTGTTGTGGGTAGTTAATTGGTAGTGGAAAGGAAATGTCTGGACTAGTGTAAAAGGAAGCTTCCTAACTGTCTCTCATGCAGCTGGTCTCACTGCTTGATGAGCCAAGGTGTGGTATTGATGTAGCAGTGGTGAGGAGGTCCTGCCAATATTGCCCACCCCCCAGCAGAACTGTGCAGAGCACCTGCACCTTTGGAACCAGTTCTGTATTCTTCTCGTCTTTCATCTTTGTAAGGGAACAAAAATAGGAATAAAACACAGTGCTTCCCTTAACCTGGAGGGCCAGATTTCCTGCTGGCATAAATCAACATGTGCATGTGTGCTGTAATATCTCCTCAGGTCATGCTAGTCTATCAGCCCTTTGAGAGCAGGGGATGTGGATGGTGAAGCATTTGTAGAACAGTGAACTAGCCAATGGGTTAGGTCCTTGCAGAACTCAAAATAAGAGCCACAGTTTTAATTTGTGTTTGTTTTCTGCAGCTTTCTAGCCTTATTTTGCCTTTGCTGAACAGAATACTTTGCTACTAAATTCTAGCTCCCCATTTGCAATCTTGCAAACTGCAGCAAAATCTTGCTTTATTCTTCTATTTTAACTAGACAGTGGAAGGATCATAATCTTTTTCAGGGCATATTTTGTGATTTTGGTTTTGGTTTGTTCAGTAGTATTAGATCATTGACTTTTTCTTAGACTTCTGTCTTTTTGCTGTTATTGCTCACAAGACAACTTTCTCCATCCAGTAATAGATTACTGTTGTCGTGAAAGATCCTCCTCTTTCTAATGAACTTTATAATATTTGTTCTGGTTTTTTGGCTCTTTTAGCCATTGGTTTATATCTTTTCACTTCCCTCTCCATTTTCTACGGTGCCTAGTTTCTGGTTTATACTTATAATTTTCACCTTTCTCTTTCTTCCATTTGTTATATGCACTTGAAAAATTACAGATGCTTTTCACTTCCATGGTAATCCTGGCTGCATTTCTGTAACCAGTGTGATTCTTTTTCTGAATCATTACACTGTGGCTTCTGGAGTACCTAATAAGATATTCTTAAGCTCTTGACGGTCTTTGTCATCTTTCCATCTTTTTTTTTAATTTTCTTCTGCTGAATTTGGCTGTAATTGTATTCACTTTCTTGCAACTGACCCTTGAAGAGCACCAAATGGAAGGAGACTGTTTTGAACTTTGTACTATGTGAATATACCAGATGTAACAGAGCCATGCCCATTTGTACACGAGCAATTCTAGTTTTTAATTCTGTTTCTACCCTTTCCGATTTGCCAAAATGAGATGTAGTATAGGATGAAGATCCTCAGTGAGACCCAGACACTCCCTCCACACCCCCCGTATTTTCACTACATTGTGATTGACTTTGGTTGTTTTCTACCCACCCAATATGGAACAGACAGAATTAGTTAATAATCAATGATTATCTTACTGGGAGTTCCAGAGTGGCTTGTGTCAGTTGAAGGGCTCTGGCAGAGCTGTCAGACCCAGTACTGACCCTCTACTGTGTCTTGGTAGTACTGCTTCTTTCTCAGCTACCCTGGTGTGGTGAATGAATAGCAATTACACGAGAGTCCAGCTATTTAAAAGAGATCCAGAGCTGCTCATAACAGATTTTCTGCATTAAACAAGTAGCTGAGTACTGAGATATTAACCAGATGTGCTATCCTTTGGGCCAATTCTTGCCGTCTGGTTAACAAATGTGTGGTAGGAGAGGAGATTCAACCTGTTTTCCCTCCTCATACAATGGCAAGGGAAAACCGTGATACTGAGCATGCCAATGAGGAGAGCCAGATGGTTAGCTATGCTTGGTCATGCGCCTTTCACAGTGTTGTGCTGCCCTTCTTGCTTTGTTCCCATCCATATCTGCAATACTACATTCCACATGGAAGGGATGCTGAAGCATCTAGAAAGCACGGGAACACAACAGAGGAGAAAAACTTGGATTTGTCCAAAATACCAGATTTGTAATTAAGACTGAAGGGCATTTAATTTCAGTAGTATCTGGGAGGTTATAGTATACGGGTGAGTTAGTGAAGTGTGAAGCCTAATTTTCCTTACCACTGGCAGTAAGGCCTCCCCAAGAGAGGTCACCAAACTTTCAGGCTCTGCCAAAGGGTAATGGAATATGCAAGAAAAGGGTTCATCCAAATCAATTTGTCTGAGCAGAGAGGCTGAGGAAAAGCTTTACAGGGGACGTCTTGGAAAGGACAAAATAGAAGATAACAGAAGAAGCATCTTATTCTTTTCAGTTCTTCTGTCTGGTCTCTAGTTCAGGTAGAAGGATGCTACAGTACTGATGAGCAATAATGTCTGATTTCACTTTCACTCCATAGCCTCCGTGAAATAGGAAACTAGGCAGCTCTGTTTGCAAGCTGCAAGGGAAGCTTGTTACATCCCTATTTGTGATCAGCCTCAAACTTTCCCACCATGAGAGAGTCTTAGATCAGTGACTGCACATGTAGTGTGACAGGCCACACCACTTGCAAGGTGTGTGGTGTGTTCATGGGATGATGACTTTTAGGAGTTTGTGTAATGCACAACTTTTCAATTTGAAATACAAATTTCTATACCAATTGAAAAGTTGTGCATTGCATAAACTAGTAAAAATTTGTATTTCAGATTGCTAAATACATACAGCCAGTAGCATGCTTACACCCCAGATTGGTAACTCTTGTTGGTGTTTGAAAAAATCACAACCCTCTTACAGGTTTTGCAGTCATTTGAGAGCACATCTGAAGGCCTGAGTGGTGTAACAATCCCTGCTAGGACTGACAGGGTATGAGGAGGATTTTTGTATTTTATCTTTTTTCTTTTGTGCTGCTACTGACTCACCCACTCTTTTTGCTGTCTGTTTACGCTCATTTATATGCACTTACTCAGCTGACTGGTTAAGTTTCACCACCCACTTACAACTGCAATGAATAATGTTTTAGGCTCAGTGTCTCACAAGTGCAGGCCCCTCACACATCAATGTCATTACTGGAATTGCTTTTACTGATAGCAGTCACGTGGCAGGTGTACAGAGAGCAGTCTGCAGAACGAGCAGCATGAAGAGCATCATTCATCACGTTTGCTTACAAAAAGTCATTTTTTCTGTTAGCATGAAAGTGTTGTGGTCCCCTTCCTCCTCCATCCTCTTCCTTTCACTGCCCATGATTGCAACATGTGCTTTTCTCATTGTCTTGATTTTTCATATCATGGTTTCAAGTCAGGACTCCAGATGACACTAGGTCGTGTCTTGCTGTTGCATAGAACCTTTGAAGAAGGTTCAAGGAGTCTCGTATGCTTTTGGAGGAAGATTCATTACTGCCACATGCACCAGACCAGTCTGTTTCATCTCTAGTTGAAGAGGTACTTGTCTGCATACTTCAAGCCAGTTGCTCAACTTTAGCCATTGCTTAAATTTAAGCACATGCTTGAGTTTTGCCTGACCTGGAACCTCACAAGGCTGTCATAGGAACAGACAGCGATAGGTTCACAGTCCCATCCCTGCAATGCTACTCACTATAGGATGAAGTCTACTCCTTAAAGGGCCAGGGTATCAGTAGGTTTGCTCTGGTAGAATTTCTTCTCAAGTGTATCATTAATTTGTCTGCAGGGAAGGAGCCTTTACAATTTGATGGGAATGCGACTGCTTGGGCCCAGTCTGCCCTTGCTTTATTCTGTATGACTTTAAGTCTTTCTGGGTATTTATGATTTATTTGGACTTTTGTTTTACCTTATTAAAAAAAAGTGCTTCTGCTTACTTGGAATAATCACAACAATGAATCCAGTAAGCTTCTATGACTTTAAAAAGGGTAACTGCACATTGGCATTAGATTTAAAAAGGGGAGTTGTGGTGATTGTTCTTAATTGAATCTGAAAGACAAAAAAGACTTTAGAGATCTCAGTTGGCATATGAAAGAATGTCCTCTTCTTGTTCTAGGTTGTATTGTCTCATTAAAATGCCCCCTTTCCTGTAATCACCATTTCACAGTTCAACCATCTCCAGATAACTGTGAAACAGCTGTGCAAAGGTCAAGTACAAGAGGGCAATGGGAAAAGAAAATGACACCACAGCTCCCAGGGTTTCCAACCACCCTGCTAACAAATTTACTGACACAGGGCGTAATTTTTACTGACGCTGCCCATTTTTTACTGACACTGACTCTTAAGACTCCATAGGGAGCAGATGCTGACATCTCTCTTGACTTTGAAAAGCTCATTGCTGAAACAGAATGGTTTTATGCAAAGATTTACATACAGTGTCTAAACATTAAGCAGAGGATCAATAGTTCTTCAAGTCTGAGTAATGTTCCCACATGGCAAAGCTACATTTTAATTAATAAGAATGCATCCATACTTCATCTTTGTACTTTTTTTCCCCCCTGTCTTGGAGGGAACCAATGCATCTAGGGTTTATTCAAATACATCTCTGGTTTTTATCGCATACTAGTCCAAGTCTCCTTGGGCTCTGATTGTGCTTTGAGACTTGTACAGATGGACCTGACACCTTTATGACTTTTTAGTGTCTGTATATCCTTGCAGATCTTACAGTCAGATCAAGCCCTTGGTTAAGAGGTAGGGGTGGCTGGTAGATCTCAAAGAGCTTGTCAACTCCTGGATAGATTTAATTTAAAATAGACCTCAATGTTCAGAAATAAGAGTAGTCTGTTTGAGCACCATGCTTAGCTTTTGTCTCCTCGGTCTCCCCAGTTGTTTGCTGTTGACTTTTCAGACCTGCATAAACATGGTTTTGTCTGGTTCATCTCTTAAACCTGACAGCTAAACCACACTCTGTGTGGTGCACTTGCAGTTTTTTCCCTTTTTGCTGCTTGTGTTCCCTCTCAGTTGTTGCCTGTGACTAGAAAATAGGCGTACAAAGCATTTTGCATTCTCTGAATGTACCACACAGTAATTCTGCTGTCTGAAAACTCTGTAATGTCAATAATTGATGCACTTGAGAAGTGGTAATTAAATTAGTTAATTATGCTGGTAAAATTACATGCAATTATGTGACTGCAGGGTATGTTTAGTAAATTAGGCTTTCCCATACTCACTACATATTGTGGTGCCAATTTTGTTCCTTGATGATTAGGTAGCTTTTGATACTTCTTAATTGATTTAATACCTGGATCTTCATTAGCCCTCGATTGCTATGCAATGTATGTCTGACATTTTTCTCTCTGATATTTCACAGAGTATCGTTCATAAAAAATAAATAAATCTATACATATATACATATTCCTGTCAGATGTTAAAGCATCAAGACTTCAGGGAGAATGTTCTCTCCCACAAGTGTCTTGCAGTGACTTGCCCACTAGTGTGAGATGCCAATCAACTATCTGTCTCTGCGAACCCTGTAATATAGAATGACTGATTTCATTTATGTTTCTCTTGAAAGAACCAAATAAATAGGTGTCTCAGGGAAGACTGGCATGGTGACAGCTGTTTTAATGACACCTGTTATCTTTGCAGAGAGCACTGAAGGGTTATTAAAAGGTAACACTAATTCAAATAAAAATTTCAAGGGGTTCAGATTGGATTGTGTCTGGTGCATGGGTGGGATTTGCTGTTCTTCATTCATGCTTGCTCAATATTTTACGTGTCAGAATCACCTCCCAGCAGACGGTTACCTTCATGCTGGCTGTGTTTACTACCACAAAACTTTCCCAGACCTGCTTGTCTCCACACCCCATGTTTCCCCCTGCCAGCACATACTTTATTGCTGTCAAAAATGATACTTCCGAGTATGATCCCTGTTTAGAGATGTTAGTGACAAACTGTACTAAAGCTAAAAGCCAGATCATGTAGATTGAGCTACCGTCTTTTATTTCTGTTCACAGGGCAGAATCTGTGTGTGAGAAAGTCAAGGATAGAGTGGAGCAAGTGCTCGTTCCTTGGCTTTGGAGTCATGAAGCATATAACATTGTCCCTACTTGAGCTCAGTCCATCAATGTGCCAGTATTAAAAGCAGTGGGATCTGAATGACAGAGCAGTTAAGTATCCAGACTGAACTGACCTGAGAAGAAAAGGCCCTGCTACTGTGACGATTTTAGAAAATGATGGATGACTGTATTCTGTTGATATAATGTTTCTGGGAACTTGATAGAAATGTAGTCGGGCAGGACCCTTGGTTTCAGTTGACTGTTCTGAGAGAGACACACCTCTCTTTGTACCTGTCCCTCCGCAGCACCGTTGGCCAGGCTGCTGGGCTACATGGAGCCGATGCTTGTGCCAGAATGTGGAAGGTGCCCACACTGATGGCAAACTTATCAGTGCACTAAGTATGCACTGCTCGGAGAAGTAACTCCTGAGGAAAGGCTTTTGGGAGTCATGTAGGTAGCTTTGTCTGAGTGTTGCTTCTCAAAGGAAAATCAGCCTTCCTGTATTTCCTGTTTCTGTTTGCTTAATTTAGACCTTTACTGTCTTTTCCATTTTCCTGCTTCCTCTCAATGATGTTTATTACACAAATTCTTTTCTCCCTCCTACCCCCCTATAGTTTCCCACAGACTTCGCTTTTTATATGGCAAGTGTGCAGAATAGGCTTAAAACTTTACAGGAGAGAATTTCCAGTATTTCCAGAGTATTCAGTAATGTCTAGAGCTGGCAAGTTGGCAGGCGTCTTAAACCCTATATAACATGCCTCTTCAGACTTGTTGGTGCCCAGGACTGAGGCTGTGTAATTCACAAGCACAAGGAAATTTCTGAAAAGAAGGGAGTCTGTGTTTCTCCAGACTTCTAAATTAGTGCTTATGGGGAAGTTCCTGCCTTTATAAATGCAACAATATCACAGGTTCTTGAACTCGTTCTGTAATTTTCAAGCTTACGGTAAAATTGAAGTTAACTGGATACTACTGAATGTAAAGGGTTTCCTATATATTTGCTCCAGCAGCAAGAATTATGGCTCTAGTTAAGAGTCTAATAGTTATTTTGAAAAACTATAGTTCTGTTCTAGGAGAAGAGTAGAGCTGATCTGAAGGACAACAGTGAGGAAATATGCAGATTTAGATGGGAAGGCTCTCTCCTAAGGATATTAGCAGGATGTATATGTAGAGAGATACGACCTCCTGTAGGCATGCAGTGGTCTTACCAGTGAGTCTGTTAAAATACCACCTGCTTTGCTTGGCAACCTCTGATATTCAAACAACTTTGTTCAGATTTCCATGTTTGGGAAGCTGCTTGAATACTGAAAATGAAGGGGAGATCAAACTTAACGTAACTGTAGGACAGCTGGGGACGTGCAGAAGTTTCTTGCTTTTTTTTTCTTTAGTGACTCTTTCAGACTTCTGAAAGCAGTGCGTTCAAAACAACCTATCTTTACTTGGCACATTCGTGCTAGTGAAGCTGGCGTGCTACCTTGTTAGCTGGCGTCATGCCATCCCAACAGATGGACAGGAGTATAGACAGCCAGGAGACCATGTACAAGCATCAGTATGTGTGTTGAGGGCAAGATCCCCTAGCCAGAAGTGTTGAAATACTTGTCTGTCCTGTGTTTCTGTGCTTGTGGCTAAGATGATGTGCCAGCCCTGAGTGGATTTAACTGCACCAGTATAAGCTAATTCTTCACCTCCAAGGCAGGAGTTGCTCTGACCACGCAGAATTTGGGTTACTATTCCACCAGGAATTCCTGTGGGAACCCTTGTGGGTTCCTGAAAAACACTAATACTTTCTTACATAACAGATAGCTTAAAGTGTGGTGGAGACAACCTTTATAACTGTATGTGCAAAATGTTGTACTCATAACAGTCCCAGAGAACGAACAGAGCTCCATCAAATGTGACACAATCATAGGTATAAATGACTGAAAGCAGTTCTGCACAACTCATTATGCCAAGATTTCTGCTCAGCTTGGAAAGTGAGCAGAACTTGTCTGTAGATTGCCACCAAAATTAATTGTTAGACTTCTCTGGACATCTTTCACGTTGTTTGTCTTCCCCTGAAGAGACAGCATTTTCCCAGTGGGACACACAAAACCACATCTGTTAACATCAGCTGCTTATACCAGTGCATCTCTCCTATGAAGACAGGTTGAGAAAGTTTGGTTTGTTCAGCCTGGAGAAGAGAAGGCTCCAGGGAGACCTCATAGCAGCCTTCCAGTACCTGAAGGGGGTCTACAGGAAAGCTGAAAAGGGACTTTTTGCAAGGGCATGTAGCATTAGAAAAAGGGGGAACAGTTTTAAGCTGAAAGAGGATAAATTTAGAGTAGATATTAGGAAGAAATTATTTGCTGTGAAAGTGGTGAGACACTGACACAGGTTGCTTAAAGAAGCTGTGGCTGCCCACTCCCTGACAGCGTTCAAGGCCAAGTTGGATGGGTTTTTGAGCAACCTGGTCTGGTGGGAGGTGTCCCTGCCCACGTCAGGGAGTTGGAACTGGATGAGCTTTAAAGTGCCTTTCAACCCAAACCATTCTATGAGTCTATGATTTTGTAAAGTGACGTGGTTGCTTGACTGAATTTATGGAATCAAAGACGAAGATGATGACCAGATTCAACTAATATGTGGTCTACTAAAGGGTGGAAGAAAAGCCATACTTCTCTAAGATGATGGCACTTGCTGAACTCTAATCAGCTTTGTATGTGGGATTCAGGTAGTGGATATTTAGTTTGGGAATGACCACTTTTGTTTTAGTTCAAATTTGTTTTAGGGTATTGTAAGGTACACTTAAAAGAAACCCCTGATCATAAGTGAAATGAGCACTTACTTAAATGTCTTGCTGACTAAATTAATTTAAGTTTACCAGGGATAAACTGTAATCAGTCTCTAAATATAGGCTCTTTTCAGACTCCTGCTTGAATTTACTTCATTTAAAGAACTGGCAACCATTTCAGAAGAGTTATATGGTATTTTTAAACCATACAGAAGACAGTGATAGAATGCTGCAGGGCAGCCTGCAAGGGATTGAGGTCTGCAGTTCAGAGGACTGCACAACTGTGAGTAAAGGCAGACAGTGGTATTAACAATAGATTTCTAAAGCCAGTACTGTAGTATTTTGTATTTGCAACCGTAAAGACTCTGTGCTTAGATATTCTCTTCCACCAACAAAGTCTTTGATTCAGCTAAAATATTTTCACATGGAAAAGTCTGTCTTGCCCCATAGGTGACTAGGTAAGCATTTTTGTCCCTGTCCTGGTAGGGTCAAGGTTTGTTTTGGTACATACTCATCATGTGATATCTCTTCCTCACCATGTACTAACAGAGATTTTAGGATATCTTTGCATAAAAGACCTGTAATTATATGCTGCTAATTTTAGCAAACAGAACTAGTGTTGAAATGGCAATATTCATGTTTGCACATAAGCAATCCAACAAATGAATCTATTCACTTCAAATGTGTTTAAACATAACACCCAATAGCTCCTGTATTAAATAGCCATTGGCAGTCTGAACTGCAAAAAGGCCCTGCAAACAAGCCAGTGAAGTCACCATTCTGGGTCAGGATGGTGTTTGTTGGGTGAAATATTAAATGGGTATGTCCCAGTTTGCTTCCAAATAGGTATATGTGCATAGGTAGCAGAAATGTCTATTGGCCTATACTCAGCCTTGCTTTTCTTGGAAGAAAGAAATATTGCTACAGGGAAGCTGGAGAGGGACCTTTTGCAAGGGCATGTAGTGATAGGATGAGGGGTGTCCCTGCCCATGGCTGCAGGGTTGGAACTAGATGGTCTTTAAGATCCCTTCCAACCCAAACCATTCTGTGATCTATTAGACTGGAGAAACGAAGGCTCAGGGGGGATCACATCAATGTATATAAATACCTGAGGGAGAGTGCAAAGAGGATGGAGCCAGGCTCTTTTCAGTGGTGCCCAGTGACAGGACCAGAGGCAAGGAGCATAAACTGAAACACAGGAGGTCCCCTCTGAACATCAGGAAACACTTTTGTACTGTGAGGATGACTGAGCACTGGCACAGATTGTTTGGGGAGGTTGTGGAGTGCCTCTCCTTAGAGATATTCAGAAGCGATCTGTGAGTGATCCTGAACAACCTGCTCTAGATGACCCTGCTTGAGTGGGGGGATTGGGCAGGATGACCTACAGAGGTCCCTTCCAACCTTAGCCATTCTGACATGAAGCTAATTGCTGTTGAGATTGGATTCAGAACACATGTACCAGACCTCTCAGCCAAAGGGGATTTAATTCTGTTTTTTCATGCCTCTTGTTTATCTGCAGAAGGTAGTGAACAGTATCTGCATTCATCTTATCAGCACACTTCTTCCTTTTTTCTGCAGGAAATGCTCAGAATTAAAGCACTGGAGAGCAGTTGAAATGTACTTAGCAGATTCTCAGTTCTCTATTCGTGCTGTTAGCGATTTCTTTGTAAAGTAGGTCCTTATGTGAAGGCACAGGAGAAACCTATATCTGTGGTCTCTCTGATCACTCTTTCTAAGTGTCACAACTCCCAGTATTGGGCTCTTTGGGTATATCCCAGTGAGAGATCTGGATTTTTGCATGATAATAGCCTCTGTTCATATCTGTCACCATGGAGAGAAGAGTGCCTTGCTCCCTACTCCGCAGTCCCATGGTGTGCACATATCCATGCAGATTTCTCTTCTTTCACTCTTTGGATGCAGCTTCACATTGTCCATATCACCAGTTAATCAGTGTCCCTCCCTCATCTCACCACCTTTCTCAACTGAGTTACAGTGATAGGCTTAACTGTACCTGCTAGAAGCTTTCCTTGGAGCCTGCAATGTGTGCCTGATCACGTTTATAAGGCCATGGTGGTGATCATACTGGTTTCAAGCAAAGGTCCACCTGTCTCAGTAGACTCTCTCCAGCTGTGGCTGAAGGTAGGTTATGTAACAAAGAGTAAGAAGAGTGCAGGGATGCATGTGTGATACTTCACCATGGTAGTCCCCCTTCTCTGCCTGGCTCTCCCTTAGCTGGAAGTGTTTCCTATGGCCTTACTGACCCTCATCTAATTTCTCTTCCAGAAACTTACCAAGTTTCCTACCCAGATTTTAGTATCTGCAGAATCCTTTGGCAAGGCGTTGTATGTGTGTTGTCCATGGTGTGAAGAACCACATCTTCATGTATTGAACCTAGTTTTTATTAAATTCATTTTTTTCTCACCCGTAGTTTTCTAAAGACAAAAAGAGAATGCGAAAGAAAGAACACATCAGTGTTTCCTGTCCCTGCTGTGATTTTACAGACCTGTATTACCTTACCCTCCCTTAGTCTTTGGGTTTTTTTCTAGATTGAATTACTCTCAATAGCACTTTCCAAATGAAACTATCATCTATTTGTTAAGGTTCTTCTCAAAAATGGGGAGAAAAAATGTTGAAAATGTAGAAAAGTTTAATATACCCAGGAATCGGGCATGTCTGAAGTGTTAGTCATCTGTCCTGATGCAAACAAGCACTCTTTAAAATGCAGTTGGATCTCCCTTTCTCTTCTTTAGGAGATCTTTTTATGATGTCTTGGATAACTTCTCTGTGTGTAAGTTTTGACTGAGGCTTGGGAAGAGCATCTTCCCAGTTAATGACATAGCCACTATTGTTCTAATTGCTTTTGTATTGTTAACCCAGAAATGTCCTATCTGTGGCTGAATTTTAATTTCCCACTGAGTCATTTTAACAGGGAGAGTTCAACTGTGAACCTCTATCTGGCCAGACAGAGCAATGTCATGCAGATAAATTTGAGGTGTAAATAGTAATGCACCCCACTTTTTACAGACTTGTGTTTTTCCGGGTATGTGATTTGATATGCTTGTCCTTTGCATTTTATATTTTAAATTATAATTAGTAGCAACAGGTGCAGACTAGATTCTCCCTGCAAAAAAATAAAATGCAGTTGGATGGCTACCAAGGAAAAGGAAGGCAGATATCAGAATGTAACATGGGGCAACTACGGTACAATTGTATGCTGGATTGGCTGTGGTTCTCCTGTGTCATCACAGCTTGCCCATTATTTGTATTGAGTTCAAAGATGGCTCTGTTAGAAAGATGGAGTGCAAGTCCTCCACACAAACCAAAGATGCTTATTTACTCTTACATCTCTCCTCTCATCTTGTTGCTTAATGATTCTTGGCTTTTCCCTCTCTGCTGTCTACACTGTCATGTTAATGCAGCTGACAGTGAGTGTGGTCCTTATTTTAACCCCAGTCATTTTAGATTTGGGTTATCAAGCACCCAACTCTCAGTGGCTCCAGGATCAGACATTTAGCTGTTTAGTAGCACTGTGAGTGCATTGCAGTACCTTTGATGCACTGACTGGCTGCTTCACCATTTAGATAACCTTTTCTCTGCTTGCCACTGCTTTAATATATGTGTTTAGCCTGTTGGACACCTGTAAATATGCTTGACTACATTTCTTTTTGTTTTGATCTGAGATTTGGCATAACTGGTTTTACGTGACACAGATTCTTTACATGAGTCCTGTCTACCTTATTGATTCCTGATGGGAGATATAGCAGGCAAGTCTAGGCAGAGGGGTTTGAGTACATTGAGATTATACAGTTCAGAGTAACAATAATGTCTCAGCTTGCCACTGCAGTGGAACAAATGACAGAGCTGTTATCATGAAATTGTGGCACCTAGGGTGTGTATATGTTTGAAGCTTAATCTAGTGCTATTCCAGAGGTTCTGGAAACTGGGATTTGGATGCTGCCACTGTGCTAATGTATTAGAGATACCTGTGTAGTTTGGTGGCTCAGTTTACAAGTACCTAGGATGCTGCTGGCTTTGATTTTGTTGGAGACAGGAGATATGGAAATCTTGTAGTGTGAGGTCTCCAGGTAGGGTTATTGGGCTGGTATTTAATGTTCTGTCTGGGTTCTGGTGCCACCTGATGTTTGAAAGTCTTAAGTTAATTCTCCAAAAGGTTTATGTTGTGAAATACAGAAAAACAAAGCAAATTATTCAATGATAAAGGGAATTTATGTTCTCTTTTAAAGTCTCTCCTGGGTTTTGAGTTTCACGGTGCCAGTTGGGTCATGATTTTAAAAGATGGGTTTTGGGTTTGGTTTGGTTTGGTTTTTTACACCACTGTTAAAGAGAAATTTTAGGTATCACGTAACTGCTAACTTTTGGGAGCTGGAACTTTAACCAAAGCATCTAATATTGTAACACGATTGAAATCATCAGTGCTGGCAAGACTGGGCTTTCTGACTGCCAATTTATTTTATGGGCATGACTGGTTGTAGTAGGTCATCTAAAATGCTGTAAAAAATAAAATTAAATTATATGTTCCTTCATTCTGTTACAAAGTATTTGACTACAGGTTGTCAATCAGCTATACCTACCGAACACGTCCAGCCAAACCCCTAGTGTGTTATACGTGTTAATCTGTTTGTACTCACAAGGAGAGTGTAAATAGAGTATTAGAGTGTGAGCTCTCGCTGCATATTTGAAAAGACTTTTATTTCTTTGCATAAGGAATACTTTTATTTTACAGTGCATCCAAAGTAACCCTAACTAAGCCATAAAAGACACATCACATCCTTTGACTTTGTGGCTCACTTATTTCTTGATTATACACCAAACAGAAATTCTAGTTCCTTGTGTTTTACTTACAATAACATTAGTGTTTAATTCTACAGACTCAATCAAAACCACACTTAATATAAAGAAAACAAATTATCTATTTTATAGCTTCATTAAATACTTCCTTTGAAATGGTTTAGGGGGGTGGTTTTTTTATTGATTGATTTATATATTTTTTCACGAAGTTAGAGACTTTGTTTTGGTTTTAGTATTCTGTATTTATAGTTGTGGAATGATCATTTTCTGGTTGGTTTCACATTGAGCTCTCTCAAAACTAGTTGTAATAGTGCCATGCTCTTTAAATCTTTTTATTTCTATCACTGCTGTTACAATATATTATACTTTATATTCTTCAGCTATTAACTCTGAGCTCAGTTAATGATTTGTTGGTGGTTTAAGAGAGAGTATCTAGGCTGTTTGTGTTGGTATTAGCTTTTATTTTTTAAGAATAGCAAATAAATAATTCCAATAGTGGGGAAAAAAAGAAGGAAGGGGTTTGTTTCACAGGGCTTAAATAAGATGGGGAGATATAATGTAGCAATCTTGACATATTTTTGGTTTTGTTTTCTAACTTTTTTTTTGTCAAATGCTTACATAGTGTTTGGTAGTTAATGATAATTTGATGTTTTCTTGGAGAGATGCAAAGGATAAATGGGATTATTTTTTTTCCTTGATACCTTACCTCCTGTGCTTAAGGAAGTTTACAAGTTACTTGTGAGCTGTTTTCATTGATCTTTGCACCCAATTAAATTTGGAGGTGCAAAATCAGAGCCTCTGAACATCTCTGCAGGTTGGGGAAGTAAGATCTGCCTCCCAGCACACTTTAGAATACCTTAAGTCCCTGCTCAGCACAGGAACAACTGAGAAAGCTAGACATCTCACTGAAGAAGCAGAGAGCTTTTGAGTGCATGGGCACGACAAATAGGAAGAAAATCTTGTCTCCTCTCAATAACTGAAACCCTAGTCTGGATTTTGTATCAGGTTTTGAAGGGGAGTGGTGGTCAGAAGTAGCTGCTTTCCTTTGCCCTTC
Source organism: Aegotheles bennettii (assembly GCA_013398125.1). Taxonomy (NCBI): domain Eukaryota; kingdom Metazoa; phylum Chordata; class Aves; order Caprimulgiformes; family Aegothelidae; genus Aegotheles; species Aegotheles bennettii. The sequence continues at coordinate 109,775 of VZRW01002125.1, forward strand.
CTTTGTCCAGCACAAACACACACATGCACATTGACTTACAAGAACAGAGAGTGACCATAGCCTCTCTGGACTCATTCCTTGTTTGTTGGCAGGGCTCCCGTTTTCTAATGTCTGGTTTGTTTTTTCTCTTTAGCAACTGTGTGTGGACAGAGTAGTGTCACAACTTTGGGTTGAAGAGGAGAAATTTTGGATAGACCAAACTGATAGCAGAGCTGTACTGAGCCACAGACTTGTCTTTGCTTTTTGCTTGATGAGTTGGACATGAAGGGCCTTGTTCAGGCTCATGATAATTGCTATTTGCTGAATACATTCTTTCATTCAACAAAATAACCCAAATAGTTATATTTATTGAATATTTCTACTTTATTATACTTACCCTGAACTGGTCTGCATGTGAAAGTCATATAAGAGCACAGATGATTAAATCCAGGGTTTCATCTCAGACTCCTTGTTACAGGATATTATTCTGAGGAGTGTGATCTGAAGGACAAAACCCCTGAGTTGGGGCACAAACTGGAGACATTTTACAGTGAAAGGCCAGAAAAGCACACAAAAAACAGTGAAGGCGGAAGGGAGAAGGGGCCGTTGAAAAGTTTGATCTTTGGCTGATGGATTTACAAGCAGACAGAACAAATAAGTAAAACTGCATAAAGCAAGAGAAAGAAGACAGTGTCCTTTACTGTAGCCTGTGTTTTGGCACTCCTCTTTCTCCTTGTTACCAGAAGAATAATGCCATGAAATGCAGCTTTTCTGCTCAATTCCTCCAGGATCTGGATCTACGTACATCTAGGTAGGATTCTTGCCATTGCCAATTATACTCTGTTTCTTTTGAAGAAAGATCTCCTTCCTCTTCACTTGATGCAAATAACCTATACATGATGAACATGCACCTGGAGTATGTACATGGAGTTACTGTCTATTGGCTTCCCAGTGTAAGAAACTCAAGAAAGGTTACAGCTTTTCATCTGTATGGTTTTTTTTTCCATCCTCCAGGTGGCTACAGAGGTAATGTTGGTGCAGGTCTTCCTTTGATTCAAAATCTGTCAACTCAAATATATGTATTTTTAAACCCCATAGTGCTTTCACAAAAGAACCTTTGCAATTAAATATTTTGAAGTGGGAAACACTTGAGATATCTGGCTCTGTTTTCAGAAGTCACTGAAGTTTAAGTTATTTTCACATTACATACATGTAGATATGAATCTAGCTCTTGTGCTTTTCCAGGACTTTGTTAAACTGATAAACATAAGTGTGCACAGGGAAAGTCTGAAGTCTACTGTTGCTTCCAAAGCAGAGCCAGAAAGGGTTTCCTACTCCCATATAAAAAAGTTGCTGTAGGTGATCACAGAATCACAGAATAGCTTGAGTTGGAAGAGGCATTAAAGGTCATCTAGTCCACCCCCCCTGCCATGGACAGGGACATCCTCCACTAGACCAGGTTGCTCAGAGCCCCATCCAACCTGACCTTGAACATTTCCAGGGACAGGGCATCCACAACTTCTCTGGGTAACCTGTTCCAATGTTTCACCTCATGGTGAAAAACAACTTCTTCATATTACAATGTTTTTTCCTGAAAGCACTGAAATCTATTCCATAAGTATACTTTCCCAACCTTAGCAGTTTCTAGTCTAAACATCATGTCTTTTTTATTATTATTATTATTATTATTATTATTATTTTTCCTATTATTACAGCTGGATTATACATTTTATTTTTCACATAGTATCTGCCATCAATCCAGGGATAAATAAGATAGCATATGCAGTCTGGTGTAGGTATAGAGGTAACTACATTGAATAGGAAATGGAAAGTGGAATGGAAATAGAGCACTCCATGCTCCCCTGTCTGAGTAGGCTTTTGCAGTCAGGACATCAGCAGAGGTACCAAGGCAAATAGCAAATAATAGCAGAAGGGGAGAGAAAAGGAAAATAAGGTAAAGAAAAGAGATTTTGTGAGAGTAGGTGTTTGCTTTTTGTTGCTGTTGTCGAGTTCTGATTGTGTGGGTGGATTGGTGAATCACAAAGCAGGTGCAGAGAGCTGAGGGAGAGGGTGTTTGCACTGAGGTGAGAATGTGTGAAAGGACAGAAAGAAAGCCAGTACATGCTGAATACAGGGCTCAAAGTTCACAGGTTGGCAAGAGTAAGCCTGTGAAGGGTTTTAAAATAAGGAAGTCAGGTTTGATCTGAATCTCACATTGAAGTGAATACCAGTGGAATTATTTATTACTGTCAAATCCAAGTACTCAAAGCTCATGAGTTTTCTCTCCCTGTTGTATTACAGTACCTTGAATTTGGCCTAAATGTGACAAAACTTTCAAAAATAATCTTGAGGTGTTTTTGATGTGTTTTGTTTTGTTTTTTTTTTAATTTCATCCAGGTTTATCAGATTTCAGCTTTCCCTGAGACCTTGCAGAGCAACAGAGCCAGCAGAAATAAGTTCCACTCACATAGTCTCTGGTGTCTTAGTTCAGTCTGGCAGATTCAGCTCAGATATTACACTGATGATTTTTTTAAATATGTCATGTCACAAATTATTTGCCAAAAATATTACTTTTGTTTCTCTCTTCAATTTATATAGAATTTTTCATCCTCCTCGATGAAGGCAGATATGATTTTTTTTTTAAAACATATTGAGAGAACTGTCTATGGCAAAAACTTGTTCATAGTCTATTTTTAATAGTCAGCCTCTGCAGATTCAGAGTGAGACTATGGAAGTGTGCAATGGCCTGACAGTTCCTAAGCTATTATCAATAATGTTCATCTATGCTGGTTGATTTCTCTTATAATGTGGGTGCAGGCAACATGCTGACAGAATATAGATGCCTTCACAAGCTGTCCAGGTGGTGAATCTTTTCATAAATGGGACTATCGTGTGGTTATAGAGTTCTGTAGTGGCATGTCTGGAGAGAGGGACAATTCAAATGCAAAGAAATTCTGACTCTTCTTCAGCAAAGATGTCCCTATACAGTGCATCAGACTGCAGCAAGTTTTTAACTAGCACATCAAAGTCAACTTGCTGCTTTTAATTGTCTCTGAAATAGTGGTGATAACAAATCACAATGAAGATGAGCCTTTTCCTTTGTGTGTGTTACATCACATAGCATCTGCTGTCCCTAGTTTCCCATTTTGACCTGTATTTTGGTAGAAAGCCTCCCATAATCCATGTACAAAAACCTGGCTGTAGTTGCATTTCTTAGGACAAGCTGTGTGCACCTTTCACCGGTCCTGTACTGACTATGGGAATGACTGCATGAATTCCAAATGAACATTTGGCACAGGTGCAAAACTTTTGATTGTGAAAAGAAGTTAAAACACTTGGTCCATTTAAAATGGGAAAGGGAGGGGGAGGAGAAGAAAAAAGGTATATTTTTCCATGGTAACCTGAAAATTAACTACTTTGCTCTTGGTCTGTTCTGATTTTACTTTGAAATAAAGCTTTAGAGTCCAAGCTGTAAGTCTTCAGCAGCAGCTCTATTTCTCAAATACAGGCTGCTTGCCAGCCTGGCAAATTAAAGAGGATTTAGGAACCCAGAAGTCCTGGATCATCCATGCCAGTTGTGATATGTCATAGAGCTTTGGGTTCTACTGGAGTGCCAGGAATAGGGACAGAAACATATTGATGTGCAAGGCAGGCAGCAAAACTAGCTCTGACTGAGTTAATTTGAGGGCTAGAGGGCCAATCTCTGACTTGGTTTTTGCACCTTGCTTCCCAGCAGGACTGGTGAAACTGCATTGCTTCTGGTACTTCTTTGTGCCCTGTAGGCAGAGTCCTGGCTAATGCTGCACAGAGCTGCTATGTTGCTAGCCCCATGACAGCAAGCCTACAGCTCTGAAGTCCCTGACTATGCATGTGATTTGACTGTGAAAGCAGTTGCCACGAGGCATTGCTGAGGCCAGAGGATTTAGCAGGATTAAACAAGGGATTGAACGCTTTTGTATAAATAATGAGAATATCCAGAATTATAGTTGTTAATGCTAACAAACATTTTTGGTGGATATAAAAACCTCAAGCTTTAGGGTTTAACTTTCAGGAATCATGGCAAAAAACCCTTCTAAGGGTTGACATATCCCAAATCTTATCCCTAATGGGTTTTCTTAGAATCATAGAATTGTTTTAATTGGAAAAGACCTTTAAGATCATCAAGTCCAACTGCTAACCTAGCACACTGCCAAGTCCATCACTAAACCATGTCCCTAAACACCACATCTACATGTCTTTTAGATACCACCAGAGATGGTGACCACTTCCCTGGGCAGCCTGTTCCAGTGCCTGACAATCCTTTTAGTGAAGAAATTTTTCCTAATATCCAATCTAACCCTCCCATGTCACAACCTGAGGCCATTACCTCTTGTCCTATCTCTTGTTACTTGGGAGAAGAGACCAACCCCCACTTCACTACAACCTCCTTTAAGGTAGTTGTAGAGAGCTATAAGGTCTCCCCTCAGCCTTCTTTTCTCCAGACTTAACCACCTGAGTTCCCCAGATGCTCTTTGTAAGACTTTTGCTCTAGACTTTTCACCAGCTTCATTGCCCTTCTTGTTTCTTTTTCTAAGATGCTTGGTACATGGCTCAGGCCATAGGCAGGATGTTAGAACAGGTGGGTCACAGGTAAAATTGTATGTGTCAGTGTTTATATGTCTCCAATGGCTTCCTCTACTCTTACTCACCATGAAGACTAAGAAGTGGTTTTGGTACATTTATTTATTTGCAAAGCATTACCCGGCATTACTAAGGAGACGTGCATGTGAGTGAGGTGTCTGTTGGCATCAGCCCCTCTCATTAGTTGGACAGCAACAGCGGATGCTCACTGGCTGTACTTGTTGTTCCAGTAATAGAGCGTCTTCACAGAAACGTGTCAAAGGGTGGCAAGGAGTAGAAAAATCTCTCCTTTCATTAGGTTTGCTTCTGCGGGCTGAAGTTATGACTCAGCTTTCAAGTATGAGAAACACCCATAGTACCGCACCTCTGTGGCCAAAGCCAGGTGCATGAGCACTCCAGAGGCTTATTCTTGAGGGAAACACTGGAAAGGCACTCATTTTCCATGCCTGAATAAATCTAGTGTTGTTACCTCAGGCATGTTTCTGTCCAGCCCTGTTAGTAACAGAGTGTCATACAGAACTGTTGCTTTGCTTGCAACGGCATTGCAGCGCATAAAGTAAAGGTCAGTAGCTGTGACCTGGAGAGCTTAACAAGAGAATGCACAGATTTTGAAAGCAAACGGGCTTTAGTCAGTGGTGCCAAGTTCTTATCTCTTTGGTGCAACTGAAAACTTTCCATCATCCTTTTCCTGATTTATGGGTGGGAAACTGAACACGCTCAGGGAAAAGAGCTTCTGGAGACCCCTGTGTAGTCTAGAACTGGAGTAGGGCAACATTCTCCAGGATTTGACACACATCTTCAGGATTTCACACATGCAGATGGGCTCCCAGTTCTATTTCTACATATTTTGTTTGTTTCTGATCTTCTTTTGAGCTAGGGTTCATTGTGGAAGTACTAAAGTATCACAAAAACATGCACTTTATAGTATTGCCAGACAGGCTTTGTGCTTTAATCAGTTGAAGTAAACATCTGGTTCTTTGGGAGGTGGCTCAACTAGCTCCTGAACTGTGAACATGGGCCAAATGTCCTCAAACTAGGTGGAAAGACTCATAAAAGGCAGAATTAATGAGCTCCTGTAGTCTGAGCAAGGCTCATTGACTTGCCAGATCCTACATAACCAATGATTTAAGCAGCACGATTTACAGAGGTACTATCAGTGCAAGCTGCAACTTTATTATGCCTGGTATAAGTTGCTGTATTTTTTCATCCTTCATTTTAGTGAAGGATGCGTTGAGGTTAAAAAGGGCTAAGCAAGTAAAACGCTGTGATTCCTGCCAAAACTCTGACTTCAGACTAAGCTTTTTCTGTATAAAATGGAAGAATGGGTCCAGCCTTATTTTTTCTTCCTCTTCTGTACTTGTGAATGAGAAAGCAAGGATATTACAATGTTTAGTATATATGCAAGAGTTCTACCTGCCTGCAAGAGCAGGGAGATGTCTTACACTGCTGCTTGTTCTGCTATGCCACAACTGCAATTGTTACTCTCCTCTTTTTCGTTCACTGAGATCTGTGGTTAGGTGCCCATGACAGTCACACAGTTAAGTGACACTCCAATAAAAAGCTCCATAGCAAAATCTTCTCTTTATTGTAATTCCTTTAGCTATCCCTGCTCACAGCAAAGGCTTGGGGAACTTTAGCAAGACTTTTATTTTTTCTATTTTGGTACTACAGGGCGTCCTACTATACATTAAAGTGTATGTTCAGTGCCAAAAGGGACAACCATTGAGATCTTAGCGTATTTCCTTTAAAGTGGCTCTTTGTAAGCATACCTACTTGTTCCTGTCATCTTTATCTGCTCCCTCTGCGTGAGAAGGGATTGCAGACTTTCCTTCTTTTCCAAATCAGGAATTTTAAACCCTGTGGGACAACACACAAATGAACTCTCTGGGATAGCTAATGACTTTGTTCTGTTGCTCACATGGAAAGCTATTTTGCCTTGATTTCAGCCTTTGTTCTAGGAGATGTTCATTCTAGTAAAAATGGCAAATAATGGAAACATTTTTCTTTTATGCAGATTCATTAATGGGCCCAGGTCTCCCAGTTAACTGCATCGCTGGAAGTAAGGGGAGTATCCCACTTGCAAAATGATGCTGGGATTAGCAGCTGAAAGATAACTCCCAAGTTGGCAGTTTCTTTTGTCCAGTTGAACTACTTCTGAAGTAGGAAATCAAGTGTTGATTTTGTTTCATATGCAAACATGGCTAGGAGGATTCTAGCTAGAGCATATTTGGTGCACATATTCTAATTGTCCATGTAGTTGGTGGAGTGATGTTAGCTAATAAAAGGGTACAAATAGTTTCCCAGTTGGACTCTAATGTATCAGAGTCATCTTTTGTGTCTGTTGCTAAAGCCCTGTGCCATTCCCATTATAAAGTATGATACTAAGTCCATTGGCTAGTTTTATGTTTTTACAACCACTTATTAGATTTATATAATAAGTAATAAACTTTCCTGCTTGGTTGAATACTTAAGCAGATATGTCCTCTTGTAGTTTATGATGCTAAAATTGCTAGCCTATTTTAATGAGCCTTGTGTACAATATCAGAGTTCCCTGAGTAGCACATTCTGTAGATTGGATGGTACAGTGTACTGGGATTTCAAGGTGCATAAATTGGTATCAAGTGTTCTCTGCTGTACTTGTGAAAATATATGCACAGTTACGACATCTTTGACCATTATTGCTAAGTGAGACAGAAAGAGACATTTGTCCAGGATACCACCAGTAATAGAACTGGAACTCTGAGAGCTAGACTCATGGGTGTTCTGATGTGTTCTGAGTCAAGGTGCTGGAGCATGTCCAAAGAAGGGCAACAAAGCTGGTGAAGGGACTGGAAGACATGTCTTATGGGGAATGACTGAGGGAGCTGGGGTTGTTCAGTTTGGAGAAGAGGAGGCTCGGGGGGACCTCATGAGACTTTACAACTCCCTCAAAGGAGGTTGTAGTGAGGTGGGGGTCGGTCTCTTCTGCCATGGCCGTAGTGAAAGGACGAGAGGAAACAGCTTTGAACTGCATCAAGGGAGATTCAGATTGGACATTAGGAAATTTTTTTTCACTGTAAGGGTGATTGGGTATTGGAATGGGTTGCCCAGGGAGGTGGTGGAGTCACCATCCCTGGAGGTGTTCAAGATGTGTCTGGTTGTGGCACTGGGTGATATGGTTTAGTGGTGATGTAGGTATGCAGTTGGACTGAATGATCCTGAAGGTCTCTTCCAATCTTGATGATTCTATGAAAGTATCTTGGTTAAATTAGACAAGGACTATGACAGACCTATAAAAACTGAATTAAGCATTTGAAGATTAGAAGTAGTAATTATAATCAAACATTTAATTGTATGCAACTTAAAACAACACCTGTGTACTTCTCTAGCTTGTGATATATTAAATCTTTTGCTGTGTTATGCCAGTTCAGAATAGATTTTTTTGTTCAAGGTTTCAAATTCAAAATCAAAGGCTTCCAAAACCCATTTTTTTTTGTGAGCTGTCCTGTGAAATTTATGATGACAAATAGCAATTTGTAATTGATTATTCTTACGTTAGTATGCAGATCCATCTGAGCATGACCAGCAAAAAAGGGAACTTGCTACTGTCACACTTCCTTAAGAGCCTGCTGGAGGCATAATGTGCTTTCCAATATCTGCATGTTACTATGATATCTAATCTAGAGGTTGAAAAAGAAATAGTAGGAAGAATGTGTTCAGTCAGAAAGTGCTCAGAACTGGTTGCTTGAAGTGGTTAAGAAAGCTAACAACATACTTGCTGTGGGGACGACTTTTCCATGCATCTTGGCCAAGACTGTTCTTTGGCTGGGCTAAAGGTAGAACTCCATGTCGAGCAGGTACAGAGGAAAAGGATAAAAATCTGCCTGCTAAGTGGGTTTCATGCATAACAGTGTAGAGTGGGGGCAAATTTATCATACTAGAAAGCAGAGGTGAAGCTTGAGAAGCATATAGTCACAGAGACAGTAACCTTGCCATCATGAGATCCAACAGAATTGCAGTCTTCATGCACAGTGACTGCTGCTTTGGCCCAACTCTCTTGCCTTGTGCTCCCAGTGTTAAAGGGAGGGAATGAAAGGGAGGAGTATAGCTGTCACCTTCCATTTGTGGGTGTGCCTAAATGTTGTAGAGCTGAGTGCCTGGAGGCTGGACAGCTGGGGATTCAAGAAGAGACAATCTTGGTTTTGCTGCTGCCCTTGAGGCATGTCTCCTTGTGCATGTCTGTGCCTCACTGGTCTGCCAAGACCTTTTTGCTTTATCTGCCTTACAGAAGTCTGCAATGGAGGTATGCCTTTTTCTAGTGTGTCTTACATGATAGGTTGGTGGATCTACAGAAGGTTAGAGGCTGAAAACTTGTGCTTTATTTTGAGGCCCTATACCCTAAGGGATACCTCCTGTTCTTGGCTCTAGCTCATATTTGCCATAAATACTCCTCTTGAACATTCTTCTTCCCTTCTCCTGATCACTTTCCAGATGTGCACTGGAAACACTGTTTTCCAGGTACAGTGCATTTCTTCACCTCACTGCCTTATTCATGACTTTTTAGTTCCCAAGGACATATCTAAGTGGGGGATTTACCTCTGGTCCCTTCTGTTCATAAAATAAAGAGCAAGTTCTTAGGTGCTGACACTTACCCTGCTTGTAATAGATTCTCAGAGGTCAGGGACTTATCTGATATGATGGAGGAGACTATATAAAATATGATGTAGGATCTTGTCATCTGTCCATTGAGTTTAGACCCCATCTTTTACATTGGCAAGTGAAAGCTACTCATCCATTAATCATAATGCTGATAAATATTGGGAACTTTGCAGGGATGGTGAGTTTAAATACTAAGGGCCTGACCTAAATTATTTGCCCTGATAATTAAGTTTTCTCTGCTGTCTGAAGCATATACCCAGTAGAAATTGGCATTTAACCCAAGACTGAATATTTGGAGTTTGTCTACAAGTCAGGTATATAAAAAACATGGAAATGGGTGAATGCTTCCAGCTAAGAGTTGGAGAACTGGTAAGACGTGGAGATGTTGGAGTAGGAGTTAAATGTGCATATTAGAACATTACTTATATTGACTATGTTTCTCATGCTCATATTTTTCAAATATTTTATCAACTTTTATTAATATCTTAACATCACTATGATCTTCAAAACTAGTTTTGAAGTATAGTTTATTTGATGCTTTTAGTCTCATTTCCCTGCGTTTAAATGATCTCTGAACAATGTAGAGTTTTCATGAATTTATTCATTATTTGAATTTGTCTGGTTCTGTAAATTGTTCTCAAGCAGCTTGTTATGACTATGTAGGATACAAAATTTGAGCTGTGTTGGTAACTTTGATTGGATGAAACTAGTACTTGGAATCAGGATTTGGGTGCAGATACAATTTCAAGTCCCAAATTTGATTTCCGCAAACGTTTCCTAACATTTTGATTTTTTTCTGTCAATGCGTTTGCTTGCTTAACTCCATATTGAAGCAGCTGAAAATATTTGCTAGCTGTTACTACTGTAGTTATTTTTGAGATATTACACAATTTCAGTTAATCCTAGTCCTATTTTTACATGAATAATGTGAAAAAGAAAAAAAAGAGACTATACCTGTTCTAGAGTGGGTGAAGCACATTGAGAACCTTCTTCTAGAAAAAAGAAAAATAAACACCAAGTGGAAGATAGCACTGCTTTAGTGACATTGCAGCAAACATGCTCATTCACATGAGTAGGGATTTCTAGGAAAAATAATCTTATACATAAGGTGATTAAGACAAGTAAACCCAGCATTGCTGCTTTGTTGTTAAACAAAGATGTTATTCTTGCACTTGTAAGATTTAGTAAGACATTAAACATGTGTGCATGATGTCAAGATATTGGCTCTAGCATGTGTTCTTACAGCCTTTATAGTTTGTGATGACATAATTAGGTACATTCTGTGAAAGTAACTTAAAATGTTACTGTCTGTTCCAATGAATTGAATGTATTTGGTCCAGGATATCTTGCTGGAACATTTGCACAGCCTTTTGTCTGGAGGCTCAGGGAGTTCAGAAGTGAAACCATCTTTCTTTTGTTCAGTGCAGTCACCTGTCTGCAGATTTCCATATGTTTCTAGCATCCAGAGATGCTGTCACCACTGAGTGCCTAATAAAAACCCAAGATCCCTGGCTAGAATTCTCCCTCAGATTTTCTGGCCCAATGAACAGCTGTACCTTATTGCAGTTTGCAGGCAAACCGATGCTCAGGCTGGAACTGAAACTGATGGCGTAGATATTCAGAGGAACAGATCACCAAGCAGTACTTAGCTTGCTAAACCTGAGCTCTCTTTTTGTTTTTTGAGCTTGTGCTCTCTCACAAACATTTGTACAACTCTCATAATTAGTCTACCCTTCTGTTTCTGGCTCCTAGTTATTAAATACTTTATACTTGGTACATCACCATTCTTCTCAAAATCTCAGCCCTCAAAGACCTTAATTCACAACATCTTCTAAAACATATACTTAGGGCATCTATTTCAGAAGTAGATCAGCTGGAGAGCCATAGGCTAGCTCACCCAAGGTAAGACACAGCAAGAATAGGCTGCAAGTGTCCAGGCTCCAGCTTCTGCTAGTGTATTATTATTTTATTTTTATTTTTTTTGTAATAATATATACAACAAACATAACATAAAAAGAAAAAAATAAAGAAGCACATAGTCAAGGAGCTGTTGTTCAATTCCTAGTGTTCATTGTCCGGTGCCACCTGGAAATGTATGTATATTAAATCATACTAAGAATATAAGAACGGGACACCCTGCCCCACAAAAGCTGTCTCTACAAGAGCTACATATCTGGAAACTAGCAATTTTTAGGACAGAGTGGACAAAACAGTAGTAATTTGCAGCTGAGGTCCTTCGTCAGCCTGGAATTATTCTCGCTGTATCAACTACTTGGTTGCTATAAATCAATTCATCTTGTTTGTGCTCTGTGGTTGTGCTCAAAATGAGCAAGACCAGTTATAAACGTTCTTTTTAAAAAATTTCAGACTTGGGACTCTGCAGGATCTTGACAGTGCACTATTTATAAAAGAGTAATTGTGGTTAGATTTCATAATAGAAGAGCTTGTGTTGGGAGGGGAACTAAAGTGAGGTATGTGTGTGTGGTGCTCACTGGATCCCAGAATAATGACTGGTTCAAGCTGCTTTTGCAGATATGTTGCCACTCAGCTGAGAATGGAAAAAAAGCAGGAACGTGCTCCAGTCTGGACTTGGCCACAGTCTTTTTCTCTCTTTCTTTCTCTTGGGAGCTCAGCTGGCCTTGCTCCTGTCTTCAGGGTGGAGACTTACAGCTTTTGCTGGGCTGTCTAAAAAGCTGCAGCAGGACTGCATTTGTGGGTTTTTAAAAGCCGTGACTGTTGTACCAAAGCAGCTGGGCCCCGCACACAGAAGTTTCCATCTCGAGGCCCAAGCCGATCTGTTCAGAGCTCTGCAGACGAATCACTTGCTGCTGCCTGGGTAGGGGAGGGACTCAGTGCTGAACCTGAGTCATTCAAGGTGGGTGATCACAATGGGAGGGTGGTCCCTCTCTATGGGTTGTGGTGGGATGCAGTGAGTCAGGCTTCAGCTTCAAATCACCTGCTGGAGCAACTGCCCTCCTTGTCTCTCTCAACTGAGCCTAAAGCATATTTGATCCCCAAGGTTAGGACCTAGTATACCTCATACGGATCTCCCTTCCAGAACTACTGTGGAAACTGGAGTCAGTGTAGATGTCCAGTTTTCACGTGCATGGAGCCAGATGAATGGTCAAAGTTTGAACATGGCCTGAACATACAACCTAGGGTAGTACACAGATGTACAGAGAGGAACATAATTGTGGCAGAAGTGAGAACGAGGGGTGAGTGTGTAATTCTCTTTCAGTTAACAGTAATGCACCTGGTAAAAGGTAAAGGGATAAAAAACAGCTCCTGGAGGGGCGTGCCACAAACTCTACCTGGGTCCCAATCTTAAACCTGTTGTGCTGCACTCAAAACAGTTTCATTGCTCCACTGATGGCAGTGCAGTTGTTGGCTGAAGACCTAATCTTGGATCCAAAAAGAGCTTCAGAGAATTTTGCATCTGGATGTCTGTGGCTTGGGGTCATCTCTAATTATAAGTAATGAGTCTTCTTTCTGCTCCTCAGCTGCAATAGCAAACTGATTTAAAGTAAGTTATAGATGAAAATAGTTTCTAAACTACCTCTTGTTTCTCTGCTACCTACACAGGGGTCAGCACGTGCCTGATTGCTTGATGAGTGTGTGGCTTTGTCATTTCCGTGACTTCTAACATAGTAATAAAACACACTTGAGGTTCTTCTTTGCCTTCCCCAAGCCACACAGGCAAGGACAACAGATCAGAGGAGGACCCATGGGCAGCATAACTAGCCAGAGAATGAAGAGGGAGATTTCCACACCCTTTGAGAATATCTGGCATGGAGTTGTCTCCTGGAAGTTCGCTGTGTGACAGGACTAGGCAACATAGACCTGAGTGCCCAGCCTGGCTGAACCCACAGTGGTTTGTTTTGAGAATGGTTGTCCCATCTGCTCCATGTTTACTTGAATGTGGAATGATGTTTGCACAGGAAGGAAAGTTGTTGACGTTTTAAAATAGCGTGGCATGAAATTCTGGCTTTATAAAAGACACGTAGAGAGAAGAGGAGGGATAGCTGTGGCATCTTAGAAGCAATAGCTTGCATGCAGCTGGTGTGTTTATATTTGTGCAAGGAGCTATTCCCTGAGGTGCCTGCCTTGTCTGACTGTATGTCTAATATAATTCCCTTAAGGCTGACCTCTGCTTTCAGCACAGAACGCTGTGGGATTACTGCTGTAGCTGAAATATTCCACGCATCCAAGTGTCCCACTCACAGAGAATTATGCTAAGCATGTTCTCACTGTGGGAACGTTCCCAACTCTTTCAATTGTTAAAAAGATATATTGCTTCCCTCATCCTTAGATCATCCTTTGGCCCATGCAGGACTCCTATTACTTGCCTTTCTAAATTTAGCAATGTTAGACACCTCAAATTATTAATTTAGTGCCCAACAAAGCTGTCACTCAGAAGGAGAACAAAAAATATATTTTTCTCTCCTTCATGATAGATTCTGTTCAAAGTGCTTTCGTTTGATGAAAAATGTTTTCTTTAAACCACTAAAAAGAATGGAGGGTTATGCCAGACTAAGACATGTTGGCATGGAACAGAACATGAAGAGAAAGGAGGGAAAAAAAGACATGTGGAGCATTACTACTACTGGGCTGAGAAACAGTACCACTTCACACTGAGAAACTAACTGGACCTTGACCAAGGACATAGAAAATTGGCAGCATTTTAGGTCTTAATACAGAGTTGGTGTGTTAATGATGGCTGACTGAAACCTAAACATTGATGTAGAGATGATATATTAACAGGACCTTTTGGGATCTGCTATTAATTTTAAAATAATATAGCTTTAAGACTAAACCCAAGTACAAAAGACACAATAGCACATAGACATTTAAACTACCACCTTCTCCTTTGTAACTAGCAGATGGTGTGAAAAGTGAGACGTTTTAGTCTATGTATATGTAAAGAAACTTCATGTCTTTCTGGCTACTAAAATACTGCATGTGTGAGGTGCAATGACATTACTTCATGGTTCTTATCTCCATTCTTTGTTTCATGCCTTTACAGTGCAGTATCTGCTAGAACTATGAAAATGTAGGGGTTTGGTACTACTTTGGTACCCACCTCTCCTGTGTGTACTAGACTCTTGAAATGCCCTGGAAACCTTCTGCCATGCAAAATGTAGTAGGATAAATATGAATCATTTCATCTGCACTGTTTTCCTGATAATTTGTTGTGAGTCCCCAGACACTGGTTTTGAGACCCTCCTGGTAGATATTGTCATTTCTGAATTAGTTTGAGTCTGGCTTCATGTCCTGGGAGACTGCTCCAGACTCTTTTTCTTAAACCACACGTTATTCACACTGTGTAGGTGTTGGTAGGTGCCTGGTTTCCCGTTTGGAGCACGTGCCCTATGCTCTCCATGGGAAATCCTGGGCACTGAGGATGGAGACCTGTGTGTACTGGCCTCATTATTCCCTGTGCTGTGGGTGGGTGATGCATGCTGTCCTCTGCAAAATGTGGACATAACAGGGTTGTGCCCTCAGGCTGGGGAACTGATGTGCATGGTGAGTGTGTCCCTGTGCCAGAAAATCCTTCTTTCCTGGACAGGTAACCCCTTTTTCTGAACATGTTTTTTGGTTTGGTTTGATTTGGGTGTTTTTCCTCTAATTACCCCTCAGTTCTTTCTGCAATACTGGTGGAAGTCTTTCCTTGCCTTGGGACCTGCTCTTAGTAGGGAAGCAATTCAAACCATTCAAGCATGAGATGCAGTGTGATCAGCATCTGCTCTCTCCCATTTTGCCACCTGCAATGTATCTGCAGTAGCCCAAGGGGCTATGTTCACACAGTCATGCTGCAGTGGGGAAAGATCAGTTCTCTTCTGAGTGGTTGTCCACGTGCATCTCACATGTTCTTGTCCCAGTGGCAATGTTCCAGTGTGACCTCCAGCCTACCCTCTTTCCACCTAGCTCCTGGGAATTATTTTGACTTCTTTACCAGTGTGCCCAGTCATGGAGTTGAGTCTTCAAATCACGGTACTTCTATTTGCTGTGTGGCCTGAATTTTTCTCCCATTTTTCTCACATGTGATTCCTAGGGTTTTGCATTTAACGTGAAAAAAATGCATGACTTCTACAGTGCTTTCCTTCTTTTAGAGTCCAAACGTGTTAGAAAAGAAGATAATGCTTATGGTAGCATGCTAAGCATGTGAAGTACTAGGAATCACTATCAGATAGGTCTATCATGCTTTGCTATGGTTAAATACCTTGTTTACAGATGTTCGCTTAAAAGATTCCAGTTATGAATGTAGTTCAAGAGGTGCCCTGAGATGGTGGGGTTGCAAAGTGGCTCTTAGATTTCTCTGCAGACATGCAAATAGTTAATTCCTAATTGCCAGTAGATGGCTCCCAAGAGCATTGTCTATAGGATATTTTTCCAATCCACGTGCAGCAGTTTCGGCGCACTAATAACCTCCATGATGTACCAACTGATGTTTGCACAGCATCAGAATGTCTGTCACCGGGCTCACGCATGGCATTGTCCTGTGACCACAAGGCAATACAGATGATGCGTGCTGTATGGTAGGAAGTCTGGTCTCCTGGTTGCATGGTGATGGTTGGGGTGGAATTGTGCTAACACACATGAGCAAGGCAATAGGTAGAGACCCTGAAATAGCAACTGTGTTGCAGAATGACTCAACTGGTGGAGGTGATAAAGGTGGGTGCAAACCCTTCAGAGTGCTTCTGTGCTGGCAAGCAGAACCTGACTGCTCATTACATTTGTTGAATCCCTCCAAGACTGAGGCCCCTGATTTCTCTTCCAGAAATAGAGATGATAAATAATTGTTATAACTGCCTCCTTTTTATAATTGCCTCCAAATGGATTTCTTTTTTTTCCAGAGCTTCTAATTAAGTTTTACATTAATTATAAGTGTGCAGCATCCTTTTAGCAGCAGAAGAGCCTTCTGGGAATTTCTGCTGTGTTGAGGCTTTGAAGGCCTGGGTTTAGTCCATTTGATGAGGTCTGTACTCCTTGGGGCTACTATTCTGTTTGACTTCCTCATTAAATATCCTGAGAACTCTTTCTTTCTCCAGGATTTGAAATCCTTAATAAGGTTTGTATTTTCGAAGGCAAACACAGTTCCCTGGGAAAGCTGGGAAGATATTCTCTTTTGGCATCTTTTTGGCATTTGGAATTCACCATCAGCTGAAGTCAATCAGGAATACAGACAGAAGAGGTTTTATTTGTGCACAGGGAAACCTGCCGTTAGTAAGAGAGGAAAGAGAGGCTCTGATTCTTGAACTGGAATTTTCTCAAGGGTGACTCTCTTTCAGTCTGACTCCTGTTTTCAAAACTGTCAAAGAGGTGCCAGCTCAGGGGGTAGGACTACTTGGTCAGAAAGAGCAGAGGGGACAAAGGAAGGAGTTGAGGCTGAAGCATGGGCAGTTCATGTCAAGAGTGCTGTCACTGCCAGATCTGTAGAGCAGGGTTTTTCTATTTATTTTTTTTTCTTAAAATTATGGGCAGATTGGCATGGGCAAAATATTTGGGGCAGTTTTAGTTCTGGAACTGTGCAGTGCTTGGAACAATAGAGTTCTTCTCTTTGCCTGCAGTTTCTAAACACTATGATAAAATGAAGCAAATTTGAAGATATTATGGAAAAGAAGAAGAGCTCTTCTTGGAGGAGAACCCCAGGCCCTTATGACTACAGTTCTTCCTTAGAAGATGTCATGACTGTACTGATGTGCCCATAATGCTGCTTTTTTCTGTTGCATCATCCTCGTGGCTGATGCTGGGTGGTCAGCAAGGAGTGTCGTGAAGCTGTATCACACCGCACACATATCCTTAGTGCGATGTCATAAGACATGCACATCTCTCTGGGACTTAGGTGTATGAGGTGAGCTGTATTAGGTGAGCAAACTTCTGGACTGTATTGATGATGTGGAGATGCGTATGCATGGCAGCACTTTATGGATACCATGCATGTGGGTGAAGATCAGTGTCCTATTTTATGGAGGCTGTCAGGTTAGAAACTCTCATATGCCCCTCCAGCCTTCTAAGTGAGGAATTTCTCTACTCTTACGTGTACTTGGGGAGACTTATTTACATATTTCTATTCTTGTATGTACATTTGTACATAGAAACATAAAATGGTTTGGGCTGGAAGGAACCTTTAAAGGTCATCTAGTCCAACCCCCCAGCAGTGAGCAGGGACACCTTCAACTAGATCAGGTTGCTCAGAGCCCTCTCCAATCTGACCTTGAATGTTTCCAGGGATGAGGCATCTTCCACCTTTCTGGGCAACCTGTTCCAGTGTTTCGTGACTCCCATTATAAAATATTTCTTCCTTATATCTATTCTAAATCTATCCTGTTTTAGTTTAAAACCATTACCCTTTATCCTATCACTACAAGCCCCGCTGAAAAGGTATTTAAGAATACAGACAGTGCAGTCAGTGTGGAGAGGCATTATCTCCTGTTTCAATGCAAATGGCTGGATGAATAAAAGGTATTACTTACCTTTGTTCAGTGGTAGCTAATGGCTGGAAATCTCTGACAGGTTTGTGGAATGGTTTAATGAGTTTGTGTGTAATGCATTAGCTTTCAGCAGAAGTTTGGCTGCTGCTGTCTTACAGGACTGCAGTTCAAGTTAGGTTTTAGGTACATTATTTCTGACGTAAACCGGCCATCTGAGGGCAATTATCTTGTGTGCAGTGTCTTTTTTACATAATGGCACTTTAACCACAATACGGGCAGTGAAAATGAAGTTAGGAGTTAAAGAGAAAAAATAATAAGCTCTAGGTAAACCAGCACCTGTGTAGTCTTCCTCAAACAGGTTTACTTGTTTTTCAAGATGTCTGAACAGCCTCCTGATGATTGTAGCACTTCTCTTTGACAAGTAGTCTGGTCTCATGACTTCCTGCCAACTTCTGTCATTGCCAGGTGGTGTGGGGTAGAGTTCATGAATGCTGCTGTTCTGAGATCCACAGGAAAGCGGAAAAAATCACTGTAGGTTCATCAATTCAACTCTCTCTTACTCTGATGCATCTTCCTCCAGCAAGCATAGGATCAAGGGAGCTCTCTGGAGTGCTCTGGGTGCTTTGCAGTTGACTTTATTGTTTCATTCTTAAGTTTGATGGTGGCACTGCCTGTACCTGTCAAAAAGGAGTCTTGTTCCTCAAACTCTGTTGAAGTGGTGGGGGCATGAGTGAAGTTCTTACTGTAATCCTCACACACCTCCACCAATGAAAACTCAGCCTGTTCTATACTGGAACACTTGTCTGTTTGGTGACAGTGTTATATGTTAGCTGAGAACATTGCCATAACTGACCAAAACTGGAAGAAAACAGATAAATAGAACAAGCTGGGTTTTTTTGGTGGTGTTTTTTTGGTTTGGGCTTTTTTGTTGTGGTTTTTTTTTTTGGTTTTTTTTTTGTTGTTTTGGTTTGATTTTTTTTTTTTACATGGAAATACAGCAGTGATACCTCTGCTTATTTAAATAAATAACCTCACCACCCGTTATACTCAAATTATTAATTGAACATCTCATCTGAAAAAATTGATCTCCAATATAATAAATAAGTAATAAATAAATTCTGTGGCCATCTTGGAGAGAGGTGCATAAGTAAGTTGATTCTGTTTGTGGTCATTAGGGCTCATTGGTTTAGTACACACAGTGTACACATCTATGTTTTGTCAGCTCTTTTGGCTTTGGTGTAAGCTGCTTTCAAAGTTCTTTACAGATATGGAGGTGGCACATAATAAATTAATAATTCAATTACTTATCTGCCATGAAGACAAGCTGTAAATGTTACTTTATTTCTGACTTACCATGTCTGAAATCAACTAAAAATATACCAAGTCTAGGTCTTTGAGAAACTGTTTTGATGAATAGCTCCAATACAATCATAAAACCATCAGACTTGATGTACTGCTCTTTGTTTTATAAATCATCTAGTTGCTATAGTGAAGAAGTTATGGTTGATTGCTAGCTCTTGCAGATCACTGAATTAATAACTTACATCCAAGTCCACTGTACATATTGGAATTTAAGGGTAAAAATACGTTTCAGTGGTATGTTCATCACCGTGTATATGATTTGATGCATTATTGAGAGATCAAGCCTATAAAGTAGAAGTCAGTGCTGATGTTGCCCAGGTGAGGACTTTGGACCTAGTGGTGGTGTTCTCTGCTAAACTAAAGACTGAATAGTGATTTTCTAGATGTTTTTTATTTGATTGAACTGTTTTGATTGAACCATTTGTTTGAACTCTTGCATAGGAAGAAATATGTATGTGTAAATGAAACTTCTGGCCTAATGTAGGTCTCAAAAAGAGAATTCCTGTTGTCTTGTGGTTCTGCAAGTCTGGGATTTGTTGCTGGAGGAAATTCTTGCAGGGGAAGGCACCACTCTGTATGGGGCTGAGTCAAGGATAGATCTGAAAAGCAGGCAGTGAGCTGGAATAAGTTACTCTTCATGTAGGATGCGTGGATTTCTGGCAATGACCCTGACTGGGGAAAAGTAACCTGTCAGTCTAAGCACATATGTGCACAGCTCCCAGAGGAGAGGGTAGCAGTGACAGAAGACCTTGTTAGAAGAAAATCAGCATAAGCCTTCTCCACACAGCACTGCTGCAAGTTATCAGTGGCATATTAATGAACAAGCACTCTGAACTTGGTTATAGTCATTATTTTTATAGAGCTGTTATTTTCCCTCACTTGCATTTGGATGGGTATCCCCGTTAGGTGGGGAGATGAGCTAAAGAGCAGAGAAAAAGTAGCTGACAAAACTCCCCGTTCTGATGCTGTGTTTTTTGTAATTTGTGAAATTCAGTAATCTCTGAAGATTACTGGGAGAGGGCTGAACTATGGCTGATAAGCATTTTTAAATTTGTGGGCCTGCATGCTTATAGCATAAATGACCTCTGTAATGCAGGAATAAAAAGCTAAGTGATCATAATTACCCTGATTGACCTTAGGATGGAAGAATCTTCCTAAATCTGATTCTCATTCATTAATACCAAATCACCAAGCAGCACAAATATGATCTGGATCAAGTGTCAAATTAAGCAGAACACAGTGTGGAATTTATGCTGGGTTTGTGCCAACCATGGGAGGACAGACAATACCTAATCCAGCATAAAGTATGCTAGAAATGAGATACCCCTTCACATTTTTTTTCTTTTTGAACATGTTCGTGTGGAAGTGAGTTTGCCATAGCTCAGCACTTTGCTGATGGGTTTGATCCAGCACAGATTGCCTTAAAACCAGATTTTCTGCTATATGGAAGAGTGGCCTTGGTCAGAAGCTCTGACTGAGTCTTGTTAGTCATAGGAATTAAAGTTTGTGGGAAGAACTGTACTCTCTTCAGTTTTCAAAGGAGTTTTCCACATCTCTTGCCAGTTGTGGAAATGTAGGAAATCGGGGGTTTTGAGAGCGGGATTGTACCACTTATGTTCTTTAGACTGGGCTTCTTGCAGTTAACTGTGGCTAGTTCCACTCCCTGCATCAAGTTGTTGGGAAGGCATTGCCTGTGGATTATTTTGCTTACAGTGACAGTACTAGCTGGTGGTCCTGCAGGCACATCAAAGTGCTTGCAAAAGCCATGTATACAGTTTGGTTGTCCCTCCCTCAAACGTGATTCTTACACTGAGAGTATGTGACTAAACTTAATAAATTAAATTAAATGTCAGCCTTGCAAACTTGGAATTGAAGATCAGGGAGTGCTGGAAAAAGAACTAAATGATTTTAAAAGACCTTGGCATCATCATGTGCTCTGTGCTTCTGCCATTGCTCTGTATGGCTGGCCTTATCCTCCTGAGTTGTGCCACTGAGGTAGATCCTAGACTACTGTTGCTGCTTGATCAGAAAATGTACTTTTGTGCTTCCAGGCCTACCTCTTGCTTTGCAATTACAAGCTTGCAGCTGCGAGACAAAAGTCCTCTCAAATCAATAATCTCTTGAAAATGTGGATTGTGCACACTTATGAGTCTGTACTGTTTGTCATGCCCTGTTCCCCGAAGCCTTCCCTGACATTGTAGAAAAATGTATTATTTCAGATGTGGCAAAAGCGTGGATCAACTTTTGCAAGACTAAAGCACTATGAAAACAAGCTGCTTTCATTTTACTGTGAAGTAAATTTACAAGCAACAGCCTCAGGCAGGTGCGAGTTGTTGAATTTGCTTAAATTCAGGGTGAAAATAAAAGCACCTTTCTGCCAAGTTTATATCTGAGGGATAGCTTCTGCATCCTAATCTCTGCAAGGTTTCTAGCCGTGAAGGCAAACTGTACATTTAGTGATAGAAGGGCATTTTATGTTGCTTTTGTTTCTCAGAAAGCTCGTCCTTTTCCAAATTGCAGAATACACACATTGCTGAAGTTCAGTTTCCAAAATAGGCTCATCTTACATTTGGAGAGATGAAGTTTGGCTGGGAGTGGGGAGAAACAGCAACTATATGCTGTTTCTATGGGAAGTATTTATAGCTGTTTATGAATGCAACTGCATTCCAATAGTTTAAAAAAGGCATGCTGAACAGGATATACAATGTATCTCCTTATTTGAACTAGCTTTGAAAAAACTACCACCATACTCCTTTTTTTAGCTTGATTTCCTGAGCATGCTCTCTTTGTGTGCACACGTCTCCTTTTGCTCTTAACTTTTCAGTGCTTTCTTCGTCTTTAACCAGATTTGACAGAAGTTCTAAGGATAATCTCTAGTTCCTACAGAGTTTACGAAGCAGCATGACTCCTGAAAGTAAGAAGAGGACATATATTGTTTGTACCCACGTTGACATAAAGGCAACAATATAAATGCATTACTGGACAGTGGAGATCAGCAGAAGAGACTGATGTTATAAATGTCCCAAATGTGGAAGAAAATCTGTGCCTTGGGCATGAACAGAATTAGACATAGAGAGTCAAGCTGTGGAATCCTGATTGATAGGAAACCAATCAGTTTTCACTAGTTTTGCTTTTCGAGGAACTTTTGTACTGTCAGGAGTTAGTAGTAAAAATATATTGACAGATCCCATAATCATCTATTCAGAAAAGCAATGGTTTTTGTCTGCATAGCTCTGGAAAAATTAACATTGTATTTAAAATACATCTATATATTTCAGCTCATGTTTTTTGATGAAGTCTCTTGTGTTTGTCCTTAAAAGAGAGCTATATAGCTCCCTATGTGAAAAAAAAACATGTATGACTTTCCAGAAAAATTGCACACTAGATAAAGTCAGTTTAGCTGAAAAAGCAGACAACATTTATGAAAATATTTTATTTTTCGTATAGAAAGCAGTATAATGAAAAAAAATCTGAATTAGCTTTAATCTGCTCATTGCAATTCCATGTAGAACAGAGAGTTATGTCTGAACCATGGTAGCAGGTTTCCATGATTCAGTGTGTATTTGCAGTGGGTTGCTTCCTCCCGTCCCAGGGAAGAGTCATCTGCAACTCTTCAACTAAAACCAAGTGTCAGATCTAAGCACTACATCCAAAGAGCTAGGCTTTTAAATAAGCATCACATACCCTGAGACCAGGGGTAAGTTTGTGAGAACGGGGGAGGCTGTATGGCAGACAACTAGGTTTCTAGTTTCCTCCTGTGATTTGGCATAGCCAGCATAGAGGCATAAAAAAGATGGATTGTTCTCCCAGTCTCCTTTCAGAGCTGTAGTTTAAATTATGCAGTTACCTACTGCTAATTCAGGCAATGTGGAGTTTAATCACTTCTCACTGCCTGACCAAGAAATATGGACAGCTGCATTTTACTACCTTTTAAAACTTGCTAGAACACTGATGAGGTTCTATCACAGTTTTTCATTTTATAAGCAAAAAGGTAAAAACTTGGTCCAGAAATAGGAATCTGACAGTGTGTGAATCTACCTCCAACAGAACAGCCCAGCCTTTCCTGTTTTCATTTCCTTAAATTTCTTTAATATGAAAGTGTTTGCCTTCTGTGTACATAAAATGGCATCCTATTTTCATTTTGCTGGGTGCTGACACTGCATTCCTGTCTGTCTGCTGAGTTATTGTTTGGATTAATATTCATTAATTATGTTGGTTCAATGAGGCTGTGCTTGGTAAACATCTTCTTGAGGATGTTACATGTTTTCCTGTGAGTGGTGTTTAGCATCCAGAAGATTATAAGGCTATGGGTATAATCCAACAAATGCTACCTTTTCTTAGGGTGATATAGAGGAGAGAGGATGGATGGGGGGAAGTGGAAGAAGAGAAGAAGAAACTATAAAATTGCTCTCGCATCAATGTCCTGTCATTGTTTTGAGTGGCCAGTGCTGACAAGCCCACAGTATGTGGTATTGCTCATCTACAGATAAAGGGAAGTTCACTAAACCAACATTTTCCTGCTACTACCTCAAACTCTAAGATATGTTTCTTAATGTTATTCATCATAATTTGCATAATCAGTTTTTCTGAAAATGATTCAGGCATTAAGATGCATCTGAGCAGGCCTCTTGCCTGCCTGCAAAGGTAAATCCTTCTGGTGAGCTGAGCATTATAAATTTAAATCCAGGATGTGGGCTCGGTTGGTGTACTGTACTTAGCAAAACAGGTACAAATGATTGGGAAGAAAAACTTGCTCTGAATCTCTCTTATGTTCCTATACCCAAAGGGTTTTGCTTTAAACAAGATTACTAATGTTTTAAGGTTGTCCTCAGGTAATATATAAGTAATTAAGAAACCGTAAGCAGAAGAAAGTTTTTGAGCACAAGCATCACTTGACAGTAATCTTTAAAAAGAATACAGGGTATTGAGAATGATGACAGTTCATGCTGAACTTTCCTTGTCAAACAGAAGATAATTCAGTAGCCAGCACTTGTTGCTGTATGACTTGCATGACAGTGAAAGTTAACTTTGTAGCAGCTAGAATCCAGAGATTTCAGTGTCTACAGATACTATAATGGCTGTTGGAGGGATGTTTGCGTTGTTTACGGGGAGGGAATCATGCCTAGATCTGGCTTGGTTAAATTGACTTTGCCCACTCAGCAAACAGAGCTTTCTTTTTTAATGTGCAAATGACATTTCTCAATTTGTTTAAGAACAGGCCCAGCTCTAAGCTCAGTTGTACTTTTAAGATTGTCTTCTTTCTCAAATGCCTCTCTTTTTAAAGGCAGTTACTGCTGGGAGGTTGCAGCTCACGCTCTTACAATAGTTAGTACCTTACTCCGTGTTTCAGAACCTTGGTTTATTGCTTGATCCTGTGCCATCTAGCCATATTCCACATAGCAATAGTCATAACTCTGTAAAATTCACTGAAAGGTAAGCAAGCATTTCATGTTGTGCTCAGGATTCTGTATTGTCATTAATTGCATTTGACTTTTCAAGTGTACTAAAAGCATGACTGTGTCTGATATAAACCCTGTGTTGAGAGCTGGCCTGGGGAAATGGGTCACTGTAAGAAAAAGGATCTTCTGAACAGGCCACCTTACCAATCTTTCATGCTCAAGCTCTGAGTGAGAAAGGTTAGATATCAAGAAAGCTCTCTGTTTGCTCTGAAGAAGAAAGAGCAAAAGCTAACTACTGACAATCTTTGTTTAAAGACAGTATATACATACAGTATTATTTATATACAATATGTATGTGCAGCAACATCATATTTGAGCTTTGTTCTGTGGAGTGATGTATGTTGTATTGTGTAGCCTTTCTTTGCATCTGATTTTGGGAAAAAATAGCGATCTTTTTCACTTCAATCATGAAAGAGATGCCTTGCAGAATGCAGGTTAGCCTGATTTAACAGCTAGTGTGTTCGTGTTAATTAGGGTTTAAGGAAGCAAGGTTAGACAAGTAGGGTCATACAGGTAGGGTGAGTGCTTCTGCTGGTCAGTAGACCTCGTGCTAGAGAGGCAGCTTCTGGGGAATGCAAGCATTCATTCCAAACAGCTGGCACTGAGGATAGCCTGTCTTTGGTGAATTAGCCTGTATATGGAAGAGAAGATAATTTTTTTCGTTGGACTTGGTTTCACTGTCCATCTTTCCATAGGTGCTGAAAAAAGCTTTGCCAGTTTTGTGTCACTGGGATTTTTAAAAGGAAATGAACTTGCTGCTCCATAGCTTTTGACATCCATCATACTGCTTAACTGACAGAGTAGGATCTCATGCATTGTTATTTAGTTTTCTTCAAGTAATTTTTGTTTACTTTGGTGCTAAAACCCTTTCTTCTATATTTCCAGTATCTCTTGGAAACTTGGTAAATGAGGAAGAGTATACGGAAAAATTAACCAGAAAGTGTCACGTGTTTTTTAAACCTGGAAGTGAGTAGTGTTTCAAGTGGAACTTTGCAGACAAAAGTTACTTGAAAAGGGACTTACTCAATGCACCCACTTAAGAGACCAAAGAATTTTGCTAGTACAACTCTGGCATGGTTATTGCTATCGACATCAAGAGTATGCTTCATAAGTATTACAAGGCCTGGCATAAGTGTTCAATCTAAGTTTCCCTTCAAGAAAAGGTAAACTTAATGTTCATTTCATGTTAACAATTAAATCCCTCAGGAAACTCTGAGCTCATTTACTGGTATTTTTTTTTATAAAGTCCTTTTTATTAGTAACAAAAGACTGAACTATAAAAAAATATTATTTGTTTTCATTTCTTTATATATTTCTATTTATTTCAGTTTAATCAACAAAGCAAGAACATATCATTTTAAACTCCATTTATGGGCTCATCATGACAGGAACTTGTTATCCATGTGTTAATCTTCTGAAGAAGTAGTGTTTACATAACTAAGATGCTTCATGGCTTGGGCAAACGATGCTAAGGAGCCTTTTGCAGCTACAATTTGGGATATAACAACTCTTCACAGTTTGTGTTTGAAGTAGCTAAAGCTATTTAGCATTTGTGAGCAGATCCATTAACCCCCACACAGTTCTACCCAAGTAACAACTACAGTAACTAAAACTTTCCTCTGGCAATAAAATTCTTTTGTCTAATGCAACCAAAACAAACCCATTTATAAACAAACTGAATGTAACCAAAGTCTTTAATATTCTGTACAATAGTCCATACACTTGATCATAAACCCTAGAGAAAATTAACGAACATCCTGCTACTGATGCTATTGCATAGTTGCAAATAGTATTCTGCGTGTAACTCATTTTGCTAATATTCAGGAAACCAGATCTCAGTTCAGTTAGACTATAAGGATAAGAGTTCACCTTGATGATCTTACCTTTCCAAAACAATATGGAGGAAAACTTAAGTAATAGTAAGGGTGTATCCTTTGGTATTCTTTTGAGAATAAAACACTCTTTGCTTTTTGCCTTTGAATAGAGTTTCAGCAATGGAAACTAATCTTCAGTAATAGCATGAGTGTTTGCATAGAGTAAGAATCGGAAGAGCACCAAGTCAGTGACTGAAGCAGATGGAACCTTTTATAACACCAGCTGAGACAAAGTGGGAGCTGAGGGTAACACTGCTTTCTCAGGCCCGGAAAGGAGGGAAGCACTCTTCTTTTGCTCCTGCAGAAGAGGGAGTATTGTCCCTCTTGTGTCCCTCTCAGTCTCCACTTGAACTCCCCAAAGGACTATTTGGCAGTGCAGAAGCTTTGGTTGATTTAATACAGAAGGACCTCTATTTTTCTTCACCAATAATGTTTTGATCTTAGCTGGGATTGAGAAGTGCTTCATTCATTACGAGTGCTTGGCAGTGACATAAAGGCATCCAGTGTTTAGCAGGTCTTCTGAATGTACATTGCTTAAAAAGAAAGCTGAGCTTCTTCATGCGTAAACATCTGTCTTAGTCCCGCAATGCCTGGACAGCTGGAAAAAATGCCATGCATTGTAAGTGTGCTCAAAACTTCACTAATGTAGCTCTTTACAAAACTCCAATCATTCAGTTTCTTAAGGGTGGAATCGCTTTCCTTTGACCATGACATTTGAAGGGCTCTGATGTGTGTGTTCCACAAACCTGGCTCTTGCTCTAACTTTTGTTTTATCATTTCTGTCTGTGATTGTGTCAGGTATTGCAAACAGTACTGAGAATGGTGAGGAACATCTCCTGTGGTTCCTAGCTTTAGGGCTGAGCTCAACAGAGCAGGTATTTTTGATGAGGTCCCAAAAGCACTTAGTCTAATTGGGCCATGGACTAAAGTGGATCAGAATATGGTCTGAGGAGAAAAAAAAAATTAGATAAAGTGCAAGTGTGTTTTGTTTTCACATGTAGAGAGACAGATCTATATAGTGGTAATGGTTGCTTTTGTCAGTCCAGGCAGTAGCATGTTTGTGCATCTGTTACTTTGTGCGTTATGGTGTGCTCACTTTACAGTCATTTGTAGAAACAGGAATCAAATAACCCCAATAATATTATTGTTAGTATGATTCCATTTCTGGAAACCTTTGTCTGTCCTTCTTCAGGGCTTGTTGGAGGTTAAAAGACATCATCGCACAAAGGGACATTAAGTAGCTGTGTCACCTCATGGGAAGCTGCAGTTATTCATTGTTGCTGAGTGGTGCATCCTGCCATCCTGTCAACATGTCTTGCCTCTTTCTTCCTGTTCTCCTGACACTGGCAGCTCTCAAATGTCCTAAACATCAGGATCTTCCTTTGAGCATAGTACCTTGATGGGATTACAAAAGAGAAGATGTTGCAAATGCCCTCCTATCCACATAAGAGAATGTATGTGCCAGACTAGCCATTTGTGATTTATAAATGAGTGAAAATACTTAATTTGTCACACATACAAGGCTGCATTTAATGTGAATGGAATTGCAGATCTAACCCGAGAGAATGAATATGATTTCCAAGAGAACTGCATGACATTATCTGAAGGTTGTTTATGCAGGTACCTGCATGAAGCACCGCTGTCTGATTCCTGGCAAGAGCATGTGCTTTTGAGGTGTGGTGCTCCACTCTGCAAGGTGCCCAAACCTGTGCGTGCATAGATGAATTTTTAGCAGACCTGCTGGATTGGACTTCCCATCAACTTAGGTTTAATTTCTAGACCATACTGGGCAATTGTGAGCATGTGAGGCAGAGGATACTGACAGCCTAGGTAACTTTTGATAGTGAGGTATTTGATCAGCTTATGCAGCAGCCAAGCAGGGGTTCATGGAGCACTGGTTGATTGCGAGTACCTAAATAAGGACATGGGTGTCATGGGTGTCTAAAGTCTGCTGACTTTGTTTGGATTTTTTGCTAAATCTTCTCTGCTATTTTCCAGCTTCTTAAGCCATATTAACCCCCACTTTGTACAATACTCCAAAGATCTTTCTCTTCCTGCCTTGCATCCTTGTTGTGACACTTCATTTTGGAAAAATTGGGGATTAAGTGGCATTTTCTTGAATTTTCAAGTTTTAAAATAGTAACTATTTCCTTGGAAGGAACGATGTTAGGATGTTTTACAGAAACTGGTAAATCTAATGACTTTGATTAATGCCTGCAGCTGTATGGTAGTATAGACAAAGACAACTTTGAAGACAGATTCAGAAGCCAGGAATTTAAAAAACATTTTCAACATTTCAGCCTACACAGATTACTAAACAAAGGATTTCAACAACTGAGGCAATGTTTTTATTTATAAAAGTGGGCGCTTAGTACAGTCGGATGATGAATTAAGGACAGCCGGAATATATCAGAATATGCTTTCCCACACATCCAGTACGATTGAGCATTAATACGTTTTCATCCTTTTGTAATTATTTTCTCTTTACAGCTATTTCCAGATTGTTACCATCTGTAATTGTGACACTTTTACAAGAAAATTGATTTAGCCAATTCAGTTTCTGTGATTTTTATTATTGTTGTCATTGTTTCAAATTCAGAACCTTCTAACTTGGCTTGAATTCTTCAAACCTCTTTTATATTGTGCAACCAATAACCAGCTTATTTTTTGTCAGAAACCTGCGTATTTTGTGTATTTGCTCTTATAACTTTAGATAGAGTTAGAAACTCTCTAACAGATGATGGTCAAGTGCTCTGCTTCCAGTAAAGAGATGAGCAAATTAAAGAGATTGTGGACTAAGGAGGCAGACATTTAATAGCTGTTTTTGAAAGTTGTGCAGTGGACAATGGGAGAAATAGCTTTATTGTAAACATGTATTGTATGAATGAGGCAGGCTCCAGGGCTGACTAGATTGAATTCTTTAAGGACAAAGGTAGTTTGAGAAACTGCAACCTTTGAAAATCCAGTCATGTGGTGCCAGTTACCTCCTGTGAGAAGCTGAAGTGTGTTGCTTCCATTGAAGTCAAGGGAATTGAAGTCCATTAGCACATTCAGGAGCTCTTGATAGAAATTATCGTAGGTTTAATGAGACAATCAGAAAGTACCAGAAAGACACTTTTGTGTGTGTGTGTTTGAAACCACGCAAAACACACCATTTGAAATGGACCCATCTACAATCAACTTTTCTATGCTGTGTTTCACTGAAAACTAGACTAAAACCAATTTTTGAATAATTTTCAAAATAACTTTTGAAAATGCCAATTCACAGAAAACAGCAGGGGTTACATTCTTGTTTAGTGAAGGCTCAGAAAAGACTGCTTCTGGTGAAATAAAAAGTCAGTGATTTTGAAAATTGCTTTAAATTAATGTGAACATTTTAAATAAAAGAATGGGGAAGCGTTTCTTCTGAAAGATGAAAAAAGAATTAGCGACATTTTTCCAGTAATGTTATTTCAGTGACAAAAACGTTGCAGGGACTGTTTTAATGATAAATGTGTACTCTGTGTGTGTGGGGGGGAAACCTTCACTGTGACTCAGAGTTGAATTGTGTGATTGTTTTGCTTGTTGATGCATGTAGCATAATACTGTTAATGAAATACGTTCGTACATCTGAGTCACGTGGATCTAGCTGACTGTTGTCCAGTTGTTTTCCAAGTCTGACTAAACCACTATCCTCAATAGACAGCTCATATTCAAGTTCTGGATTGTAGTGAACCCCAAGCTTTTGGGAACATCTAGATTTGTCCTGGACCAAGATGCTTGTGGACTTGCAATTTCCCATGAGAGCTTTCCTGTTCGAGCTGGTGTCTGTTGGAGGAAGTAAGGTTATCAATTGATCCTTATTCCACCAGAAGATTTTCAGTCTCTGGAATCAGAAGTCTGGCGGATAAAGTGAAACAAGACATTCTCTTACATAAAGAGAATACATAGCAGATATCATCTACTGTGGTGACAGAGGCGAGGTGTTTTATGTATTGGCAATGATATACTATGCTTCCACTAAGTAGACTTCCTGGTGGAAGCGTGTTATTTTTACTCTGCCTCACTATTCAAAGTAGTCATTTTAGTGTTAGATGAACATTAAATGTGTGAGTTCACATCAGACCTTACATTTATAGTGGCTGCACATGTAAATAACAAACGTAAGAGCAAATAGAGAAGTGTTTTACAGAGAAAACCTTGTGATGTTCTCAGCAGCTTCAGTGATGAAGCAATTGCTGTAGGCTAAAACAGTGGCTAAAAAGATGAGTGTACAGATGTCATGATGAAAAAACAAAGAAGAAAGAAGAGGCCTAGGAGACAGTCTATTTGGATATGGAGAAAAGACAAGGGGAGTGCTCTTCAGCTGCCACGAAGGGGCAAAATGGATAAAGTTTTTGTAAAAGTTTGTGGAAGTTGTTGTCTTGTTGACTTCAGTGGAAAGGAAAATCAGCCCCAAGATCAGGCAATTAGCTTTGGCACCAAAAATGGTTTGAATGATGAGTCTTCCTGTAAGTGATGAATGTAGAATGGCTTGCTAATGATTAATGCATATTTCATATTAATAAATCATATTAATTGTTCTCTTCCTCTTTCCTTTTGCATTTTGTTTCTCCCTGTGTATAAAAATCACTCTATATGTGTTCACAACCAAAAAAGATGTCTAAGAAGAGGTGGTTATGCTTGGGTCCAGACAACATTAAAGGAGATTTAGACCAATTCCTTGTAAAACTGCCAGTCTGAATTAGGTAGGTGTTTGAGAATATCGACACATTTTACTAAAAGCTGGACATTTCTAAGGACAGTTTTTTTACATGTGGCTTTCATATCTTCACATTGTTACAAGACATTGCATTATTTACAGCCATTAGTTGCTATGGATATGAATCATAAATCCCAAGGGGACATAGCATGAAGGTAAATATGAAAAACTGAACTTTAAATTAAAAAAAAATAAAATATAGAAGGCAAGCACATTTTCCAGAATTTTTCTGAAATGGTGAAAAGATACAGACTAACAGAAGGAGCAAGGCCAAAAGTAGAAGAGGTGCTTGTGAACAGACAATGTGAAACCTAATGTACCTAACATGATTTAAGTCACTCAGTATTTCAGAGTCAGAGCAGAGCAATAAGAGATTGAAAAAAGTCTGAAGATTTGTCTATTCATCCAAGCCCTGAATCAGGGATATGCTTTACTGTGTCTTTGTCCCCAAAATTTTCAGGTTTGCATGGGAGTGAACCCTGGACATAAGCCTTTATTTTGGAAGTTAAGCATCTGCTGGGTACTCTTCTGAAACTCATAAAGGTAAAAGCGACACCCCTTGGGAAAAAGGATGGTAAGGGAACTGCGATATTAGCCTACGGTGACCTCAGATTGGTTTCTCAGTTTGTCCTCAATGTCTTGAGGGAAGTTATGCAAAGTGATTACACTCTTTCTTCCTTCTACATAGGAGTGGGTGAGAATGGCCCTGCACTGGTTCCTCAAGTATTTTGAGGAGGGTTGTTGAGCACCAGGTACTTACTTAACATTTCTGCTCTTGAAAATTATTCCCCTTTATTAACTACAGTGAAAACACCCAAAACACAATTTGCACACCTGGTTTTCATCAGAAAACATTCCAGAGTACTGAAAAATATGCGGAGTCTTGCAAGCTTTTCCTCATGAAATTTTAAGTGAAGTTAAGATACTCACACTAATAAGAGCTGCTTATTTGAATGGGATAATGCAGGTTTAAGTCTTCAGTCCACTCCTAACATTTTCAGCTGCTTGTTTTTAGTTTAGTACAGCTCCCTTTAATGGTCATACCCAACCACCCCTGAGCTTCAGTCACAAAGTTTAACAAATGTTGTAAATTGAGATACTGAGAAAAACAGAGAGAAGCAGAATAGAATGATCTGATTTGGAATATACTTCCACCATATTTTTTTACTCCTTTTATTAAGGAAAAGTGTTTTAGTGGAACCATATTGTAGGTTTTAGGGTGGTGGTGTAGTTGCCATCTCCATGAACCTATTCATTCCAATTCTAAAAAAATTAAGAAGGCTTTTTAAGGAGGTACTTAATAGTAAAACAGATGAAAATGAGCAAACTATAGTCATTTTCTAAGCAGCTAAATCATTAAGGGAAAACACAGATTTGAAAGCTGAAGTGGAAAAATTTCAAAGGGTGGTAAGAATTCCATAGAGAAAATGTCTGAATCGTTTGCCCTGTGTCCTTTAAGCTCTTATTTCTCACTAGTAGTGTTCCATTCAAGGACACATGACACCTAATTCTGATTAATCTTTGGCATTTGGGGGGATTACAACAGGAGTTGGCAAAAAATACATCCTTAAAAGAGTAAAGCCCTATTTTATTCCTAGTGATGAAGCATTATTGGATGCAGTAATTCAGATTTTTCACTACTGTCTTTCCCCTGACACTGTCTCTTGATAACATGTTAACTACTGAAACTGAAAGTAGTACTGAAAATCTGTGAATAGAATTTTTGTTAATCTTACTCCTTGCTTGTTAGCTCTGAATCACAGAATCACAGAATTGATTGGAAGCGACCTGGAAAGATCATCTAGTCAACCCCCCCTGGCAGAGCAGGACAACCTAAAACAGGTCACACAGGAATGCATCCAGTTGGGTTTCTTAGCCTTTCCTCATAAGGGAGATGTTCCACTTCATCATATTTTTGGCTCTGCACTGGACTCTTTCGAGCAGTTCCCTGTCCCGCTTGAACTCAGGGGCCTAGAACTGAAGACAGTACTCTAGATGTGGCCTCACTAGGGCAGAATAGAGGGGGAGGAGAACCTCTCTCGACCTACTGACCACCCCCCTTCTAATGCACCCCAGGATGCCATTGGCCTTCTTGGCCACAAGGGCACATTGCTGGCTCATGGTCATCCTCCTGTCCACCAGGACCCATGGGTCCCTTTCCCCTTCTCTGCTCTTCAGCAGGTCAGACGCCAACCTATCCTGATCCATGGGGTTGTTCTTTCCCAGATGCAAGACTCCACACTTGCGCTTATTGTATTTCATTAAGTTTTTCCCTGCCCAACTCTCCATTCTGTCCAAGTGAATGGCAGCACAACCCTCTGGTGTGTCAGCCACCCCTCCCAGCTTAGTGTCATCAGCAAACTTGCTGAGGATACATTCTGTACCCTCATCCAGGTCGTTGATGAAGATATTGAACANTACAGGTGCCAGTACTGACCCCTGAGGGACTCCACTAGTCACAGCCCTCCAACTAGATTCCATCCCATTGACCACAACTCTGACTTCTTCCTTTCAACCAGTTCACAATCCACCTCACTACCTGATCCTCCAGACCACACTTCATTGGTAATAAAACACTGCCCCAGTGGTGCAACCCCAGCTACAACCCCTTGCCCCCTCAAACCTAGTTTAAAGCCCTATGAATGAGCATTGCTAACTCTTGCCCCAGAACCCTTTTCCCCCTGGTCGTTTGGCCTTTCCCATGTTTTACCATCAGGCCTGGTGTCTTATAAAACCAGCTGTGATCAAAGAACCCAAAGCCCTGCCTGCAGCACCAGCTTTGGAGCCAGGGGTTTATGGACCGGGTAATAGTCTGATGACCTCACCAGGTTGGGGAGTTTCCTAGTGATGTCTCTGATTTGGATACCAGGAAGACTACAGACTTCCCTTTGATGAGTAGAACCTGACGTAAACCTTCAAGTACTTTTTTGAGTTGTTATAAAATATATCTAATTAATCTTTGTGTTTAATTTCTTATGTTTTTGCTGCTATCAAAATAGACATTATTTTAAATGTGTTCTAGGAAAGAGATCAGCACCTTGAATTATTTGCTGCAAATAAATTATACAATATAATCCTACTTTCCATTGTTTGCAAACCAAGTCTGTTATCTCTGATTCTGTTGGTTTTAAGCATTAGGTTCATCTATTTTGGCCTATAGATTATTCCATGACAGGTTCATTTCAACTAGACAATGCTTGTGATATATAATGGATTATCCAGTTTGTATACTTGGATGGTTTTTTCCCTGTTTCCTCATTGAGTGTCTGAAACTTTTTTTGAAAAAAAAAAAAAGGAATAGTGGTTAGCATTTGTGAAATCATAATGAGCCAAAAGTATTTTGCAAATGACCTGGCAATTATCTGCATACAATGAATAGTGCAAGTTGGTGAATAATAGCACAACAAACTCATTTAGTGACTTAATTCTGAATTAGTTCACTGTTTGACCAGCTCTAGTTATTTTATCCAACTAGTATGGGATGCAGGCTTGTTCTCTTCTTCATCATATGGCTATATGCTGCTCTGGCTCCATTGAGGTTGACAGAGCTCTAATTCTCATGCAGAAATGTAAATGATGAGAGGCATGTTCTCTGCGTGGAACTGTCAAACAAATATGATCAGACTCCTTACTAGATATTGTATTTATGCTAGTCTAGTGCAGCAATGACAGTTGAGACTGGCTCAAATCTTGCCCTAATATCACAGTGGTATCCCAGAGCTCAGTTATGTAGAATGGTTTACGTGCAATATTGACCCACTACATTCTATTTGACCCACTAATTAACACTTGAGATCTGGAAAAATTTGAAGTTGTCTACTTTCTTGGCAATTATCCCACAAGACTGAGATTTGAGAAACCTTCTTGACAAGAAAAACGTAAGCATGGTTATATGAGAAATGCCTGTCATGAAAAATCTTAAAGATTTTGGCTTGGTGGTCAGAAAACAAACCCATTTCCTGCGAGTTTAGCAACTCTGTCATAAATTATCTCAGTTTGTTTAACACAGTTTTCAAAGGTGTGTTTTTTGTTAAGACTGTGTATGGTAAGTGCTACAATTTTCATGACAGCTTGGATAAGAAGTGATGAACACAGTGAATAAGCTGCGTCAAATAGGGCCAGGAATTATATCTGTTCTAGTAATGTCAGATCATCTTAATACTGTATTACTTGGCACCATACCTTTATTACATTTTATAGCTTGCTTTCCCTCTCCACCTTCCCTCTTCCATTCTTCCCACCTCCGTGGAAAAAAAAAGTCATGTTATCTTCTTGTTGTCTTCTGACCCTTAACACTTCTGTCACATTTATGTATTCCTCTTGGTAGAATCCAAAGGAATAGCAGGACTCTTGAGGGGTGGGACAGATGATGAAGCTAGTGTTTCTCAAGTTTGTTCCTTGACAAAGCTTCATCTTTTTGAGATTTGCAATAGATCTGCTTTTTCTTTTTCTTCTATTTTCTTTAATTCATCATTTCTTGGCAAGTTGCTTGTTTTCCAGTGAAAGCTGTTGCCTTTACTGTAAATGACCACTCAGAACTTTGAGCACAGCAAGAATAATGTGTCTGTTTGGCTAGAAGATATGAGCTTTGGGATAATCTCCTACCTCTTCTTGTACAAAGAGATCTGTTAATGAGCCAGCACATTACTCAGATGCTGGCAGCAAAGAGCCTGCATTTTAGAATGAGATCTAACTTTAAAAATGTCCATCAACTTGATAATATGTCAGGTAACTGTACCTTATTGCAAATAAAAGTCCCATTTTCTAGGTCCTGAAGACTTAGTTACAGAATCACAGAACGTTAGGGGTTAGAAGGGACCTCGAAAGATCATCTAGTCCATAGATTGTTCTGAAATTTCAACAGCCATAGCCTCTTTACTTAAACACATAGTAAAATCTCTTGCAGGTTCCCTGTGTTACTGGTAGAAATGCTGTTGGTAGATAGAAAACACTCAGTTATGTTTTATCTTTCAAGAACTAAAATGGAATTGTTTTGTGTCCCAAGAGGACTGTCTGGAGGTCTGGATATTAGCAGAATTAAGTTTGCTTCATAAGCTTCACTGCTTGTTTTCTTATGTGTGTGGGACAGAAGCATGGGACATGATATAAAACTGAAGAAACTTCCTGCAATTTATATGGTCCCCCAGCTCTGAGCTAATTTCACTTTCTCGTTTTTGTGCGCTGATGCTGAGCTGTTTTGAGGTCCCTGACAGGGGAGCAGGGAGTTATTTAAATAAATGCATCTGCTTGTTTAGGCAAACCACAGAGCAGTAGTAGCTGGTACAGTTTGGTATATACTTCAGAAGTAGGCTGCTCCTTTGATTCATATCCACATTTGTGTTGTGTGGCTGTCCCTGTTGACTGGAAGAAGGAAGGTAAAAAAGTCTGCAGGAATTATAGTGGTTGTCTTTTGGAATTTGAAAAAAAAAATGTATTAATTTAAGTAATCTGTCTTAATTTTTGCTGTGTTTAATAATGGGCATCATATTCCGCATACATTGCCTAGCTCAGTTGCAGATGCATGCTATGTCTAGAGCCAAGGAGCGTTTTTGTTTGGCCAGGAGCCACATTAGGGGCAGAAGAGTCCTGGAGGGATCCTCCTGGAAGGGAACGGCAATCATTCATCTGCTCCTATTCTGAGTATGACCATGCAGTAGGAATGTAGCTGTGCAGGTGATTTTCTTCTCTGAAAATGACTCAGGTAAATTTTCACTTTCAGATAAGGTACTGAATGCAATGGTACTCCCATTGAGGTACTGAGATGGTAGCCAGGCAAGGCTGAGAGAAGCAGTCCCAGAAATCATGAAGTCACTTTACTGCTAATGACATATTGCGCTACTTTTCCTTCGTAATTTACCCCACCACCTTCTGTTAGGAAGGTAAAACCAAGAAGTGCTTCTGTAACTGAAAATAAATTTCCTCTTCCCCTACCTCTGTGCTGACCAGAATTCCACTGACAATTCTAATATATCTTCTGGTTGGAGAACCTACCAACACAGTTGAAACAATCTTCTTTTGTCTGAGCTGAAATCCTATTCTCTTTGAATAGAACTGTTTTCTGACTGCTACAAGGTCATTGCTGCTTTGGCATTTTTCCTGATGTTTTTATGATACTCATTTTAATGTACTGCACATTCTTCATTTTGGGACAGTACTCAAAAATTTGCCCATAAATGCCACTTAGCTGGGTGAATGCTGCTTTTTATCACTGCATTGCTAAAGGCATTTCTGTTGCTTTCCCAGACCACCGTTTTGGTCTGTTGATGTTGAAACCATTTTCAGCACAGGCACAATGGGTTAATGTTTTCCTGCTTGTTCGTGTAGTGATTGCAGCTCTGAGACCAACCTGTAGCAGGCAACAGAATACAGGCATTTCGTAAGAGATAGACAGAAAGACCTGAACATGTTTTTCAGAGGAAAATTTTAGGGACAGATAGAGGCAAGATGGGAAGGAGGAAAAAATATGGATATTGTCTGATGAAATACAGTGGAACAGGAGAAACGTTAATTTTCCTGTTTTATGCCCTACATCATTTCTCACTGTGCAGCTTCTTGTTATATGCGAAAGGCTTCTTTGTTTCAAGGTGCCTTGATAAGGAGTGCACAAGCTTCAATGGACTCTGATGGGATATGCAGCCCAGGAACCTTGAGGGAGAGGGTCATAGGAAGGGAGGCAGTGCATAGCCATGTTGTCCCATGAACAGAGTGGCATTGAACCATGGCATGGTCCATTGTTATTTCTGCTTTTCCAAATGGAAATTAAATTACAACAGGCCCCTCTTTGGTACCTTTCATTTCATTTCTGAATTAGCTGTATTCAGCAGTGGGGGAAAGGAGACAACATTGTCTCCTCTCACCCACCTCTGTTAGAGGCTTGTGTGGGTAGCACAGGAGAACCAATCCCCTTGCTTCATGGTGGGAGTCTGTCAGTGAGATTAGAACAGTGAGATTAGGAACAGCAAGACTGGTCTCTGATAGCTTTAGTCCCTGTTCAGTTTGTCTTCAGCCCCACAGGCTGCTGAGATTTTCTTACGAGCTTCTGTATAAAAAGCCTCACCACAAAAATCCCTCTTTGTTTTTGAAACTAGCTCGAGCAGATATTTTAATTAAAAAATACCAGTGACAGTACATAGCAGGGCATTGGAAACCCTTTCTCTGTGGCAGTTTCTCAGCACAAATACTTCTGTGTGGTTGTGGTCACATGTTTGATTGACTTGGTTCCCAAGCTGATGTTCACAGTACTGTATTCATCTTGTTCAGATGACTGTGACATGCTGCCCGAATGCACTGATGCTGACAGTGAATGTGAGGAGAACCAGACAGTTGACAGCATCTCCATTTTTCAGAGCTGATGTAGGATGATCTGTCACATGATGCTAGGCCACAGCCTGTCATTTATATAGCTACAGCTGTAAAGTAAGTAAAATGAGCAGAAATGAGAGAGAAGTGACAAGAGGGGGAAAAAAAAGGAGAGAGAAAGATTATTCATGCCCACCTCCTCTAAAAAACTTGCACAAGCATTTTTATTTTAATGAATGGAATATTGATCCTATATCTCAGATCAACCTGCTATTTCTATGGATTGGAACAGCACTGGCAACCCATCCATGCCTGTTGTTCAGGGTAATGTGTCTGCCCAGGACAGGTGTCAGAGATCCCTTGGGCTGATCCTATGCCACATCCATTATGGCTGTTAGGGAACCTTGTCTCATTGTTGCTTGGAGTGCACAAGCAACTGCTGCCAGAAACTCAGGAGATAAAAAAAAATATTACTTGAGCTAAATAGCCATAATCGCAAGTTAGGAGCTGTAACAGCCTTGTGTATTTTGTAGGAGATGCAGAAGAAGGCAACCCCTGGGGATGTGTCCATTTTAGGTGTTCAGCACCTAAAATGGATTAAGGAACCTTTTTGGGCAGGAGATTAATACATTATTAAAGCCACCCTTCCATGTCAGGCAAACAGTTACTCGGGAGACAAGTGTGGAGAACAAGTAATTCTGTATATGTAGTTCTTTACCTGGATTTTCTCTTGTGTATCAACTCATGCTGTTCCTTGTTTGTCTGGTTTTCCCTGTAATTTGGGAATAATAGTTCTTGTAGCACTGAACTGTTCAGAGCTGTGTGAGGGAAATGCATGTGACTCCAAAACAAAAAGTTAGACACAACAATTGGGGGGGGTGAGGCATGAGCTGTGCTGTCCCAGGCTTTGCACTAGGGGTTGTGGGCCTGGGTGATGTCTTGTGGGTCCCAGTTGCTTCCCTACTTCACTTTTTCTCTAAGACATGCTTAATGAATTGCTGGTGGCAGGGAACATGATGTGCTTTGAGTACCACACTTAGGGGGCTTAGGAGAGAAACAAATCAAGGCTCCTGTCTATTCCTCTCATTCTCTGTTCACCTTATGGCAAGGTAATGGAAAGTTAGTGCCACTCAGCTTAATCCTTTGAGAATCAGTCAGCTTGCACAGGGGTGTGTGTGCAAGGGAGGTTGTTCTTGTGCATCCTTACAGTCTTGCTTGACTCTGTAAATCATATTCTCATGCCTATCTTGGGTTAAAAGAAAGCCCCATGATGTATGTGGAACTTATGTGACAAATGTTACATTTTTCTTAATATCATATACTTCTGTTGAGATGACTGGGGCACCACACTTGACAATGATGAATTATTTACAGCAGACCAACAGCCATTTATCCTGTGGTACCATCTGCCATAAAGATCACATTTTATCTTAGCAGTTTCCTCCCTTTCTTATTCTTTGAAACAGTATTTCAAGATGAGGAACCAGTGAGGAATGGATAACCACCTCTGGGCCATGGTTTCAGTGGTATGTTCAGGTGTTCCTGGACAACACTGTTAAAGGTTAAATGCTCTTGGCATTTGATGGGAAAAACTCTTAACAAAGGTGAAGTGAATGATGCAAGCCTAACATCAGCTTTAACTGTTTAGGATGTTTCCCATGTGCATCCTTTGCTGGTCTCCTTGGTATAAGGGTCATGTTGTGGGCAAGGAAGGAGGTGTGACTGGAGCAGAACTGGCAGATGGTCCCTTGAAGGTCGTTTCTTGTTGCTCTCTCCTGTAGTGATGCCATATGCTGTGCAGGGGGATGCTTCCTTCCTCTTCATGGAGTGTAAACTCATCAAAACTGTAAATGCAGCATGCCATTGACTCTCAGCTCTTGAAGTTTCTGATTAGGTCTGTGGCTTTAAGACATTTTTTATTATGTTGTCAGAGAGTATATAGAATAAGTATGCTTGAAAATAAATTAAAAAACATCTGTCCATGGTGATTTTAACTTTTTTCTCCTAAAATTCTCTTTCTGCCTAGAAGATTTTTTTTCACCCCTCCGAAGATCTTTCCTGGTAACCTGTGAACATCCAGAGCACAGACAGTGCCCATGTAAGAGATCTGGGGGAATTGAATGCCACCACTGCTTCTGGGATCATAGCTGCCTCTCTTTGTTTTTGGTGATGGCAAGTATTTCCAATAGAAAATACCTGCAGCAAATGCCTGCAGCTATTGGGGGGTAGGCAGTGTGTCAAACAGATGAAGCTGCCTGTGTCTTGAATGCAGTCAGTGTTACTGAGCTGCTAGTGCAGATTTTACTCTGTCTTACAGTTGAGTCTTGCTAAAACTGAGAGTCTGACCTACCTCAGTTAGAGGCTTAGTGAAGGCACATGAAAACTATTGTTGCTGTATATAATAAGTGATCTTTAGAAAGATTTTTTCCCCCTTGTTTTTTATTAATTGTTGTTGATAACACCAATAGAAGATTTTTATCTGGAAAGAATAAACGGAGTCATAAATGAGCTTCTAGAGGTACAAATCCCAGTGCACTTTTTTCAGCAAATTTGTCACCGAAGTAAAATGGAACAATGTCTCGGTAAAGCAGGATGTGTTTGCCCATTCAAATGACTTGAGTCCTTTTGAGATACCCCCTTATGCCACTGGCATTGGTGTTTAGTATCACTCACTCATCAGTGCTGGCTATGACCTGGTTGGCCCCGACTATATAACTATAACTATAATCCTGAACTTCACAAATCTTTAGAAGGACTAAAAGATTTTGTGAAGTGATTCAATCCACTTTCCCATGGCTAAGGTAAAGATACAAGAGTTTCTAGTAGCCAGGCCACCAAGGCTCACAGTGGTATAACTTTTCTTTGGTTTATTCTTCTCTTTTGCTCTGTCAGCTTGTTTACAATTTGATATTAAAGCTATTCTTTGAACAAAGCATCTTATGGGTTGTATAACCAATATGTGGGTTTAGGATTGCAAGAATTGCATGTGAAGTTAACAAATCAGCTATTAAAACAGTGATATTTAGTACTAAAAGTTGTGATATATACCTGTGGGTCATAATTGAATACTGACAGTGTGTACAGTTCTACAACTTTTCTTAACATTAGATATTTATAATTAACTCATTCTTTGTGCCGATATTGATCTAGTGATGGATATGATCTCATTTTGCCTAATTACTAACAGATACCCTGTTAAATA
This sequence comes from Aegotheles bennettii, assembly GCA_013398125.1. NCBI lineage: Eukaryota > Metazoa > Chordata > Aves > Caprimulgiformes > Aegothelidae > Aegotheles > Aegotheles bennettii. The sequence goes on from VZRW01002125.1 coordinate 151,381, forward strand.
TCTGTTTCTGGGTTGGAGTGTGGTAGTGGTCTATTTAACAAACTACATTGCTTATATTGCTGAATTGGCCCTTTCCCTATCAGCCTTTCCTTGTTTGTATTCTAAAAAGCATATTCGTGTTCATGCAGTTTCCTTGGTCACCTCTGCATCTGTAGCAGGGCAGTACTTTTGTACCTTGATAAGATCAGACATGTGGAAACAGCAAAGATTAAAGGAAAACAATGGTCAAATTAAATTTTGCTTTTTTTCTTTGACCTTGAAAGATGATTATCAAGCAGATTCAGGTAGATGCAATGGGCAAAAACACAGTAGGTGTGGAAATTTAGATATCATAATCTGACTTATGTTTTTGGGGTTTTTTTCCTACTTTAGGATGGCAATTTGAAGCACTGATGTTCTGGCATTCCTGAGCACTGAAAGTACTATTTCATCTGCTACATGAGTGAAGAATAGGAGAGTAGTAGAGCCAACATGCCTTAACATTGCCTGGTCATCAGCTTTCTTGGACTCCAACACTGTTTTTATAGACAGAGACTTTCCAATTTTGGAAATAAAAGCAGTTCTGAAAGAGAAAATAAAAAGGTAAGCAGGACCTTTTTGCAAGAAGTAAGATGAGATTGGTAAATTAATGCTGTCATAATAATGATTAGACTTCCGGAAGCAAAGTAACTAGCTTATACCTGCAGTAGATTCAGCACCGTAGTGCAGGACTCGTGTAGCGTGTCCTGTGAGATGTTTCATTTAGTATTGGCAAAAAGTCAAAAGCCACACCTTAAAATGCCCTTTTCCAGTTTCTCCTAACCCAAGTGAGCCTTGTGCTTTTCTGTTGTGGCTGTGGACAGTGAATGGTTTGTATATTTAGCTGCTTACGTTGGGTGTGAGTTCAATTCAATTTAATTACTATTTTATAAGGGCTGATGCAGAGCTCTATTACTTTGTTGCACTGATTTTCTAGTGATACAGGGTATAGAAGGCAAAGGAAGATCAGCAAGATTGTGTCTAAATAACAGCATAATTAAACTCCTATTATGTGGTACTTTTGTCTCATCCCACAGGATGCACAAATAATTTCAAGAGCTGGTATAAGAGTGATGCAAAGAGGGTTCACGTGTGCATGATGACTGCTTCTAGGATGGAGTGTGGCAACTGTGTAATATCATTTGTCACTAGTGCACAATACTAAAAGCTAATTTATTCAACAGAAAGATTTTTTTTTTTCTGGGATGGCAGAACAGAGCTACCTGGGTTGGTATTTGAGTAGTATGCTGGAGTTGATGTGTAAATTCTGGAGCAAAACTTACTGTTGGATATTCTGATTCAGTTGGTCAGACCTTTGATAACTTGTCTAAAAGGTGAGGTCCTCATGAGTACAGCATGTACTTCTGGCATGGCTTACTTTGTAGTGTTTTTGCTGAAGGCAAATGTGATCTTCCTATAAAGGAAAAACTATATGGCCTAGCCTTCCTCTCTTTTGGGAATAGGGTTGTAGCCACTAATTTAAGATATGTTGCTGAGCTTTCCTTAGTTTTCAGAAGTTTCATTATTTGTTGGAAGCAACTCCTGTGTCTAATTTGGCTGGGAATATTGTAAGTAGTAGAATTGGCATGGGATAGGCTGGTGGTTGTGAAGGAAGTCAGAAAGATGTGGAACACCCAGGTACAAAGCCCTGTGCAGAAGACAGGTGCTGAAAGCTGGGGAGATACAATTCATCTTCAGTAGAAACACTGCTTCCCCGGCTGGGTGTGTCAATGGAGTGGAAAGGCCACCTGTAGTGCCTGCTCCCTGTGGCTGTCTTCTAGACCCACCAGTTTCTTCATGAAGTGAGGGTCTTTGTGTTAATGGGGGTGTATGACAATGTAATGTGACTTTTGGAAGGGTTACAGCAAGTTCTGAATGATGTATGAAATGAAAAATCCCTGCCTGGTGCAGAGAAAGCATGTACAGCACTGGATGATACACTGCCAGCAGTTCTAACAAGGGGCTCCTTCACAGATTTTCCACCTCAATCAGCAATGCAGTTGACATCCCCTGAGCAAAATCTCTCCTCTATTTTTCTTTTTTTTCTGTACAAGCAAAGAAAAATTCCTCAGCTTTATAGCGTACCCGCTGCCTAAAATACTCATTCAATAATCTTTCTCTACTTCAAATTGTGACAGTCTCTACAGGCAAGCATCCTCTCCCCATAATTCATTCAGGCTCTTTCAGGTACCTTTACTCTAAATTTATTCTCCATACACTGGGAAGGTGGGGCAAGCAAATCTTGATTGGTGATCTTGTCAGTGATGTACAATATTTGCTGGTCAAGACTGATGCAAAAATAAGCATGGAAGTAAACAATAAGGCCAGTTAAAAAGTGATCACCTAGTTTAATGTTTCTGTTCCAAAACCCCAGTCTTTTTTAATACAGTCAAACCCTAGCCAGTATATATTAGAATGGAGAATTGTGGAAAGCAGTGGCTTGCAGGAGAATTTGGGTGGCATCACAGATAATTTCTTTAACTTGAATTTTAACTGCTGTGCTGTGGCAAAGAAGAACTGATGTGATCCATTAAAAAGAGAAACATTTAGTACTGTTTGTAAGCTTTCTCCTAGGATGATGTGTCATGTTCTGCCCATGCTGGGCTATAAAATTAGTTAAAGACTGGAAAACAAACATTGGGAAGGGGGGCTTAAAAAATTCAGAGCTAATTTAAGAGCAGGCTGAGAGGCCAGTTTGAAGAAGGTATCTGATAGCAGAGGCTTTTCCACCTGGCTGACAGAAGCTGAAGTTCAGTCTTGAAATAAGAAGCTGCTTTCTGGCTTTGAGGTTTTTTGAACATGAGAGTGTCCCTCTGGGGAAGAGACAGAGTTGTGATCACTTCAAGCCTTTCAATAAGCCTGGGCTGGGCGGCTGTGTCCCTGTGCAGCTAGCCTTGCTCGTCCTGTTCCTCTAGGGGAAAGCACTGCACTCAAAAGCTTATAGCCAGTAACTCCACGTTAAGACAATTAACGATTTCCAGTGATCTGTCTGAAGATGATCAGGGCAGATTTCTTTTCATCTCTTCCCTTGCACAATGAACAGAGACTTCTGTGTGCTGCTTCTTTTCATTGTTATTAATTGCTTTCCCCTTCAGCACTAGAGATTGGCCACAGCAGGAGATCTCTTTGTAGGTGGTATAGAGAGTGATTATGGATTGCCTTAGCTAGTTTGGGAGGGAATTTTCCCTGGGTCAGGTTGGCAGGCTCTGTGGATCTTTCACCTCATATAGTATGAGGTGTGGTTCATCTGCTAGGATCATTTGTGTACATCTCACATGATTAATTCCTTGCCATTGCAGGGCTTCCTCAGGTCTTGCCAGCCCTGTGTTTGTGGCAGATAGTTTTCTAAGCACAGAAGTGCTTTTCCTTCTCTAAACTCTTTGGACATCAACTAGGATGTTTTGGTTAAAGTTAATGGTCTGTAAATACACAGTAGGTGCATCTGGTATTGTTTTTGCCCTTAATTTTTAGGGAATGATATCTATGTGCTGTTTGATTTGTTAAGGCCGGGGTGATTATTTAGGAAAGCATGTTTTCCTGTTCTGAAAAATATCCTGACTCCTTCAGAGGGCTTGTCCTGGCAGCGCAAGAAAAACTTAATCTCTATTGAACAGAAGTCCAGCCTGTTTTAGTTTAATTGCAGAGACCAGTCAACAAATACAGTTCAGATTGTGCATTTCCATATGTAAAAACATGGAGTTCTACATATTGACCTCAACCACACCAGAGGGTTGTGCTGCCATTCAGCGAGACCTTGATAGGCTGGAGAGTTGGGCGGGGAGAAACTTAATGAAATTCAACGAGGGCAAGTGCAGAGTTTTGCATCTGGGGAAGAACAACCCCATGCACCAGTACAGGCTGGGGGCTGACCTGCTGGAGAGCAGAGAAGGGGAAAGGGACCTGGGGGTCCTGGTGGACAGGAGGATGACCATGAGCCAGCAATGTGCCCGTGTGGCCAAGAAGGCCAATGGCATCCTGGGGTGCATTAGAAGGGGGGTGGTTAGTAGGTCGAGAGAGGTTCTCCTCCCCCTCTATTCTGCCCTAGTGAGGCCACATCTGGAGTATTGTGTCCAGTTCTGGGCCCCACAGTTCAAGAAGGACATGGAACTGCTTGAGAGAGTCCAGCGCAGAGCCACTAAGATGATTAAGGGAGTGGAACATCTCCCTTATGAGGAAAGGCTGAGGAAGCTGGGGCTCTTTAGCTTGGAGAAAAGGAGACTGAGGGGTGACCTCATCCATGGTTACAAATATGTAAAGGGTGAGGGGCAGGATGATGGAGCCAAGCTTTTTACAGTGCTGACCAATGATAGGACAAGGGGCATTGGATGCAAACTGGAGCACAGGAGGTTCCATGTGAATATCAGGAGAAACTTTTTCACTGTGAGAGTGCCAGAGCACTGGACCAGGCTGCCCAGAGAGGCTGTGGAGTCTCCTTGGCTGGAGACATTCAAACCCCGCCTGGATGCGTTCCTGTGTGATGGACTCTAGGTGACCCTGCTCTGGCAGGGGGGTTGGACTGGATGAGCTTTCGAGGTCCCTTCCAACCCTAGAATTCTGTGATTCTGTGAACTAGGTATCTGTACTGTCTGAAAGGGTATGAACTTTGGTTAGCTTTCTGGCTCTGTACAGAAACAACCTGTGTGAAATAAGATAATTCAGAATGTTTTCTTAGTTGAAATAGCTAGAGAGCCAATAAATTCCCATCTTCCTGTGTGCTGGTACTATAGGAGTATCACTTTTACAGTGACTTTTCAGTGTCAGTGAAGTCAATGAGGTATTTCTGAGTTTGAATCCTGTTTCAAAAAAGCATACAATTTAGCGCCAAACTCTACCTACTTCAGCAAAATAACATAGCCTGCCTTCAAAATATAGACTTTGCAGCCTCGGGGCCTTGTGATATAAGTGACACAGAACCTGACCTGCTCTATATGCAGGTAAGTATTTGTGAGTGTTTGTGTGTATAATATGCATTTTAAGAGAACTTCAGTTTCACTGGAACTAGAATTTCACCATACAGGTACATGCAGGTGTGCAAAGACAATGTGTGCAGGAAATGTTAAGTTGAAGTTCTGCTATTTATAGAACGTGTAGCAGCACAATAGAAACAGACATCATATAAGCAGCAATGTTTGATAGTTTTCAGAGATAGAGAGAGATTTGTATTGTTCATGAAATGGCCTTTGCAGAAATGCTGTAAGCAATCAAGATTCACCCTGTGCATATCAGGAGAAACCGTGTCACTTGCACACGTCTGGCTCCAACCCATAAAGTAGAAAACAGCAGCAATTGTATGACTTTATTCAAATGCTATCTGTTGTTCTACATCTTCCTTCTTTGCACCCCAAACTAAAAAAATTTAAACAAAAATAATTGAAAAAACAGAATGCTGCATTTCTAAGCTGAGTTGTCCTTAAAGATTCGAATGAGTCATTTAGATAACATTCACAATACCAGCAGCTCCAGGGCACTTTAGAGAATATGTTTCAGCACAGAGATATTTGAAACAAAAATTGTAATGTTCTAAATGGAATTAGATGAGCAAAACCGTGTCATACAGAGATGAAATATAAATAAGTGCTTTAGGCCCACTCCATGAAAAATGTATGCACTTTTTAAAAAGCATTTTTCTTCTGCAATGGTTTCATTTCTGTAGAAACCAGTGGTTGGTTGTGGGTTGGTTTTGGCTTTTTTTTTCTTCCTTCTAGTGCATTCTCCTAGAATATGCCTTTGCCATTCAATAAACCCCTCTTTCTACTAAATGTCAGTCTCTGTATTAAGCCCCCAAGGAATTGTACAAGCCAAAGGCAGATGGAAACAATAGGCATTCCCTGTTCAAATGTATAACCTACAGATAGTTCATTTGTCAAAAGTCTGAGGAACATTTCCAAGGAGGCTGCTTCATAAACAACATCCACATGGGGCAGATCTGACTTGCGCTACTGCTTTTCACGCGCTTATTCCATAGAATTTAATAGGCTGTTTACTCTTCAATTAATAGTTAAAGCAATATTTACAGAAGCTTGTTCCAAATTCCAGTCTCAGTTGTTCTCTACTTCTCCCCCCACCCTACCTCTTAAATCTCTCCATCTTTTACGTGCCTCAATTATTTTTCTTCTTTTTACAGAAGCCTTATCCTAGCCCCTCTGTTAAGACCAAGGCACTCTCAGACTTTATTGAACTCTTTATTTCTCTCAGACATTTTTGAACATTATTTTTTGCACCTGTTGGAGTTGTGCTCCTTCATTGCTAAGCTTGGAAACCCCACCATGCTAACAGCCTTTGAGATATCAGTCATTAGTGCCAGTATTGTAGTGTTGAAAGTTAATCTAACCTTCTGACTCATACCTAGAATACAAAAGCCACTCTGGTTGGTATTCCCTAGCAGACAGCATGCTTGCTTTTTAAAGCTCTAATTACTTATGGTAAATGTTTGCCCTCATTCCTTGGCTTTGTATTAATGAAATATTTTTAATGTGATTAACATGCTGATTCTGTAAAGTTGTGAAATCACCTTGGCTCCCATGGACTTCAACACCTTGCTTGATCAGAAACCAGATTGCTGGCAAGGAATACAAGGAAGACTTTGTCGATGCCTGGAGGCTTCGTGCATGATTCTGAGCTTGTTCTGGTTTAATCCAAATCTGAGACCAGCAGAGTTGAAGAGCTATCAGTGTTAGCTTCTGGATTAGGGCAATTTGAATTTACCTAGGACACCCACATCCTGTATCTGGTGCTTAAAATCCCAGGTAGTAATTTCTGGTGCCCAAGGAAGAGGATTAAATGATGTAATTAGAAAATTTATTGCCCACAAATGCAAGATTCTGTTTTGATCTGTAGTTAACCAATGCCCACCTATCACTCTTCAAAATTATAAAATGTTGAAAGCTGACTTGAAACCATAGGTATGTTACATACATTTCTATGCATAATCTCCTAGCACTAAAAAATATATATAACCAATTCTTAGCCTCTGACTGGATTTCAAAAGCAGCAGTTGCAAATAATAGGTGCAGAAGAGTGAAAATGACCATGGAAGAGTGAAAACTAATCAATGACAATTTATCATGTGCCAGAGAACATCATAATTTCCTGACATCAAATTCATCAAAGTCATCTGAACCAGCCGCTTTCTGGCTGGTGGGGCTCAGGTAGAATTTGGATCTCTCCCTCGGATGAGCTGCACGGAGGTGCAGGGGTCTGAATAAGCATGAGGCCGATGGCATATTGATGGCTTTGGGTGAGGTTTCTCTAGTGGAAGTGCTTGCTTTGGACTCTAAGGTCACCAGTAAATTTTTGTCTCATGACTAGGGAACCTGCTAGCTTTGCAAGGTTTGTGACCAGTACAAGAAGAGAAGCTGCAACCTGACCCTCCTCTTGTAATGTTGGGCAGGAGCACGGAGTGGATCTGGTCATAAAATGGATCTGGCTCTCCTCATGGCAGCTTCTGAGTGTGTTTATGGTTAACACAGGAGCTTTTCACCTCCCAGACTCGGGGCCAAAAAGCTCCGCCTATAAGATGCCGACACAGTCGATGTGTTTCATTGCCCTCTGGTGGCGTGTCCACTGGAGTATAAGGCTGTTCCTGTTACCAGCTGCACGAGTACGTGCTGCTTGTCTAAGAAAAGCAGATACTACAGGAAGCAGAGAAAAATCGGGCAAATATTGGTCAGGGACCTATATTGTAAGGACTGTTGTCTGCTGTTGCTTTAGTTTATTATGAAAATTGTAAAACAAAACCAATGGGCCACAGTCTGCTATCAGTTATCCTCATGCAAATCCTGAGACTTCTGCTGGAGCCAGACTCATCTTGTGCAAATAGACTTGGAAAGTGGCTCAGAGGGACAGGAAAACCTTTAAACTATTTGACCATTAATGTATGGTAAAGTTATGACTTTGCCCTTGCAGCACCTAGGCAGCCTCTTAGAGCACAGAAAAAAAAATTCTCAGTGAAAATGCAACTGCGTTCAGCACCATATAGTCACTGAAGCCAAAATTCCAGTGGGCTGAAGATCTCACCTCCCAGGTGTTGTTGCCTTAAATCACTGACAACCCTTGACACATTATATTGGATTTTAGCTGATCAGGTCAGCTGCTTCTTTCAGTTGTGTTGCTACTTGTGGAGTAAACCTGGATTTACACCCATGCGTTGGCTGTCTGAGATGTGGAAGAATGAGTGTTTTAGCAGTAAAGCATTATGTTATTCTTGCTAGAAATGGTTCCCAGGAGAAAGATACTGTGAAAGGGAGTGACAACCCTGGAATCAGATGTTTTCATTTTTGTTTTTGTTAGTTTGTTGACTTCAGTGGATATTTATATGTATGTTAATGATAATTTGCATGTGTGTAGTATTTTTATAGGTGGGGAAGAAGTCAAATCTATTTAACAGTGTGCTTCTAGGAATAGGTTGTTACAAGTCATGGCAAAAGCATGGGAGGAAGTGAGCTGGAGAAGCAATGCTTTTTACATTTATGCTGGAACAGTTTTGGCTCCACAAGGTTGTCTGTTATCACAAAGAAGTCTAGATCAGGAGAGCCAATGGAGAATTTTATTTGTGGATTGTTTACACCCCAGCTACTTTTACTTGCATTTGTCATGGAATATATTAAAATAGTCATATTCCACAGTCCACACAGCATGTCAGCTTTGAGACAAGTACTCTGAAATGTGCTCACAGATGATAAATTGCACACTATGTCAACTACATCTTTGTCATGAGATTCTATTTTCTATTTATAGTTGAAATGAAACACTTGAGAAAAATTCTAAACCAAAGCAATTTCACAGAAATCTCATAAGTTTTTCCTTATGTGTATATCAGTGGAAGGACCCTCCTGTGCTATCTTTTTGCTCCGTGGGGCTCCAACAATCAACTTCTGAGATCAAAGTAGGATGCTCTAAAGATTGTGAAACTTATAATGTGTCCATGTAATCTAGCTAGTGTGCCTTTGGAGTGTGTTCCCTTTCAAACATTAAGAGGAAAGAGCACTTAATCATAACACAGTGCAAATACATACAAAATTTGATACAGTTTTTGGGAATCAAAACCCGTTATCTCCATAACAGAAGAGATTATTTAGTTGCTTCTTTGGCTTGTCGTACTAGTTTTGTTTGAAGTTGTCAGTGATGTCTATGAGGTACTTTGCAGCCTTTATTTTTTTTCCCTTCCTTTTCACTTATGCATCTTAAACACATAATCTGCTGCAATGGAGTTATGGGTAGCAAAAACTGGAGAAGCATACATGTTTGGAGATAGCTCTGCAGGTATGCTTTGAAGCTAGGAATACAGCTGTCTTTTTTCTCTGATTACAGCAGCCAACTTTAGGAAAAGCAGGTTTGGACAGCAGTAATGGTGCACTCTGATGCAGATGTCCCAGTTCACACTGGCCTAGACATGACAGGATGTTCTACAATGTGCTGAATAAGATAAGTAAGCCTTGTGATGGCTTTCTCCTGCCTTGGGCACCCAAGTCTTCATGGGATACACAAGGAAAATCTCTTGTTTCAGAGAGAATCATCCAAGCAAGGATCTAAGATGAATGATAGATGAAGTACAGAAGAAAGGTGTTGATGTCAACATTCTCTGGGATTCAAACAAATGCTTGTTTGAGAAAGGACTTGTAGCTGTCTATGTGGTGAGCAGGGCATTTGTCTAGGAGGGTTCAGGTCTCTGGAACCCATATCCTGGAGAAGCCTGGAGCAAGAGCAAGCTATGGGTTTCTTGCAGTGTGAAGTGGCTTTTTATGTGATACTGACAGAAGAGTTATACTTTATGTGGCCTATGTGGCTTTCCGCTACTACTTCTGGGCTTCTCAAAGTGAACTTTCCACTCAGCTCTTCCTTCTTGAATCTAAGAGATTTGGTGGTTTGTTCTAGTTGTACATACATATAACTGATTTTAAAGGTAGCTCTAACTGTCAACCTGAATGTACAGATACTTCAGACTGAGGTGTTCCTGCATCTGACTCCACTCCAAAGCTATAGTGGAAGTAGGGAAGTCCTAGATTTAAATTCTCTTCAGCTCTGTGACCTTAGCCATCCATTGATCTGAATGCCATGATCTAGCTTAGAAGTGTATATGCAGGGCATTAACCACAAAAGAAACCATTGCAATATCAGTGTACTGTGCTGGAAATGTTGAGATAGTTACTGAAATAGCTATGGAAACTCAGTTGGACTGGAAAGGTAATTGATCATAATTAGTAGCAGTTTTACAAATTGTGAGATAATATCTTGCTCCCAGTCTTGCAAAATAGCTGCAACAACTCCCTTTCTTTGAAAATTGCTTTATGGAGGAAGGGATCTTTAAAACTACATATGAAAAAACCCTGATGTTCTTTGTTTAAGTTAATAAGACCACCAAAAAGAATGCAAAATCCACTCTCCTTGTTTGGCGACAGCACCATAAAACCAGTTTGCTTTCCCTCCCCCCTTCTCTCTTCCATCTCTTCTCAGTCATCTCTGGCTCTCTCTTCCTGTTATTGTTCAATGTGCTTGCTCTGTGTAGTCTTCTAACAAATTTTCGATGACCTTAGAAAGAGATCCTCACTCTACTGCAAGCCTGGTCTGCTCATACTGCTAGCTTTCCACCAGTAATGTGTTTAATTGGGCAGCTTTCTCCTCTGCAACTTATCTGTTCCGTTTAACTGATCTTTACACTCAGAGCAGCAATAGCATTTCACTTAACGTTGTGCTAGCAGAGGTTTCTCAAGAGATCTGTCTGGATGCTGATGTGATATGCACTTGTGTCAGATATATTTAACTTTTACTGCACTGTTTTGTTGTTTGCTTATTTGTTTAAAATGCTTGACTGTTATATTTGCAGTGATGAAAAATAAACTCTCTAGCAGCTGGCTCCAAAACTGTTAGTGGGGGAGGGCTGCCCACTTGAAAACAAGCAAGAAGTCTTACAAATATTTGGACTGATTAATTCACCAGCTTCTCTTTACAGAGCTCTTTTGTGGTATAAAGCCATTCATTGACCAAGAGAGTACATTGTCCATTTAGTTACTGTTTTGTATCTTGTGTCAAACAAAAGCTACTGCCTCCTACAACAGTAACAGCTGAATATTTTCACTGCTCAGGCAGTTTCCTCTCCTAGCTGCTGGATCATCAAAAATTCTAATCAACTCTGATCTAACACAAAGTACTACGTGGCATTCATCATCTGTTTTAGCCTTTAATGCACCATGCAGGTTTTAATCAAAGGTATGCAACCATTAGCAAAAAAGACAGACAAGAATTATGACGGTGTCCTAAGCAGAGCTCTTAAGCAGACATCACAGGCAGCAGATAAGTTCACCTCCCCCTGCCGAGTACAAATACAGGAGAAGAAGATGAGTCTTGTTTGAAATAATTGCAGGAGAGCACCACTGAGGTTTTGGGGCCATGACTTCTGTTGTTTTGTTTTAATACAAAATGCTAAGACTTATTTGCTTGGCTTTCCTGAATATTGAAAACAAATGTTGGTACTGTTGCCATGGTGTGTGGGGGCTGCTGGATCATATGCTCAGTTCAGTGGACGCCAACATCTTCCACTGTTGTCAGAGGGAGCCAAGGGGACTGGCAAAACTGAGCCCAGCACCTTCCTTGTAGCAGCCAGGCTTTTTGGTGTCTCACCTCCTCCTACGTGAACTCCATTAGTCACCTCCCCTCTTTTTCTTACGTGCAGAACTAGCTAGGTCACTGCTGGCTTGAGGGTAGAATTAGATTCATGTGCCCTGCTTGCATGCAAGCAGCAAACCTATCCTGTTTATCCTGGGTTTGGCCTCTATTCCAGCACCTCTTGCTTCCCTTGCTGTTTAATCAGAGACATCTATTTCTGACAGGATGGCAAGCGGCCCCCTCTTGCCTTTCCCTGACTCATAAGGCAGCAGGGTTTCATTTTACTGTAAGGATGCACATTCAATACCAGGTGAAGAAGTTCTTTCTCCTGCTTCCCAAACCCACACCAGCCCAGTAAATAGAAGACAATCAGTGACAAATCACTAGCATGGTACCAGGCTTTGAATCCAGTTTGGCATGGGGAAGAGGCACTGGTCTGTGCTGCAGAATTGTTTCATTTCTGCCCAGTTGGGGGAGTGGTGAAGGTAGTCTTTTTAGGGAGGGAAGAGGGCTGTGTACGCAATAGCACATCCTTTCTCCTACCACATGAACTCATGAATGTACCTTGGTGGAAGTGTGAGGGGGAAGGACCTCCCTCATATGTGCTCTAGGACAACTGTAGTTGTTTACTCAGCCTTCCCCCTTTGCCCTCTTGTTTCTTTTCATTTTTGGTATTGGCAGAGCTGTTTCAGGTCCTGCCTTAAGAAGTGGTTGTGACCTAGTTGTGACCAAGCACAAGTCTGACAAGGAGCAACTGAGGGAACTGCGGTGGTTTAATCTGCAGAAAAGGTGGCTGAGGGGAGACCTTATTGTCAGGCACTGTAACAGCCTGCCCAGAGAAGTGGTGGAGTCACCATCCCTTGGAGCTATTCAAAAGACATGTAGGTGTGGTGCTTAGGGACATGGTTCTGTGGTGGACTTGGCAGTGTGTTAGGTTAACAGTTGGACTTGATGATCTTAAAGGTCTTTTTCAACCAAAATGATTCTATGATTCTATGGCCTGTGCCAGCTTATAGCATTTCCTTGAAGCCATGATAGCAACATGGAATGAAGTCATATATTGCTCTTTGCACACAAGCTGGTATGGGCAGCGTGGGGAGATGACAGTCACCCAGAGAGCCTGATATAAGCAGGGAGTCACTGTTTAAATGAGTGATCTGGAGGCTTTGGGCTTGTGAAGCCATGCAAATGGCTCATGGGTGGAATTCCTCCTCAGGTGAATTATGTTGATCTGGGAGGGTGGAGCAGAATTTCCCCATGTCATGGCAAATGTAGAGGACAGTGCCATAGGCTCAATTCCCCCTTAAAAATCATTACCACTAGTGGGAGCTGGTCATGGGCAGGAACTAAAAAGTCTTCTTTCTAATATGTGGTCTGGGGCTTGATTTTGCTCATGCATTCTGTTCAGTGCATAGCTGCCAGTGGGGATATATGGCCTTCAATAGGGCTGTGTGTGTACCTGCCTGCATCAGCTCCCCTGCTCCGCCTCCTGCCAGACCCAGGTCTCAAGCATAACAGGGCTTTCACACTGCACTCTGCTGCTCTTGCAGCACAACCCTACAAACCCTACACAAATAGATGCCTTCTATTTTGACACAGCCTTTAATGTGCAACATGTGGGACTTTTAATGGCCACTTCTGGCAAAAGCTTAATTTGATTAGGGGGTGGGGAGAATGGATGCTTTAAATCTACCTGTGCTTCCTGTGTGTCTGGCCTGTGCCAGCTATGCATGGAAGCCAGAGATTTTCCTCAGCACCTAGGGCCCAAACAGTGGCATTATATTTTCAATTTCCTATTTAATGAGGCTAAAGAAATAAACAGGTTCCTGTTGTTTTAACCCAGGTAGGTCATTTACTTTACCCCATTTGTAGGCATTGGTTCATCGTTGCAGTGTATTCTTGTGGGTTCCAGAGGTGGATAATCAGCAGTACAGCATAGCAAAGATTTAGTTCCAGGTCACAGCCAAGTAATGAAAAAACAGCAGTCACTGAGGATTTGATTTACACACTGCAAGGACTGTGTGATAGCCTCTTTTGTGAGAAGGAAAGTCTCCCTCTGGAGACCACATTCTAACCAGTAGCAAATATTCAAGCTCCCTGGTGCTTCAGATGTCAATTATACCAAAGCCTCTTATTGTATAATGCAGGTTTGTTATAATAATACTGTCTGGAACAGCAATAATAATGTAAATGAATTTCCAAACAGTGGAGATGGGAGGGGGAGATTGATCAATACAGCACTAATGATGGCCTTGTCTTTCACCGAAATAATTGTGATAGGGTTTATAGCACTTCCTTCCTACACCATGCTGTGAAGCAGTGTTGGTTTACTACCTGCTGTTATTGCTTTTGTATAAAGAGGTGTTAAAAAGAAACGTCTGTCAAGTTTTAAGGCTGTGAGTCTTTTTTAATGTGGTGGGGTTGTTCTAGTCAAGATGGTCTGAGGATATGAGAGATGTAAGGTTCGCAGGGAGACAGCCTTTTATTAGACACACTGACACAGCTAGGAAAAAAGAAGCTTTTGGTCCCAGAAACCAGTAGTAAGGTCCCTATTTTTATTGGTAATTATTCGCACTTTATCATAAAGATGCTATTGGAAGGCCAGATTTTTTTTCCAAGTGGACTCATCGTGCTTGTTTGGACATATAAAAGTCTCTCCTTTGAGAGACAGTGCGAGCACTTCAACACGTAAAGGTTCAAAAGAAAAGCTCTCTGGCACACTAAGCATGTTTTCCATTTATATAACCCTTTTTCTTGTCTGATAGTTATGTAGGGTTTTCTCTGTTACTCCTACCAAGTATATGGCATACATGCTGAGACCCATTGGAAGAAATATCCATTGAATCTTTTGATTAAAAAAGAGATTATTTCTCCTTTTTTGGGGAGTCAAATTTTTGCATCAGCATTTGTATTCATTCAATGTGAAGCCATATCCTCATAATGTGTTCCTGAATGTTGGTGGAGAAAGCAGGGAAAAGCCTATTAAGGAGGAAGATAACAGCATATTGAAAGTTATTTGTTTGTTATATATTAAGTTGTAATATTTTCTACAGTATCTCAGAGTTACTTTATTTCTCAATATGCTGGAATGATGGATTCCATACATTTTGTTTTGTGAAGTGAGAGAAATTGAAAGAAAACATATCCCAAGTCTAATGATAAAAATCCCCTCTGTTGAAGCTCTTCATTACGGTACTTTTCAGAACAGAAAAGACGAACTGCTTTTGCAGTGGCACAGGTCCAATCTCAAACTAGAATCAATTGCTTTGCCAACGCTGAACACAAAGGATGTTCATTGTTTGCAAACTGAATTTTTCTTAGTGCGTGCAAAACCAATGATCAGATTTTTTTTTTTCTTTAGAGAAACCCCTGCAGTGACAGAACTGCAGCTGATTCTGTGCTTCCCGTCCTGGTTTACAGGAAGGCTTCTTGCTTCACAGTGTGATTTCTTCATAATAGCTGCATGACAACAGCATGCCAGTGTTTTGAAAAAGCAATGGCCAATGTTGCTTATGTTAGCTACTTACTGCTGGTTTGGGTTTTTTTCCTTGAGAAAATAAATTTACCTTTGTGATCTTACACTTCTGAGGCTCACCTTGCTATATATAATAAACCTGTATCTCTGCTTGTGTGTGTCTGTGTACATAAATTTTGGCCTTCCCAGGCCTGTCCTCTCCTGTCATAATTAACTGCGTTGTATCATGCTTGATATCAACTGATGAAATTCCATGTTAAAAATTAGGAAGTGTTTTTTGCCTTGTTATTTTTATGCAAAATCTGCCTCAGAGTCACTTACTTTTTCCTAATATCTAAACATACTTCTGGCTGAATTATCCTTATTGCTGTGCCAACATTGTCTTTACATTCTTCTTTCCTCATATATTTCCTCCTTGGTACATTTGCAGAAAGTAATCACATCTCTTTCCATGTCTTTTGCTGCTGGCCAGCATCTGACAATATAAGGTCATTATGGGGTGGCAAGAACTCACCCAGATATTCACATTTAACCCCTGGGACATAGTGGATATGGTATCTATCTGGAGACATCCTGCCCGTGACTGTAGTATTTTGTACCCTGAGGACTGGATTCCGGCTGGAGGCCAGTGATGCTTATTTTGCAAAACTATTTATTGGCTATTCCCCATTACAAATCATTGCATGGGATTCCCTGATGCAGAAAGCTGCTTTGTGCCAGAGTGTGGGCTGTACGTGTTCCATAGAAAACAGTCCCACTTGCCGACAGGAGAGTGAAGCAATCTAGATGCTGCATTAGCTATGTGTGTATTAAAGCTGAATCAATTGCTTATTTGAATCTTGCCTATGTGTCTCTTTAGGCAACATCTCCCAGTTGGCTGCAGTTTCCTCTAAAGTCTCGGCACCTGAATGACGTGTGGTAAATTACTCTGTGGTTTGTGGAGGTGTTCAATTTTGCTAATTCAACCCATGCTGCCTGTTTGTTATCGGTCACGTGGCACAGTTTTTCTTCCCTGAATGAATGAGCTTAGCGTGTCAAAATGTTCTATTAAATCCTCATGGGAAGTTTTTGAAAACTTTCTGCAGAATATGCAGGGTTAAGGATTTGCTTGCTCTTGCACATTTGCACTGGTTTAACATGACCACAGTAATGCTGGTAGAAAACTTAACAGAGGGTTGTGTGTATAGTAGCACTGATTTGTTTTAGGGGTCCTGCAGAAACTTGTTTGCAATATTCCTGAGCAATCATGTCAATATATCTGCATAAATACTCCCTCATTTGCCATTTGCTGATATGTATCTCAAGCTGACACAGGTCTCTTCCGAGAATCTTTGCTAAATATTTTAACAAAGTGCTGTAATTAGAATTTCTTTCCTATTTGTTATATATTTTAATATATTTTCCAATATCTAGCATTACAGGATGTTTGCTAGTTCTCTTGGTAAGATGCTATGCAGTATCAGTTATGACATTTATCAAATAAAAGAAATGCCATATATTTTGTGGAGCATTCTGCTTTACTTCTATTTGCAGATTTTTTTTTCCTGCTTGTTCACTAATTGGCAGCACTGAGTAATTTGTAATCTGTCTTCCCACTGAACCAGTGAGTGTTCTGTGTGCGTATGCATATGTTTATAAAATCTTAGGATTAGTCTACATGGTAACTGGAACCAAAGGAAATAACTGCATTCCAATTCATAGTATTTTGATTAAGGTCTATTTGTAGACCCTGGTTTTGATGTAATTTAAGCTGATAAAAGAAATCACATTAAGCTATAGTGAAATGGCTCTGAAATCTGTGTCTCATGCTAACTACTGCTGAAATGCTAAGGGTGTGATTTACAACTGATTTAATTGGATTGGTTCCATTTACCATCTAAACAAGCCCTTAAATGTTGGAGTGTTTACCACCTGTTGTGACTCTTACCTTACAGAGATCTTTGTTCACAGGCGGGAGAGTGTGCACTATAATGAGAGAGGAAAAGTAGGGCTATAAATGTGCATCTCAGCTTATGCATGCTGTTAAGCTTGCCCCTGGAAAAAAATGTGATGTTTTTTCTAAAATTTACAATACATTTCTTCAGTATGTAGATGGCGATTTCTGCCTAGCTTCTGACAAGTACTGCATTTTCTCCTCATCAGCTGGAACAGTTAATGTGGAAAAAGATTTCTTTGTTGTAGATGTAGTGTATCATGCCCCTCCTGTTATGCTGCTTCTGTACTTCACTGGTCTTGTAACAGTTGAGGTACTTTGATAAACAATTCTGAAGAATATGAAGGATTTTGTAAAATTGAGTTGCGATATTGCTTCTTGGAGTTGAGTCTTTGCCATAGTCAGTGGGAGAGATGTATTTAAGACAGAATGGTCTGTACTGGACGAACCCTGTGAGATATTTTGATGTAACCAGGTTGGGCTGCTGACACAGCACAGTCACCCTGCTTCCTTCATAGTCTTCTCAGTAAATGTAATAGGCTGAAGGTAGAGCATCACCAATAGACCAAAGGACTACTACTTGCCCTTCACTCAGTCCTGATGACACCTATTTGGAGTTGTGGGGCCAGTTCTAGTCTGTCCAGTGCAAGAGAGACATGGACATACTGGAGTGGGTCCAGCAAAGGGTCATGAAGATGATTAAAGTACTGGAGCATCTCACGTATGAAGAGAGGACTTAGGGCAGGTCTTTTCAATGTGTATAAATACCTGATGTGGCAGAGGTAAAGAAGACAGAGCCAAACTCTTCTCAGTAGTGCCCAATGAAAGGACAAGAGATAAAGGGCACAAACTGAAATACAGGAAATTCCACTTAAACATAAAATCAAACTTTTTTCCTGTATGGGTGGTTGAACACTGGAATAAGTTGCCCATAAAGGCTGAGGAGCTTCCACCCTTAGAGTTACTCAAAACCTTACTGAACCAATCTGCTCTAGTTGCCCTTGCTTTGACCAGATATGTTGTATTAGACAATCTCCAGAGATCCCTTTGAACCTCAGCAATTCTGTGAATCAGTAATTTTTGCACTGTTGTCTACATAAGGTAAATTTGATTGTGGATTCTGCTAGATATATGTCTCTATAAGGAAACTAAACTGAAGCCAAATAATCCCTCCAAACTTAAGCTGAGAAAGCTCAGGTCACAACACCACCAGCAGATTGGGGGAATATATTTAAAAAAACCCAACAACCCAAAAGGATGAAGTCACCCTCGTATCTTCCAAAGCATGTTTAGCCCTGCTTCTACCAGCAACTTCCTCCTCTTTGACCCCAGGTAACTCATTACTTTCTCACTTCTTTTCCTTTTCAGTATTCCACACTGCTCTGCATGTTGTCTTTTTTCGATGACTTGACTTAAATATACCAGCCCATTAGGCTCACCATTTCCTGCTGGCCCAGCAATCACAATTAAAATGTCTCACATTAGAGTCTGATTCAAACAGAATGCCCTACTGGGACATGAGCTCAGTGGCAAAAGCAATAATCAGGGTTTCAATAGGATTTGCTCACAACCATACACCTTTCCTAAGATACTGAGAAATTGGACGCCTTTAGGCAGCAAACTCTGTCATCTTATTGGTTCCGACTTTCACTTCTTTCTTTGCTTCTTCCATTCTCCATCATGTTTAGCCCCAAATTCACTGTGATCTCTGCGTTGCCATAAACTAATACCCAGTTTATAATCTCCCAGAGTTTGTCAGAATTATGGATCTTTCTACCTACAGATTACTGGGATCATTAATGTTCAGCTCTTAGCCAACTGCCACACTCCATCCAGCTTAATGATGTAAAAATGGAACTTATTATTTGGGTGGAGGGCTTTGTTGCTCATATGCTGTCATCAGTGAACATCTCAAGTTGCTTCATACATTGGTTTTCACAGCATTTTTCTTTAATGGCTTCCAGCATCTCTGTTTTCAAGCTTTAGTGAATTCAAAATGCTGGATTAAATCAGCAAATGAGTCTCTAAGACCCACGTGGTTTTTGACCTTCCTGTGCTCCCCCTCATTAAGACCATTGTTTGTCATCCTTCTCTACTCAGAAATATTCTGATTCATCTTTAAGGTGAAGAGTAACCTAGGTCATATCTGTCCACCTCGAACACATTCTCTGTTCTCCCAGCCTAGCCCTTCTCTACTTTTCCATTCTTTCTAACCCCTGATGTGTATGTAATATATTTTCACTTACAATTTATATATGTATTTTATTGTACTATATGGTTTATATTTGGTAGCCTCTTTAAATTGCCTTTTGATTAATTTTTTTCCTCCAAAACTGACCCTCAGAATTTCAGAAAGCCAGAAACAGCTTTTAGGTTGTCAAATGGAGTCCTTAATTGGATGCCCAACCTGTGTCTGCAAGTAAGCAGGCTGATTCTCCATACAGGCAGGTACCCAAACCATTACTAGCATTACCCAGCAGTCTCCCTGTTTCTTGCTGATGTAGGAACCATAAACAACAAACCAATTCTGGGTGGAGAATGGATTGAGAACAGCCCTGAGGAGAAGGACTTAGGGATGTTGGTTGATGAGAAGCTCCACATGAGCCAGCAACGTGTGCTTGTAGCCCAGAAAGCCAGCAGTATCCTGGGCTGTATCAAAACAAGCATGACCAGCAGGTTGAGGGAGGGGATTCTACCCTTCTATTCCACTCTCGTGAGACCCCACCTGGAGTGCTGTGCCCGATTCTGGGGTCCCAAACATAAGAAGGACGTGGAGCTGTCAGAGCAAGTCCAGAGGAGGGCCACAAAGATGATCAGAAGGCTGGAGCAACTCTCCTGTGAAGACAGGCTGACAGAGTTGGTGTTGTTCAACCTGGAGAAGAGGAGGCTCTGGGGAGAACTTAGAGCACCTTCCAGTACCTGAAGGGGCTACAGAAAAGCTGTAGAGGAAGCTTTTACAAGGGCATGGAGTGATAGGACAAGGGAGGAATGGTTTCAAACTGAAAGAGGTTAGATTTAGCTTAGATATTAGGAAGAAATTCTTTCCTGTGAGGGTGGTGAGACACTGACACAGGTTACCCAGAGAGGTTGTGGCTGCCCTCTCACTGGAAGTGTTCAAGACCAGGTTGGATGAGGCTTTGAGTAACCTGGTCTAGTGGGAGGTGTCCCTGCCCGTGACAGGCAGGTTGAAGTTAGGTGATCTTTAATGTCCCTTCCAACACAAACCATTCTACGATTCTATAATTCAACTTATAAATAGATTATTAATTCTACCAAAAACAACCCTGTCCATGTCCTCCTTGTTCTCAGAACACTTAAGTGCTATCTTAGTGTTAAAAAAAGAATACTAATAAAAACCGTTCCCCAAACTTTTGGGGAGGAAGACTATGTTCTATTTGTAAAAGTGTGTGTATATTGCTGGGTATAAGTACTGTTCAGTGTGCCCGGAGCAATGTGTTCTTTCTGTAAGAAAACATGTTCAATTTTTCATGCTTTTAAAGGTTTTATTAATATTAGATAAGATATTGTACCTGACAGTGTTGTCTTTATTTTCTGAACTCAGTGAACACCAGGATTCCTGTAATGTTCTTGGAGTTGATGAGTAGCTTCCCTCTACAGTAAGAATTCTCTAGAGCCATCTAGAAATAAGTATATACATTTTCCAAGGATTTTACTTTAATAACTCAATCTCTTACTCAGAGCCATAAAAGCCCCTTGTCCTGTTTTCCTAGTTTGAGGGCACCAGGATAAAAATTTTCCATACTAATCTGAGATGGCCCAGGACCCCCCCAGCTACTGCCACCTGTTCATGTATATTCTATAGAATAGAATCACTCAGTAGGAAAAGACCTTCAAGATCATCAAGCCCAACCGTCAACCCAGGACTGCCAATCCACCACTAAACCATGTCCCCAAGGGCCACCTCTAAACATTTTTTTAACACCTGCAGGGATGGTGACTCCACCACTTCCCTGGGCAGCCTGTTCCAATGCCTGACCACCCTTTCTGTAAAAAAAATTTTCCTAATATACAACCTGAACTTCCCCTGGGGCAACTTGAGGCCATTCCCTCTTGTCCTATTATTTGTCACTTGGGAGAAGAGACCGGCCACCCCCTCACTCCAACCTCCTTTCAGGTAGTTGTAAAGAGCAATAAGGTCTCCCCTGAGCCTCCTCTTCTTCAGACTAAACAGCTCCAACTCCCTCTGCCGCTCCTCATAAGACCTGTGCTCCAGGCCCTTCATCAGCTTAGTTTTCCTTTTCAGTTTGGGACTTTTCTGGTCTGGACATAATTGCCATCTGGGAAG
>VZRW01002125.1:172796-291332 GCA_013398125.1 Aegotheles bennettii
TTATTATTTATTTTTTATTATTTTTATTATTTTCTATTTCATTAAAACTGTTCTAGGTTTTTTCCCAACCTCCAAATCTCTCTTCCTTATTCCCCTGTTATCTTTCCTGGGAGGGTGGTGGTGGGACAACAGAGAGCGTCTGTCACCTGGTTATTGACTAAAGCCGTAACACTTGTCAAGGTAATAATGTCTTAACCTTTGATGTACTTTTCAATTCTTGTACAGTTTGGCAAAAAGGAGGCAGGAAAAGGTTTTTTTCTGGTATTTCTAGAAACAGCAAGGTTTAATTTGGGAGCAGTTTCATGTTGTCTCAGAGATGCAGGTGGAGCATGCAGGTGTTAGGGCACGGGAGGTAAAACCCTAACAGCAAACAAAACTTGGTGATAAAGCTCACTGAAATAAAGGGTATTTTTTTTCTTAGACTTACACAGGGTTTTGCATCAGGCTGCTGATAGCAATTGGAATTTGCACACGTGCCACTATATAGCAGACCAATCTGCTTTTTTTTTCTCTTGAATGGAAGTTGTAGTGTCTAGAATTGGAATAAAATCCTGTAAATCTCGGTAGGACTGGAGACCCTGGAGACAGAAGAGCATAATCATGACGTGGCATGTGTAGTTAGGTAAACTTGTCCTTTTTGCAGGCTCCTTTCTGAGATCTCTCTTGGCTTTTGCTTCTTCTCTACAGGCAGCTTGTGAACATTTCAGCAGAGACTATATTGCAGTGAATCTCTTGCAAATTAAGTCTGGTTTGTCTAAGTTAAGTTCCGTTTTCAGTACTGGTTTAGATTTAGGACAATTAATTGCAGTAATTATAAAATCAAGGGAAGTTGCATGCAGAATGCAAATGCTAGAGCAAAGAAATCAACACTATGGTAAATATTAGAGAAAATCATTGCCTAGACTATGTAGTCAGAACTCTCATGAACTAGGACCTATCCTGAGCAATGTATGTAAGTTCTATAAACCTTTGTTAAATCAACATGCTTTGAAATTGCAGGAGGATGAATGTTCATGTCATCTTTGTAGCCAATTGATTGTAACCAACTTTCCTCTGAAAAAAATATATGTATCTGTCAATGAACTTCTCCCTTCCTCAGAACAACCACAATTCTATTGTTGTTAAAGCTATTTAATTACTTTTGCAAAATCAACATGGAAAAATGAAGGAGGACTGTGAAGCGAAAGATGATGTAACGGGGTCTATATAAAAAGCTTTTGTAAGAAGTATTATTTGTCTCCCACCTTTTGTTCTCTGCTAAAAAAAAATACTTATTTAAAATTTATTTCAAAAGCTGAATAGAAATAACAAAACCAGCCAGTTATGTCTGGCATATTTCTGTTTGTCTCATAACTATAGCATCATTATATGGAATTTAGTAAACATCTGCCCAGTGCTGAATTTATCTTAAATGCATAGCCAACACAAAAATCTGTGTACAGGGATTATGGTATTATCCAAGTTATCTCTATACCTTGTGGGTTTAAATATCAGGTTAAAGGGAACAAGCAAAATACTGCCTGTCAGATATCCCCTTCAGATATCAATATGGTTGCTGATTAATTGATGATTAATCTTCTGTTGCTATCTTCCCTAAGTGCTGTTGCTACACTGCCAAGCCACGCAAAAACAAGTGTACATGAAGTCATAAACCATGAGATACAAAGAAAAGTTTCTCCTTTTTTTGCTGGAAGGTATCTTCTGCCAAATCACTATGGTTGTTGCTCTGGGTTGATGGTGTTGAGAACCTCTGAAAAGTCATTCCCATGGTTCCACTTCTTCCCTTCTTCACTTCTAGATGATCTGCTCCTCTTTGGAAGCTGCCAATTATATACTCAGTCTTGCACTCCACGTACATCTAAATGCTTCATGGACTTGTACCAGGAGATGGAAACTGGCCTGCTTGTTTTAATACATTCCTGATGGTTTTGATGGAAAATCTAAATGTGTAAAGAATACAAGACCACGCAGTTGAAAGGATAAAATTTCACATTTTGTTACTTTAAGGAATAAGGGAAAAAAACAAAAAACAAACAAAACAGTAAGAGCAATCTCCTGAAATTAGAAAGAAACCAAAGAGGAAAAGCTGTGGTTAAGCAATCTGAGAGCCATCTAACAGAGCAGACCTTCCCATCTTACAGAACCACAGAACAGCCCAGGCTGGAAGACCCAAAGGTCATCTGTTCCAACCTATCATGGGAGAGTGAGCCTAGATGAGATTATCTAGCATCCTGTCCACTCTTCTCACGCGGCAAAGCATTCTGGTTCCCCACACACTGCAAGGGGAAAGCTGAGCAGTGCTTCCTAGCCTGCCTCATCAGATTGCCATGTTGGTGGCTTTCGATCTGACTGTTAATTATTCTATTTTATTGTGTGTTTTTGTATTAGACAGTTAGCTCTTCTTTGTAATAAGAAATAGCAATTATAGTATCTTTTTATATTACACTGGAGCATTCCTTTAATGCAGACATCAAATAAAGCAAAACACATTAAATCCAAAAAAAGACCCCAAAATCAATTGCAACAGTAATGTTTGGGTCCAAAGAAGTGAGGAAGCAGGAGAAAGCGAGTTGCAGTTATTGCTTTTGGCTCCAACAATGCAATTCTTGTTTTGTTTTGTTTTAAGTCTTCTCCAAATCATGTTTATTCATTTACTACAATTCACTGAATGAATTAAATATAAAACCAATCCAGATTTTTAAAGACAGACATTATGTGTTGTATCTAAACACAACTCTTTTGTTGTTGTTCAATTGCTGGGAAACATTTTTCTTCTTAGTATAAATGTTTCCCAAGGAAAGGGTTACATGGGGTGAGGAGGGAACACTCAGGATAGAAGAAGTAGTAGAGTATCTAACAGCACAGAGCAGATTTGTGCCGTTCCTTCATGGCAACATCCATGCAGTGATCAGCAGTCTAACAGCTTCCCTTTATCTAAGGAACAAAATATGTATTCCAGGAGTACTGTTCCACATTGCCTCATCTGGGAGTTGGTTTCAGAACAGAATTACCTTCCCCGTGATAAGAATCTTCACTTGAGGAAGTATTTTGGAAAAAGACCATCTGTGAGGGGAAAAAAAATAATGAAAAAATGCATGGCTCAGAGATTAAAGTTTTGATTATTGCTCTCTTAGGAGGATGGATGAGGAAGCAAGGGTCCAAAGAGCTGTCCCTTGAACACATTTTAGAACAAGCTGTTGGGATTGACTGTAATGTCACATAGAGGCTTGTTGTGTAAGATACACCAGTCAATCACAGTGTCACATCAGTGTGACTCCAGTCACACAGCTCCCAGTGCATGAAACAAGTCTCCTTCACCAACCTTTGCTCCGAGTGGCTCCTAAACGGAGCATGAGTAGTGAGGAAGGAGATTCCTTCCTGGAACAAGCATCAGCAGCCCTTGGTGGTATCTAGTGGGACTAGCAAGATAGAGTGGGATAGAACTGCCCTGAGAGGAGGCAGTTGGTGAGATGTTTCAAGGGAGAATATGATTAAGTGTTTGCCAAACCCAAGACAGCTGAAACTAAGACAGTTTTAAGTAGTTCAGCAGCTAATTCTTGAGTGTCTCAACAGAGACAATAGCAGAGAGATGACATCTTATCAGTCAGATATTAGTCATACTTTCTACAAAATCCCTCATCCTGTTCAACATAGAGTTGGACCTTAAGATTTCAGACCAAGAAACCCCAAAGTTTGAGTGATGTCTTATTTTAACATGATTTTTAAAACTGCTTTGATTCCCCCAGTTGTTTATACAAGTATAAATCAGGAGTAACTTTTGGATTTCAAAGTAACTTTTCCATTCCAGAGGAAAGACCACAAATGAAATAAACCCCCCACTTTGCTGGAGACCTGGGTGGAGAAGGACAACCATCTTTAAGAGCTGCGTTTGAAAGTGTACAGAAGATAAGATACATCAGCTGTGTTAAAACATGCCATTTTCATCTCACGCATACACCCTGCAATTCAACTTTTTACTTCCTAGGCAATCACACTGCCGGAATCTTACTCAGCCACTGAGTAAAATATATGTTTGTCATGTAATTATGTAAATAAGGTAAGTGGTGAAGATTTAGACCTGGAATAATAACGTTAACATTATTGTCCCTTCAATAAACAGCAAGCTTTGGATGTAACATTGGTTTTCCTATATGTGTTTCATGCCACGGAAAAACACAGGCTGACATAGAAGTGATGTGGTATTGTTATTGTATTTAAAACAATATTTAGTAGAGCAACTCCTACTGTCATTTACATGTGTTTGAAAGAAAGCTCTGTTTCATCAATGGGAATGTGTCAGAATTTTGTAATAAAGCATGCTGTGTAACATATTTAAACACAGTCCAAATTAATTAAAGTGTAGTGGACGTGAAAGATACGTACTCAATGTGACATTTCAAATAGGGAGAAAATATGATAATGAGCTATTTCCATGTGTTGCCATCCTTCTGGTTAAATAATACTTCTGTTTTCAATGAAGCCACTGAGCAATAACATTCGTTTTTGGAGTTCCACAGTGGTTAGAGCTGATTGTATACAGGCTGTAATCATTATTCTAATTCTGCCCAGGAAACCCTCTCTTCCCACCGTGGAGAAATTTGGAATAAAAAGTCTCGTTCCAGGAAAAAGAATTTCCAAATAATTCTGGGCACCGGATCAAAATATGAGCTCCAAATCCATTCCTTTTTCTTAATAAGAATCAGCATTTTGAAAAATGCTGCTTTGCAATGAAACAATTACATTAGTCAGCCTCTTGGCACTGGTGTGGGCTAAAGCCTTCTCTTAAAATGAGGCCCAGCCTCATCCTGCAGTGCATCCAAATCCCTCAAAGATGCAGATAGCCCTAAGACCTGCCGGAATTCCCATAGCTTGGATGTTGCAAATGGCTGTGTTCTCACAGGAAGAAAACTAGAACATAGACAGAAAGGGATCTGGAGTCATAGCCTGTCTGTACTGATTCTTGAGGCAACCTTGGGTAAGAAAGACATCACCTTGTGTAGTGAAGAGCAGAGGCTAGAGAAGAAGGAGCCAGAAATAAGAGGTGACTATTTCCATGCTGTCCTTTGCTTACAAAGAATCTGATTACATAGATGTCAAATTTAGCTCTGCTTTAGGTGCTATACAGCCCAAAGGGTTGGTGATAAGTGATTCTGTATTTGCCTCTAGCTAGGTCTGTTCTTTAGATTTCAGTGCTTATGATCAAGACAACTCCAGTGTTCGTGACCTGACAAGCACTAGCAAGGTTCTGCAAGACTGTTTTGATTGCTCCATACTGGAGAAATCTTGTGTTTAGTCTGGAGGGTAAACCCATGTGCCTTTCACTTGAGTGATTTTTAGAACCATGACAAAATATTCCTTTTTATTAAGCCTCCAATTATTATTTTCAACAGTGAAAAGGTTGCACATCACTGATGAAGGATGAAAGGCAAGCAGTGCCCATTATTGGATATCTAAGTGTAATTCTGGAGTCTTGATCTACAGGACTAGACAAGGACTAAACAAGCCTTGCCTAACACCAAGACCTTAAACTCTTCAAGGAACCATCCAAGCTGCCCAACACCACTGACTTTAGTTGGAGGTAGGTGTTGAAGTACTTTCCACATGCTTATGGCTTACTTTGTCCCTAGGTTGTTCCAATTTGTCCCTTTGAGCCCTCCATCCCATCACCAACAGAACTATTTGTTTCATAGCTGCCCTTCAATTAGGCAAATAATCAGTACCAGTTTTAAGCAATGTGGGTAGAACCTGTAGTGGAAACTATTGATATTGGTGTGGAACAAAATGGACAACTCACCTCTTTTGTTCAAAGACAACTAAGGAAGGGATCTATTTCCTAAAGTGCAGGGAGAGTAATTTATTTCTAAGATAGCTGTATGCACAACTTTGTATACTAGCTCTGCTGTGTTCTACTGAATACACGGGGACTAAGTCCCTCCGAGGGGTCAATGAACAGAGCAGGCAGTCAGGTGCCCATCCCATCCCTGCTGAAGACTGTTTTGTTGGCAGTAGGTTTCAGGTGATCTATATTCCTCCCTCTTTGTGCTAATATTGTACCAAATGTTTTTTGCTCTTATCCAGCTAAATAACCAGTAACAAGTACTCCTCTGTTGGTTGCCATTGACCTAGTGAGGAAAACACTACACAGAGGTAGTTTTCAGTCATCATTTGAATATAGTTAGAAAAGAAATCATGGTTCAGCTGTCAGTGTTAAAACTAATTATAGGAATGTGCATGTGTCAGTAGGGAAAGCATGTAACCCCACCTGTGCGAAACCAGAGCTTGCCAGAATCCTCAGCACCTGGTAAAGCAATGGATGGAGCCAAACTCTGTGGCTTTACCTCTGTGTTGCAAAAAGGCACAGGAGAGGGGAAGACTTCCAAAGGTGCTGATGCAAATTAGTTGCAACATTTGTACAGGCTTTTGTGCATCTTGGGGGGAGGGGAACTGCTACTGGGTAGTTTACTTTGTGCCCTTGCCAAGGTACTACAGAAATGCTATATCAAAGACAAGAGAGGAATCCAGACTCTCTACTCTGTGCTTTAACCACTAGGCTACGCAGGTTTTTATGCATTTAGATTTAGCTCCTCTGTCTCTTGTGTATTCCAGCGTTGTGGTCTCAGGGTACTACAAGGTGCCTGAACAAAGAGAAAGACTCTTCCTCTGCCTTTCAGCTGGTTGTCTGAAAAAGAAACAGAAGGGTTAAAGTTCAGACATAGGATCTTGCTGCTCTTCCTGCACTGCTGCTTTGGCAGACTGGCAGTGTCCAGTAACCCCACCAAGGGGTAAGGGTGCTGCTAGGCAAGGGGCTGTCATGTAATAAATATCCTGTCCTGAAGGAGAAGGGGTTATCCTCAGATAAAGTACAGGTGCCTGTGTTTAGGAGGAAAGAGTAGGAGAATGAACCAGTAACAAAGCTAGTGTCTTCTATCATTGAAGAAAGGGTAAGTAAGGGACAATTTGAAAGGGGACAGTGGCATCACAGCTGTCAGTGTGGGATGTTTATGGTATTGAAGGAGATGAGATGTTAGTACTGGTTGGAAATTTTCAACTAAAATGTTTTTTCTTAGAGAAAGAGTACTCATTAGCTTTAAAAGGGATGGATTTTGTGTGAGAGGCTCTCATCTATGTATTCAGAGTGCGTTGAGTGTGAGAAGGGCATGTGTGTACCTGTCCGTCCCAGACTTCTGCTTCCTCTAGTACCTGATGCATGAATCTGAGATTTAAGTGCTGCACACTCAAGTCTTCCCCTTTGCCTACTCCAGATCAGACATTGATAATTCAGTCCAGCATCTCCTGGATGATTGCCCTGGTGAACAGGAGTTTTGCTTTCTTGGTCTGAGTAAGTCTGTCTGGCTTTGCTAATTCAAAGATCTCTTGACAGAGATCTTGGTGAAACTGTGAAATCTGTTATAGAGTGTAGGGAAAAACAGACTTGCTTGTGATCAATGCAGTTATCACTGGCAGAGGGATGGTGGGAGCTGATTGTCTGAGCAGCAAGAAGAGAAGATAGTGGGCTGGAAGGCAAAAGCAAGAAAGCTGCTTGATGCAGTGAAGGAGGGAGAGCTGGTAGAAGGATGGATGGATGGATGGATGGATGGATGGATGGATGGATGGAAGGAAGGAAGGAACAGTGTGCTGGAGTGGAAATATGTCAGGCAGCAACATTTATTTGAGGGAAGCACAGAAATGCCAGCTATACAGATCAACAACTCGGACAAATTAGAGAAAGTAGTCCAGGATAGGTTTAGACAGAAGCAACCACATTCTGTTGCATTATGCTCCCAAACTGTGCAAGAACAGCACTGAATTGAATATGGCCTGTGAGAGCCCAGAGGGCAGCTGTTGATAAAAACCTCTGCAAGAGAAATAAGGACCGGGGAGGGGCTGGGTTCCAAAAAGGGAGGGTTGAAGAGGGATGTGAGGGCATCAGTAAATCTGGAGCATTCTGCATGTGGCATAAGATGTAAGGATGTAAAATGAGTGAGACTGTAAGGAAATAAATATAATTAGGAGCAGAATGGGAATAAAATAGCACATAAGCTCTGGTAAGGGAGTGAGAGGACATGATATCTAGAGAGCAGGCAGAAAAGAGACAGGAGGAGGGGGATTGCCTTTCTGATTTTGGGTATCTGTAACGTTCCTGAGATATAATGGGCAGAGGATGACTAACAAATGACTGAGTCACAGAAACTGTATGACTGAGAGTCTAAATTCAGCTGCCAAGGGGCTTGAATATTCACATGAAACTTGGAAATTTTCCTCTAATGGTATTCTGGTTCAGGTGATCCTAAATCTCCTATAGCAAAAAACCATTCCAATTGCTGTCTGGAAATCACTAGGTCAGTAAACAGGTCAATATTCATGCAGACAGGCAACTTTATTCCCTGATTCACCCATTTGAAGTGGAGAAAGCCACTTCTTGCCACCTAAACAATTGTTTGTCCATTTTCTACCCATAGAACAATTTGCAGGAGACTTTAATCAAATGTTGTTTGAGCCTTCACCATAGCAGTTTGGTGAGTGATGTTGCTTAGAGTCAGAACAATGCTCCACCAGTCTTTGTAAGCCAATTTATTACCATTAGCCACCTACTACTTGTAAAACTTTCAAATACTTGATGGTTCAGGAAATAAGGAGAACACGCGTTCTCTGTTTCAAGGTGCTGATTATTGAAAGCCTTTGCTTCATGAATCATTAATGCTGGCATAAATTGGTAGCACCACCAAAAGAAGTGACCCATGTCTTCCTCTCACCACCCTCTGATCTGGACTGGGGAACTGATGTAGGTTAAATATATTTGTTGTCTTGGTCACCAGCTGATTAATCAGGTACAATCATGGTTGTCTGAAGGATTTCAGATAGTATCTTTAGGGAAAAGATATAAATGTGAAATACCCCCACCCCTCAAGAATGGGATAATTTGTTTTCCTGATAGCAATTACTGAAGAAATGCAAGCTGATGGAAACCAGGATTAATGTCCCTCCCCAGCTGAGTTGGAGTTCCTGTGTGTGCAGTAGGGAGATTTGGGCAGCTGTGGGCTTTTGTGGGTAGTGTAGATTAATAGAGTTTACCTTCTTCTGACTTGGCAATCTGTAGCTTACTTGATATAAGTGAGTTGACCCACTTCTCCCCTACCTTTTTTTTTTGCCATGGCAAAAGAGCAATAAAACAAGCAAGCTGGCTACTGAGGGCATATCTAGACTAAGCAGACTTTTAGCCTCTGGTCTCAGGCATTAGTCACATGCAAATCAGTGATAAATCAGTGCCGCCTGGCTCATGAAGCTGCCTAGGAAACCACCAACTGAAAACATGATCCTTCCCTCCATAAAGAAACAGGCCTGACTTCCCTCTTCAGCAGCAATTTTCAGAGCAGGAGCTGGACTATTTCAAAAGGTTTCCCTGCAAGTTCCACATGGAGAGAAGGGAATCAAGGCATTACTTGACTCCTAACCCTTCCTTAGTGCTCTTCCATCACTTCTTCATAATAGCCAGAGGGTCTCAGCAGCTGGTGCTTACATGAAGCAGTGGAGAGGAGGTGGCTCTGACTGTGTTTCTTTGTGAAAAGTTTCACTGTCACAATTCCCTGGATGGTACACAGTGCTCTGGGCTTCTGCCTGCACAATAGCTAGTTTTAAACATTTCTGTTTAATCAAGAGTGAAGCAAATGTCAGAGATTCAATGTTCTAGATCAGCAGTTTCCAACACTGATACATCTTAATCAAGCAATTAGGTGCCTTTTTTGTTACTGTTTGGTGTTTTCCACATTGGAGAAGGGAACAGATTTGCTGCTTTGCTCTGATGACTGTTAGCAGCAGTGTTTGTTGTTAACAGAGACATTTCCACCTAACCACCAGTTGGCAGGTGTTAACACTTTGTTACTTGCTATTCCCACATGCTGAGGATTGTGGGAAAGCTGTCAAGCTCTCTGTCTTGTGTAACGCTTTGCTTTTACAACAACAACAACAAGAAGCTCTGAACAAATGCAGAAACTCTGTAGTAAGGCAGCACTAACAAGGGAAACAATAGGATGGGTTATCAGGCCTCCTGGCTTTGGTGGGAGGTAATATGAGGCTTTGTACAAAGTTTGAGATATTTTCTTATCTTGGTGTGGGAGCGAGTAGATGGAAGTTGAGTGATTATTATTATTATTATTTATTATTATTATTTAATTATTATTATTGGTGATATCGTCTGACCCTTAGAAGAAACCAAGAATGTACTTTGTGTGCCCCAACATTTCTAGTCTGCCTCTGACATCTGTACTTGTTTGTATTCAGGAAAAAAGGTATGAATACAGCATACAATCTGAGAAAATAACATGGAAAGAGAATAGGAATGCTTTGATTCGTTTGGGGGTGACTGGCAAGCAAGAAAAGAGAATTTCTATTGTTATAGCCCTTCTGGAGAGCTCAGATGTGTCCAGAACAAAAAAGACCCTCTGTGAACTATAGCAAATACATATATTAAAATATTTGTTTCTCTGTTTTACTTGCAGTCATCTGCATGCTCACACATCCATAAGGTCATTGTTTTATAGCCGAGTGATCCAAGTGATTGATTTATTACTGATGAAGTGAGGTTTGATTGATTTTTGATTTATGTGAAGACAGTAAGGAAGGAGGAGTGAGACATGCAAGGCAGATGCAAAGTTGAGTACAAAGCAGAAACTCGCTAGAGCACGTGGGCCAAACACTGCAATGACTTGCGTCAGGGATCAGTTTATATGGCTGATTTTAATAGGGCTGCACTGCATAATTGTTCCCCTTCACCTGAAACAGTGTTATACTGAACATTTCTTTAACCTGCAGAATTACACCCTCAGCGAGGAAGGATTTCGTGCATTTGTTTTTTGATGGTAGTGGTGCAGGTGGAGGGAACATGATAAAAGGAATGATGGTGGATTTCCTCACAAGTGGGCTGTGGCTGGGCTGCCTTTTGAGCGTGAGTCCATGTTTGGAGTCATTCTTCAATTCATCTCGTGTCCAAACCAAACACTGGCTTTGGATCAGCTTTAGGATGTGGTAGGAAAGAAGCTTTTCCTTGCACTATGGGTTCAGGATAGGGCATTTCTTCAGATACACCCATGCTGCCTTGAATCCACCAATGCCCATCCTGTGAAACCTGAGGAAATGTCCCCTGACAGGTGGGTTGGCCAAGTTCTTTCCTGGAAAGGTTCCTACTACATGATAAGAAGTCCTGTGGGGTTTGGAGGCGGCTGAGTAGCAGGTTGTTAACAATATGGTTGCACAGTCATGCTTTAGTAGCCTGCCCCCAGGTTGGTGTTACACAAGACAGCCACTCAACACAGCCTCAAAGTGTCTGAATTTAAGTTGATTTTAATACTAGAAGACAAGTTTGAGGTTAGTCAAGAGCTAAGGTCTTGATGAAGGAATCACTGGGTGAAACCCACTGGACTATGTTTAGCTTTGGGTGGGATCCCAATGGTATCTTCTGACTTCACAGGTCTGTGAACCACTGCAGTAAGCTGTTTTTTTTAATGGAGTTAGCATTATCTTCTTGACATGAAAATCATCCCTTTACCTGTGCATTGCTGTGAAAAAGCCTTCATGTTTGCAGAGCCACCTCCTGCAAGCCAGTTCTGAAAGATCTGCCTGCTAAACCTGGGTGTGAGGAGGTACTGGCTTGCATACATCTTCATGACATATTTCTTAACTTCAGACTTCTTTTACAAATCATTTGCTCTTGTTTGGCCACAGGAAGCAAGTCAGGGGAGTCACTAATATTGGTAAAATCAGTATGTGAAACAAATACTCACAAAAACATATTGTGTGTAGGCATGGTACTGAATTGGCTCCTGTGCGTATTAAGTGATATTTGTGTCTTTTGAAAACCCTAGGTAGAAAAATCTTGTAGCTTGGGGAAGCCTCAGTGATAAGCGAGAAGAGGGAAGTCTGGTCATTTTATGGATGGGACTCACAAAGTGGTTTTGACTTCTGCTGTGAGCACAGTCTTCTCCACTGCAGCACTGAGCAAAGTGGGTCATTCGGTTGTGTGATGGTTAATGCTATTTCACTTTGCAGGGCAAGGGGTTGGGAAAGATGCTAGCAATCCTCTGTGTGCTCCTTTGTTGGGGGCTGAGATCTCCTTGAAACACGGCAGTGGTTTTGCTGTGATCATATGAGCTCAGCCACAGTTGCTATTTTTTACTTGTACTCTGGAAGTGCCTAGAGGTCTATGGTGAGGACTTGGATAGAGCCGGGTTTGCCCATAGGCATACACAAGAGCGAGTTCCTCCTTAAGGGGTGGTATAACTGGAGTGCTGATCCTGCAGACACGAGACCTATCACTTAAGCTACTTGCTTATATGAATATCTGAAGGACTGAGCTTCATGGCTTCTCAACACCTCAGCTGCCCTAGTTAAAGTCCTCAGCATTTTGCAAAGGGATTCATGTTTAACTTGGATTATTTGATCTCCATAAGTGAAAAAAGGAAGGAAAGATTTCCTGAATTCCTGGCAGGAATGATAATATTTTTTTCCCTTCTTTATAAACTTCACTTGTTTCTTTTTTTTTTTTCTTTATTCTTTCTTTTTCCCACCCCACTCGGCTTAAACAGTGCCGGGAATTTCTGTACTTACCCAGCTGTACTGTCTGAGGAAAGCCAAGTTATTTTTTTTTCCATGCATCAAGTTCATAATAAACTGAAATGACTTATTGACTCACTGAGTTTCCCAGAGAGAAGACATGAGATACTTAACTGATATGCCCCTTGTACTTAGCCAAAAGGCCAAACAAAGGTTAGGGCAAGTGGATACACACGACTTCTTTATCCAAGTCTTTGAGGAATTCCCATTAGTTAAGTCAGAGTTTCTTCCTGTTTTTTAAAGAAAAATAATTAACATGGATCAAGTGAAATAGGTTAATTTATTTTCATTGCAGCCCTTTCCTGGTGCAAACAATCTGTGGACAGAGAAGCTATGGTTGGTTACTCAAATGACTGTCTTGCCTGAAAAAAACAGTGATCACCTCAAATAGCTCTCCTCAAATTGGGTCATTGCTTGAGAATGAGTGTTATGAACTAGTTTTAGACTAAGTTGATTTGTGCATTAGCAAATGGATCAAATAAGCATTTCCTTGTCTATAACCACTGCTTCTGTGTTGATGACAAAATTGTGTTTCGCATGTTTCTGTGTCAATTCACAGCAGCGTGACTTTTTTCTTGCTACTATTAAATGAAGTCCTAAAACACTGCAGTTCTGTGGGTTAATACTGTCTTGCTCTGCTAGCAATAGAAAAATGTTTGTTTGGACTGGCAAGAAACACTGTTATTTTATTTACTGTGCTTTTTGGTGGGCACATTATATGTTCTGGGCCACGGCAAGTGGTTACACAGCAACGCTCACAAGCATTTGCACCTGAATCAGGATGATGAAACCTGTATATCAGTAAAAACACAGTGAATTAGAACTAAGTGTTATCTGTGTCTGGAGTTCCTCAAATGCCCAGTGTATGTTCATGCAACAAGAAATGGTGCACCAAAATAGAACCCTGCATGAGAAAGCATCCAGGCTGCAATAATATTTCCTCAGCCACACTGACTGTTAGGCCCTTCCTGGCAGAGCTGGACCTTGTCCACAGGTCATGTTGACTTTGTCTGAATTGATGGGGTTTCAGCAGCTGTCCCCTGCTGCTTTTAGAAAGTCAGGTTGGGAACTCTTAGGCAAAATAGCCCTATAAGATCAGGAATGGGTGCCAGTGCCTGGCTGTGAGTGGTGCTGTGATTTGTGGGTCTGAAATCTGAACAGTATCCAGCAATACGCACTGTGTCTGTACCTGTGTCTGGGTGTGTCAGAGGACTCCCTAGGAAGAAATGTGGAATTTGGGGGCAAATTTGGGGCAAATAGGTCTCTAGTTCCCTTGCTTTTGGGAGCTCCAGCTGATGTGCTTGGTAAGTCCTGCGTCATTGTCCAGCTGTTGCCTTGTGACTGTGCGGGTCCCTTGCTAGGATGAGATCTGTGTTCACCCTTGCTAACTGGTGGCACGAAAGTTGTCCTCCCTAATGCACTGTTTGCTGTGCTGTAGGTTTCAGGAAAACATCAGAGAAGAAGAAATGGAAAAGGGGTCTGCATGGCCCCAGAATAGGCAAATTAGCAAAACCTGCTGAATCTATAATAGTGCCTGAGAAATCTCTCCTTTTCCTTGAATTTGTTTATACCTTACCTGCCCTTCACTGCTAGACTTGTGAGGCATGGAATTGATGAGAGGCTTCTCATGGGAAATACTTTTTTCAAGCAGTGAGTCTGAGCTGTAGGACTTGTGAAGTCAAGGAACAGTCTTCTCTCATCGAAAGGTCACTCTTGGAGTACAGATGTTTTGCAGATAGAAACATTAATATGTGGAGCTGTGATGCTGACCCTTCACTTTGTTGTGATACTAATTAATTATGTGGGTTTTTGAAGAGCTGGATCCTAGGTGGCAAATGGTTGGATCCAGGTGGTAACTCGTACAGATAGCAGAAAGTGAACAACAGCTTTTTTTTTCTTCCTTGGGAACTTAAAAATTCCAATCTTGCTGCATTAAACTAAGTCATGCAGAAATGGTCCAGCTGTTCTCTGCATTGTGGAAGCCAAATTCAGCATTTTGATGGGTTTTTTCCCTTTTTTTTGAGAGACCAGTTATGAAACTATTTGATGTGTTAGGTAACAAAATCTTACCTGTACTCTCTTTCCAGTTATTTTTATTTTCCTAGCTATCTTATTTAAGGTGTACTCCTTCCACATCATCATGTAAAATACCAGGTTCACCAGGAGGTAAAGGAGACCAGCCTTTTTTGCCAACCTCTAGTGGTGCTGGTGGACTATTAGCCTTTTAGGCTCTCTCTCTCCTTCACTGAATGCTCTGGTGGCAGTCAAACACACAGGAATTTTGGTCAACAGTAATAGAATACATCAACAACTAATTTCTGTGGTTTGTTTTCTGTTTGTAACAAGAGCTTTATTTGCTATGATGTGTGGTGAACCCTTCTTGGCTACCTCCATTTGCAGGAAGAGGCAGTCCTTCTTCTAATACTCTTGAGAGAGAATACATTGAAATAATTTTTGTGTTTTTGAAAATAAGATTTGTGACCTCTTTTTTCTAGCAATTTTTAGGTGTGAGCTCTCTGAAATGTAGACTATCTTCATCATATGGTGTCTTATGTCTTAGCAGTGAGTTGCCTACCCTCATTTCACACACAGTGTGACAGAGTGACAGAGCACTGCAACAGGCTTCCCAGAGAGGTTGTGGAGTCTCCTTCACTGGAGACATTCAAACCCCGCCTGGATGCGTTCCTGTGTGATGGACTCTAGATGACCCTGCTCTGGCAGGGGGGGTGGACTAGATGATCTTTCGAGGTCCCTTCCAACCCCTTAGATTCTGTGATTCTGTGTGAAGGAACACAAACACTGAGTTTGGGAACAATTATCCCATGGTTTTAATCCCTTAGAGCAATGGAGCCCTTGTCCAGCGTGGGATGCTGATGTCCTGTTTCATTTCAGAGTCCTGCTTGTGACCTTCTGCTTATGCTGTGGTTTCTGAATGCTCAATCAGGAGAATAGTACACGCTGTGTGGAACAGCTTGCACCTGAGCAGCTCCAAGGATTGATCTGGACACTGGGTAACCTCATGCTTATATGTAATGTGGGATAGTCCTCCCATCCCTCAAGTAAGCATGTGCTTTCAGTGCTCAGCTCCTTGAGGTTTAACGGAGAAGAAAATAACCTGTGTCTGTTACCAAATTACGGAGAGTCCTTTCCACAGGGCTTGTAATTTCAAAGTTGTTCCTCTTGTTGCCGTTTTCAGTGAAGGTGGTTGAAGATTTCCAGGGTTATGAATATTTTTGATCTAAGCCTTTTTAACTTCAAAGGTAGTCAGCTCTCATAAGGCTAGAGTTAGGTAACTGGTGAAGGTCATGGCAAAGTGGCAGGTGCAGTGTTAAGTAGCCTATTATCAGTGATTGCACCAGGTACAGTTCTGTACCTGACCATATGACAGTAGCCTGTTTTCATCTTGATTTTCTCCCCTTAATTGGGTGGCCTTTCTTGTGTCTCTCCATGCCTATACTCTTGTTAACTCATGAGAATGGAACAGACTGGCCAGGAAATCAAAAGACCGGGTACTTAAAATGAACAAAACCATACAGCAGTCTATAGCAATTCAAAGAATATGGAAGCATTTGCACTTCTTACACCACCTGCTTTGTGTGCCAAAGATTGTAATGGGAACAAAAATCCTACAAGGTTCAGGAGGGGAAAGCCTTTTTGAGGAAAAAAAAAAAAAGAGAGAGAAGTGTAACAGAAGTTACACTTGGGATGTGAGTGCAACAGAAACATTTGTCATGAACTGAGTGAATGAGGTGGATCTAATTATTGCGTAACAAAACAAAGGAAGATGGCTTAGTTGCCCTTTAGGTTTCACATACTTAGCACTACTGCTGTGCTACAGATTTGACAGCTGTAGGTAAATGTGGAAAATGTCAGTCCAGTCCTTTTTCTGGGGTTTGCCAGAATCACAGGGGTACTCATACAGAAATCCATCAAATACTATTACCTCCATATATGCTTTAATAATATTCTTAATCTTCATTGTATTTTCTCTTGGGCCTATATGCTGCATGAATATTTCTTGGCATGCCTACAGATCTCTAATTGTTTGTATATTTGGCTTGCCTCAGGCCAACCTTAAATTAATGTGTATGGGAATCTTTGCTGTGTATGGGATTATTTAAGTACCATTGTTATACCTGTGCGGTATTGTTGATCACGTATCATCCCATTCAAAAAAACCCAAAGAAAATGCAGAAGGGGAATGCTGATGAGATTTTGATTAAAGTGATATATTGGGGAATCTGGTCAGTGATATTCAAAAGTGTTAGGGCTGCCTCTGCACGTTTCAAACTTCTGTTGGTAGATGTAATTTTTTATACTTTTTTCCAGGGTAGCCTAGAGGGGATAAGGCTGTGCTTGCGACTCATCTAGAAATGCCTGAAGTGGCTCTAAACTACCTTGTCTGATAGCACAAAAGTTCAGTGTAGACAGAAGTCTTGCCTCTGACACTTGATAAATACACAGGAGACATTTCCTCTCAGAGGCCTGTTTCTTAGTCTGAACCAGAACTGAGCTATCTTTTTTTTTGTCTCCCTCAGCAGCCCTTCCTTTGCATCCCAGCATTAAGCATGTTGCATGAAGGCCACTGTTTTACGTGCACCAGAGTGACCGAGTTGCCTCTGGGGATGGGCACCAGTGACCAGAATACACCCCTGGCACTGGAGGCTGTGAGTTTCTGAGCAAATAACACTGAGTGGGGAAGCAGAGGCAGACATAGGTCTGGAAGCTGGGCCCACAAGATAATGACAGAAGTTATGAGATACGGAGTTATAAAAATTCTTCTGTGGGGTCCTCAAACCATTGGCTTATCTCTGTTGTGGTTTATGGCATTTTTGGCACAATGAAGAATGACAGCCCTATCTTTCAGTGTTGAGGGTTATTTAGTGTGTGTCATTGCCTTTGATCCAGCAGTTCCAGGCAGGTATTCTCATGTCCTTTCCTTATGCCTACGCTGTTGCTCTGCTTTGCTGTGTCTGTGTGGTGTTATCTACCACTCGAGGATGGCTAGACAGAAGAATGTGCTAGTGTATTTGCTTGAATGGCACACTGTAAGGGTCCAATTTCTTAAAGAACTTTTATGCCTGAGGGTACTGGCACTCAAAGCAGGGCAGTTAGGTGTGCAGGACAGAGCATGCAAATGCCTGCAGAAACCTGGCTGGTCATGGCCAACCTGCTCCCATGCAGGCACAAATACAGATTATGAGGCTCAGTGCTATACCAGCAGCACACTCAGAAGTGTTTGACATTGATCCTGACATTGTTGGGGTTGAGGCTGTGGCAAAAAAGGTATGGGGCTGCATGGATTTGTCCTAGGGACCATATGTGGCCCTTGAGCCACCAGCTGATCTGCCTGAATGAAGTTGTACGACAGTTAGTATCCCTGACTCAGTTCCTATTCTGTACTCTCTCTGGTGGTTCAGTTTAGACAGACTTCCAAACAGCTCCGAGTGGATTGAGTGCCATGTTGTGAGTGGCCAGGTCTCACTCGTGCAGCAGGACTTTCGTAGTTCGGTTCTTCTGCAAGCAGGAGTGTCTCCAGCCCTAAAGCAATGAGCAGACTCCCTCACAGGCAGGAAGGTAAGCTAGAAGAGTGGCTGTTGACGGTTTCACTTTGGTTCATTCAGGTTAAAATTCAGCCTTGCATGTGGAGAAAGAGTTGGCTGCCTTTCAAGAGACTTGCACCTTCCTTTTCCTCACTTCTGCAGCAGGTAGTTGTGATTTCTTTTCCCTTTCACATGCCCTCGCCCCATCACAGACCTACCCTGTCTCTAAAGCTATCACAAGGAACTTGTTACCTCCTCTTTGCCCTGACCCCAGCATCTTAATCCACTCTCCCTGTGCTCCCTCACTTTTTCGTTTCCTCATCTCTCTCTCTCTCTCTCCATTTCACCTCCTGTTAGGCAAAATCTTCCCTGCAGAGCTGTGCTGGAATAGAGGTTGCATGTGGGCTCAGAGAGGAGAAAGGATTTAGATACATCTAAGCATAGAGCATCTTCTTGACAAATAGCCTGTTTTTTCTGCATGAGGAAAGAGAAACAGATCTGATTCTTAGCTGTCACCACCAAAGCCTGCGTTGCAGCTACACCCCAGGCAGAGCTCTGTTCCCGTAAGAGGAGCAGGTCAATGGGAAGGTTCCTGTGGCCAAGCTCCAAAACTCTTCCCAAGGGTCTCTGGGAGTGTCTGCGGATTACTAACTGAGCCAAGAGAAGGGCTTCAACGCATGGCCAGCCTAGCTGACGGCACCTCGGAACTATGCGTAGGATGAGCTGCTGTCACACACGCAGCCTTCCTGAGAACTCAGGGTGTTGAGCTCCGTCTGTCCACTCCCTCAGAGCACTGCAAAGGACAGGGGCTGCGGAGCCATTTGATCTGCAGGAGGCTGATGCAGCAGGGTGGTTAATGTGGTGTCTCTGGGTGGTGAAAGAGAAAGGGAGAAGTTGTGGAAAAGGCTTTTTGATGTTGCTGCTTTCTTCCTGCACCCTGTATCCTGTCTGCAGAGAGCACTTAGCAGATTCATGAACCTGGACTGCCATGTGAGTTGAAAAAAAGAGTGAGAGAAAACCAAGGGAATCCATTAAAAATTGCCTCTGCTACCTCATTAATCTTTTGCAGCAAATAATACATGCAAAACTTGGGCTAGCGAAGTCTCCAAAGAATAACATTTTTTTTGGTGAGGTTTTAACAAATTAAAGAAATAAATTAAGTCACTAGCACAGCAGGAAAGTGCTTGAGGCCTCCAGGATTTGTATGTTTTACCATTGTTCTAAAAATAAGCTGGGAAAAAAAAATTAATAGTCTTTCAGATGAAAAATAATGTTTACTTTAAGTGGCCATGTTTGGGTTTTGTTCCCTCATGGCGCTTCACCACCTTCCCCAGCGCTGTGGCTGACTTTTGGAAACAGAAGGTGGAAAATGGTGGGAGCGGAGTTAGCAAAGCCATGCAGTGAAGGGAGAGGCATGCTGGGCGTTAGCAGGAAGGATGTAGAGCGGAAATTAAAACTCCTGTGCCTCACCCCACTGTGACTGCTGAGACAACGCATGTGTTAGAG
The DNA here is from genome assembly GCA_013398125.1 of Aegotheles bennettii. Taxonomy (NCBI): domain Eukaryota; kingdom Metazoa; phylum Chordata; class Aves; order Caprimulgiformes; family Aegothelidae; genus Aegotheles; species Aegotheles bennettii. The sequence continues at coordinate 192,452 of VZRW01002125.1, forward strand.
ATTAGTAACCAGCTTTCTGGCACCTCTAGGCCCAAACCAGTGGGAAAATTTCTGGTGGCTTTGGTGGGTTTTGGAAGAGGGGTAGCTGGTGCCCCAAACAAATGGCCAGGCTGGTCCCCTCCTTTCTCATTGTACTGTAGACTGGTCATTTTTTTAATGAGAAGAACAGGGCTTCCCAGGTTACCAGAAATTTGAGGAACAAGGGCTGCCTTCTGATTTCCCATTTTCCATTTTCATTCTCCTTTTTGCAATTTGTAATAAAGTGCCTAGAAAGAACAACATTACCTCTCCATTTTCTCTCTCTCCTAAAACTGATCACTTCCCCTCTCATCCCAGCTGCTCTCTCGGCACTTGCTTCCACTGCCTCTCCTTCCTGGGCTATCTCCACTTTCCATTCACTATCTGCTGTCACTTCTTCCACCTCCACCCAGGCTTTGCCTTGGGGAAGGATAACTACACTCACTCTTTTTCTAGCCTGTCCCAGAAATTGGAACAACTGGTTTTTGTCCAAGCCGGCTGAGCTGCATGATCTGGAGGCAAACAGCATTCCAGAGGAGGTTTTCTAAAGGTGTAAATGATGGGTAGGTGTCTAGCTCCCCACTAAAAATTATCACTAGAAGTTAGGTATCATGAATTTCTCCTACTCTGGCCATTGCTCACACTGAAGCTGAATGCATACACATTAAAAAAGAAATTAGTTAAAGGATGCCTTCAGAGTTGCAAAGGCAAGGCTGCCATTTTCTGGCAGGTTACCTGCAACTTGATTGTAATTGTCCCCCTACTCACCTAAATTCTGCAGTACTGGGTATTAGATATGTGCATGAGCAGCATAAAGCAACATTTATTCGGAGGTTCTGCATAGCTTTTTGCTGCTGGAGCTCTGACATTTGTTCTTCCAACATCAGTTCCCTTCCCTGTAGAAGCCTCTCAAGGGACTTGGCCACTGATTTTGTGTGGATTACCTGTGCATGAGGTAATAAAATGTGCACATCATGCATAAACACACACACACACACTCATACATGTATGTGCATGACACTTCCCAGTCAGGGAATGCCAGAACTCTGGCTACCCCTGGTATCTTCAGTTAGTCCCCTTGTGACTATTTTTCTGCTGTAGCCTTTAATTGCATGTGCTTCTGCTATTTCCTCCCTCTTTCATCCCTGCCTTATTTCGTGCACAGAATGGGCTGTGCTCAATTACTAAGCTGCAACTTAATATTTAGTTTTCTCCTTACTGCTCAGCGTGTGGCCTCTAGCCTTATTTACTGCACAATATTCAAGCCCTGCTCTGAGGAAAAAAATGGTTGATTTGCTCATGGGCTTTTCTGTGTTCTGTTTATCTGTAGCTACACAAGTGATTTATGGTAGAACTTGTTCTCATACTTGTCCCCAGCCTTCTGATGATGCCCACTTACTGCTTTCAGACTTGGGATGGTTTTAGAGTGGAAAAATATGCCAGGGATAGCTGCACAATTTGCTGTGAAGGGAGGTAGCTACTTTATTTTGTTTGTCTGCAACTGGTGTATGTTCTGTTTTATTATAAAAGCTGTGGGTGAACAGCAAAGAGGAAGGCTGTTTCATTCTGCCTGCTTCAGTTCTGAAGAGAGGAGAAACCAGCCCGTTCTTGGAGTGCTATGGGGAGGGCAGAAGAGCTTTTACAGAGGGCAGTGTATGGCATCCCATTCTCGCTGACACACTCCCCCAAACATGGAGCAGAGCTCATGGGAAACTCCTGAGCGAGACACTGGGCTATGACATCCCCACGTGGCCCTCAGAGAGGGTCTCCTGGGAGCCAGCAGGAATGGTGCAGGACTTTGAGATGAATAGAGCACACTGAAAACTGTTGGACTGAGAGAACGATTGCGAGCTCCCTAGCACATGAACACACAGCAGACAGGAAGGTGCAGTGAGCAAGGTGTGGAGGGAACTTTTTTCTAAGATTCGAGTTTTCTCTGTTTTGAGTAGCCTGGATCACATCTATGCAGATCCTCACCCCTTTGGCATGCTTGGGCTGCTCCCATTAAGGAAAAGGTAGGAGAAGACCACCTCAAAGCACCGGCCTGCTTAAGACCCAGTTACACCCAAAATGCAACCAGCTTGCCAGCAGCTGGATTTCTTTGGCCACATCTGCCTGTGCTGTATACCGTTAAATCCTAGTGGCAGTCCTGGCTCTTGAGCTCTGTAGAAAGCTTCTGGCTCTTGCTAATTGCTGTGCTAACTCCTGAGTGGTTTGGGAAGGTAGGCTTTTTGTGGTGCTGGCATTTTCCCCTGAGGAGAGAGGGAACGCATTTGGTTCCTGTAGAGCTGCAGCAGCAACCGGAAGACCTGAGACATTGTATGACATTGGACTCATGATTAACAAGGGTGGTGTGTGCTGGGCTGAGGATGACAAGTAATAATCCCCCTTTTCCCTGCAGTTAGCAAGTCAGCAAGATGTTTAAGGGTATTGATGGTTGGATAGGGCTGAGAATAGATCAGTATTTAGCATAAGCCTCCAGCAGGCTGTGAAGGTCTCTGAGACAGTGATGGACTGCTCCAAGTGTGGGGCTTATGTGTGGGGATGGATGAAACTAGTGGGGAGACTGCCAGTTGCTTAATTGAAGGAGGAGAAGAACTGTTTTTCCATCTATTTAATGTTTTACTGATGTTCTTCTTTACATAACCCTATTAGGAGAGCTTTGTGTGTTTTAAAGGCCAGTGAAGTCTCCTTCTCTGAAGACATTCAAACTCACCTGGATGTGATCCTGTGCCACCTGGTCTAGGTGAACCTGCTTTAGCAGGTGGGTTGGACTAGATGGTCTCCAGAGGTCCCTTCCAACCCCTACCATTCTGTGATTCTGTGATTAAGCCCTGTAGCAGGAAGGCATGGGGTTAAAATGGGTTGACCCAGGTGGAGGTCATCTAGCCTTGGATATGAGTCCAATTTCTGTGATAAGAACCAACTTTAATGTAAAGCTGAAAAGGTATTATGAAAATGAAACAGTAGGAAATAAGAGAAGTCTGGCCAAAATTTTCATTTACATGGGCTATGTAGACCCCTCTCTCAAGCTGTAGTTACTGTCTTACATTCTTTGCTTCCCAGAGGCAAAAGTAACTCCGTGCCAAAAAGGCTGATTTTCCCAGCGTTTACCAAAACCAACACACATTCCTCAATGGCCAATGTCACAAAAGTTGCTTGTCTAAAAATTTAGAGGGTTTTGTAAGCATCAGCGATGTGGGCAGAAAGGGACCATCTAAACCCCAGGACCTAGATAAGTTGGGATCTTTATCCACACCTGATATCTCATTATTGTGATTCAGGTTCCTCTCTGCTTGATGTCTTTCCAAGATTCCCCTATATTCTTTTTATCCTTGACAGGCTAGTCATCATCTTCCAGCACTTGTATCAAAAGGTTTGGAAAGGGAACAGCTGAACAGAATCTTCAGATAAACGCAGCATACCATGACCAGAGATAAGTCTCTCCCATGAACAGAAAAGTGAAGCCTGCAGCTCTGAAAAGCTTTCAATTTAGATTTCTCCCTAGAAATAATGGCGATGATGTTATCACAGTTGTGATCCTGTAGTGTGGTGAGCTGGGCTGTGGAAACTCTCAGGTCTATGATCATTCTATGATCTATGATCATTCTATATACCTGCAGCTTGGCTGCCCAGAGGATTTTGTGGCTTGGTCAAGAGTGCTTTCTCAGGTAGTATGCTGCTAGGGCTTAGTGGCTTGAGTCTTCCCCAAATTAGCCAAAAGAGAAGAAATGAGCTGCAAATTCCACCCCTGATGCAGTAGAAGTATACAAACAAATGTATCCATCTCTGCTGGGCCACATTCGCATGCACATGTTGGTTCCTCAGTGCCAGATCCTGCTATGAACTCCAGCTCTGCATGCTGTTAGAAATGGCAGAAAGAGATAGATATCTGTATCTCTACACCAGCACATACATATTTTTTGACCTGCAGCATATAGTGAATTTTCCTTAATCTATGGGAAATGCACATAGCCATACATGATGTAACATATATTTGCTCCACAAAATGCAAACCCTAGTTTTACACTAAGCTGTATTTGTTACTGGCTCCTCAAGGCCATTTATGCTGCATAGCTAGGCAGGTATGTTCGCTATTTCTTTTTTTATTTTATTTTTTTATTTCTGCTGTTACAGGTTTTTTTTAAAAAAAACAAAACAAAACAAACAATAAATGACAAAGAACACATGCTTTATTACAACTGTTTCACTGTTACTATTTTATCTCTATAAACAGGGCAGAGACAAATCCCATCCAAACAAAGTAGGGGAGGAAGACACATTGCAAAATTTTGGCTGGGTCACATAAGTCAAGAATATGTGCACAGGTATATTTTTGACTGGAAGACCCAGCTGAGAAATGTGATGACTGCATTTTAATGCTTAAGCACTGTGATTTCCTGTGTGCACATACAGTAAGTTGTGTACACTCTGGCTGCATCTGACTGGTTTCATGTGTGCAGCTGCTATTTGTCCATGACTTAGGGTGTCCAGGCTTTCAGATGTTCAGAAATCCCACACAAATGTGCTGTAACACAGCACCCACTGCAGGGTGCTAAACTTTTTGACATTCCGTAGTAATTCAGCCCTTTATAAAATACAATGTTTGGGACACTTTTTATAAAGGGGAAGCCCAGAACAAGCTCCTGAACTCAGATGGAAGTGCTCCATTGAATTAAATTAGGAGTTGGGATGCAACCATAACAGATCTCATCTCCCACGCAGATGTGGCAGTTTCATTTGCTTTTTCACCTTGTGGGTTCTTCACTGATTGACTGCTGAGAGAATTCCTGAAAGCTACTTTAATTTTCAGCACACCTTACTTACTACCTATAGTCCATATCAAAGCCCTAGTCTCTTTATATAAAGATGTTCCCCCACGCCACACCTAATGTGGTTCAACATTGCTGAGAGAGCCTGTCCCTGGTCCTACATAGCTGCTTGATTTGTTTTAATAACTTGAAGAGGTATATTATTGTGTGTGTCTTCTGATATACCAGAATTAGACCCCTTCCTGTGTTACTGTGATGATAATAAATGTCACCATTACTTGTCTACCACTCAAGTTCTAATATGTACTGCAGAGCTAAAGATAGTGTAACAAACTAGGTAATACCCCAGGCTGACATGCCAGCAGTGTAGAACACAACAGGCCAGTTCAATCTTTCAGAAGACCCATTCCCAAGAAATATTTATCAGCTCTTTTTTAAAAACCTGTATGAAGGACACACCACAGAATTGCTGACAACATCTCGTCCCAGTACCTGATTTCTGTGCAGGTAGAAGATTTCCCTAATGTCCAACACAGTTGTCTTTGATGCAAATCAGTAACAACCTCTTGTGTACCAGATGGATGGGGGACCCTATAACGTAGATACTTCCGCTATGGTTATGAGGAACCAAATTCTGGGCCACCTATTTCTCATCTGACCTCAGAAAGGTCTGTTAATCTCTGTGTTTTGCTATCTCAAAGAGATGCTATGAGGCTAAGTTCACTGGTGTTCCAGGGCTGTTCAGATACTGCACAGACAGAGGCTACATAGGTGAATAGAGACAGAGAACAGACATACATTTATTAATCTGATAATGGACTGATATTTAACTCAGTAATGCTCCCAAACAAATGTCAAAGACTATATTATTAGTATGTCTCTTATCTCTGGAATTTTGTTTTGTTCTGTGCTACTTTACTTGTTGTTTTGTGGTTTGTTTGGGAGCTTCCTGGAAAAGAGAACTGTAAAAACATGAACAGAAAATGCCTGCTATAAGTTATAACCAGCTCTGACTGTCCATGGTATGACAGCCAACAAATATCACCTGCTGATTATTTACAGATTTCTAGGAGATGTGGTGTTGAGTCTCAAAGAACTGGAATGAGAACAACTTGCCCAATATGCTTCTCGGGAAACAGTGTAATGTATCCACCCTCTTCATGCTCTCCTAATTTAGGACATGTGTAGTGTGCAATAATGAACTGGCCAACTGGTTATGTTCCTGTAAATGTCATTCTCCACCTTACAAAACACCCTTGGTTGACCCCTTCTTTCAAGAAAGCTCAGCCCAGGGTTTCCAGTCCACCTCCTGAGAGGGAGTCAGATCTCACTAGCTGTTCACTAATGCACTCCTCCACAGAGAAAAATGCAATATCTTGTTGTTTTTATTTCATTGGGCAGCCTTTTCAAGTTCGGTGACCCACCTTTGCTTCCCTTTAAAATGTGACCAGTATATATTTATCCATTTTTAAACACAATCATTTAATTAAGAAACTAATCAGCAGTGTTGAAATGATCTTTGAACTACACCCCTATCACTGAAGGTAATTTACGAATGCATTCTACAAGAAAGATCCTATTATCTAAAAAGCTTTCTACTGAAAGGATTTAGCATCTGAAAAGAAAGAATTGTAATTCTGCACTAAATTTATAATGTAGAGATGTGAACATCATTTGTGGAGTCTGAAAGGTATTCCAACTGAATCTGTCAAGTTTGTGTGGATTGTTCATTAAAAAACTGTTTCAAGTTCAAAGGATTCCAGAAGTGAGTTAGATATTTAGGAGCCCAAAGGTACGTGTGTAACAGATGGAAATTTAATGGTCTAGGCTGCCTGTTCAGTTGGTGGAGAGAGATTGACATGTCCCAGATATGTTTCATTTTCTTAGGCACTTATCTGTGGGTGGGAATTTATTGGCTGATCATCTCAGCAGAGCATTAAAAGGGTGTCTGTAGTTAATCATTATCATCATCTGCCAATTCCAGTTCTTTTGACTTCAGGTCAAGAGAACATTTATGGAAGCTACTTGGGATGTAGACACCTTGGGCAGAAAATGACCAGATCCAAAAAAAGAGAGTCCCACCTGTGCAGTCTCACTCAACCCTAGGAACTGAACTGTTGCTGATTTTGTAACAGGACAGATTCAACAGGAGTATCTCCTCTCCACCGACCATGTGCTAAGTGAACATCAACAGTAGAGGAGCTAGTTCATAAATAGCAAATGGCTTCTGGCTTATGAAGGCTCTAAGACATTTGGCCCAACATAATCAAGACAGTTGTGTTTCTGCACATGTTCAGCAGAATGTGGACTTGCAGCCCAGAAGGCAAACCATATCCTGCACTGCATCAAAAGAAGTGTGAACAGCAGGTTGAGGAAGGTGATACTGCTCCTTTACTCTGCTCTCATGAGACCTCACCTGGAGTACTGTGTCCAGTCCTGGAGTCCCCAGCATAAAAAGGACATGGAGCTGTTGGAGTGAATCCAGAGGAGGGCCATGGAGATGATCACAGGGCTGGAGCACCTCTCCTATGAAGACAGGCTGAGAGAGTTGGGGTTGTTCAGGCTGGAGAAGAGAAGGCTCCAGGGAGACCTTACAACAGCCTTCCAGTACCTGAAGGAACCTACAGGAAAGCTGGAAAGTGACTGAATTATCCTGTGTCTAAGAAGGTGTGAGCTCTACTCCAAAGTTGGGCTGTGGTTGGGAAATTCCTCAAAGTGCTTTCCTCTGGGGATTCTCTGGTTACTGATAAATAGGATAACAGAGCTCTTCTTAGAGGTCTATTTTGTTAGAAGCACTACAGTTCTTTCCTGTACTGCATTCTTACTGTCACAATATTTGTGGAAAATCATTTATCACCTCTTACTCCTTGAGCAAGTTGACTTGATATGTGCCAACAGGCTCAAAAGGCTTTGGTGTGGGGAGAGAAGATAGATACAGGCTGACATGAAGTGCTTTCCTGAGAAAAGTAAAATAAAAGGGGCATAGTGTCTGTTCCACGAAGCTCACTGTATCTCTAAAGGATGGACCTAACACAAAAGTATGGACTGAGAGGCGTACAGTGTATTAAGGACTCATGTCAGACTAGGGAATCCTTTTAGCAACTTGATGAGACCCCCCCAGATAAGTTTGCCACTAACTATGCTGCAGGGCTCTATTGACATGAGTTTACTCAGAGGTATGATGCAGGAGTTAATATCCTTGCACTTTCCATTTGCTTAGTTATGTATTAAATACTCCATGTGGGTTCTGTAGGGGAAAGAGAAATAAAGATGAGAATAAAGATGATGCTCTTCTTTCCATGAAGAGCAGATTGCAAGAGTGTGGCATTTTTCCCGCACATCTTGAATAATTTTAGGTTTGGGCTATTTGAGGAGTTTTTAATTAATATATTGTTTAAGTAACTGTAATGAGAAGAGCCCTTGCCACACTGATTCTAATGAGGATTGCATGTGCTCTGTGTCTTTCTCATTGTGGCCTGTATCATTTAAATATCTTAACCAACATGTGCTGAGGCAGATTTCACTTATATCTGCTTAAATTAAAGCTTGTCAGTTCAGGCACTTAGAAGCATGCAAATATTTGAGAGAGATTTGACATTCACGGCTGAAATCATTGCACTAAATATCTGGCATCAATGACATTACTTGAGAAGGGTTAGAAGTTCTTGCTGTGTTGTACAGGCTGGACATTCTGGACTTGAAGAAGAAAAATGTACTTCACTTTCTATGTTCATAATTAAGGGCTCTACCAAAATTTCAGCTTGTTTTTCTCTGAGAGATATGTGACTGTTCGAGTTCCTCAAAGTTGCTGCTAGGAGAACAAACAGTACCAATATCTAAGAAGTAGTTGGAGTAATAGCACGATTTAGCTGTAAAAGGAATGGCATTTCCTAATGTTCTCATCCTCCAGAAATGCAAGGGAAGATGGTGCTGAGCTGGAAGAGTCTGATGGAACCTTGGGTATTTGAACAGCTCCAGCCACAGGAGATGAAGCTTAATTTCCCATATGCATGTATTTTTTCTTCTTATGGCTCAGTGTAACAAAACACCGCACTGTATGTAGTATGTACAGCAGACAGACCTCTCTGTGCTGGAAAATATTTGCTTGTTGACACACTGAAGTCAAACTTGGGTTGTAATACAGAGGTATTACACATCTAAGTTTAGTCTCAGTTGTCATGTAATGTACTCAGTGTAGTGGTACTCAATTCACCATTGCAAAAGGGATCCAAATATTCCAATACCAAGAGAGAGTCCTTGTTATCAAATATAGAGTTGCTTTCTTTTCTCATATGGGATAAGTGAATATGCAGTAGTCAAAAAATTTCAGTGCAGGTAGGATCATAGGATAATTCAGGTTGAAAAGCACCTCTAGTTCAACATCCTGCTCTAAACAGGAATTGCCATGAGATGAGACCAGGTTGCTCAGGTCTTTATCCAAGTGGACCTTGAAAACTTCCAAGGAGGATGCGCGACCTCTGCACAACCCTGATTATCCTCAAGGGGAAAAAAAACATTCCTTATGGCCAGTCTGAACTTCTGTTGTTTCAATGCCATGTCTTACAATTCACCACTGTGAAGAGCTTGGCTCTGTCTTCTTGATGACCGCTTTGCTCAGCAAGGGGGTGTTCTGCTGAGCGCTGACTTCTGGTGACTGAGAGAGATGTAGAAAAGAAGCCCAGCCAGTGTTCTGACAGCTTAGATGGTATAAAGGTGAGTAATGGATGTTAAATACAGCATTTCTTCTTACAAAGCCTTACGTACTACTCTCTCAGTTGCATTGCTTCTTTCAAAACTTTTTTTTTTGTTCAACCTCAGACTGGTGGTTTTCCTACAGTTCAAAGATTGTGAGAGTTGGGGGGAGAGAACGTTTTGTTTGATATCTATCAATTTAACTTGTTTACAATTAGGCACAGGAAGAAATATCACTTCCCATTGAGGCTTTTCGGTGTCCCATTTTCCATAGTTTATTCCCTGTTCCCTTAAGGATCTGACCTAAGGCCATAACAATCTGTAGTTATAACTTGGCTGTTTAAGGTTGTATTCCTTTAATTTTTTTTATTTATCATCAAACATTGTGTAAGCAGTGGTAAAAGACCTGAGCACAGCTTGCTCTGCATAGTCTCATCAGAGCCATGGGAGAATTCATGAACTCAGGCACTGGCCCTTCTGCCTGCTCACTCCCAGTTGTGTTAGCTCCAATTATTGTCTCTTGCAACTGATGTCCAGCCCACTAGCTTTGAAGTAGCATTAACCTGCCCCTCCACTACCTAAGTTCAACCTAAGTGAAGGTAAGATTTATCATGCAGAGTTATTTATAATTTGAGTGAAGCTGCAAAGTAAGTGGTGGGCAGAATGCTGGTGGGAGAGCTGGAGTTGGCAGAGCTGCAACAGCTTTTGTAGCACTTAAACTTTCTTGTAAAGGAATTTTGTTTTGTGTTCAAACTCAGGACAGGTCCAAGTGGAGGTGTTGCTCGATCCAGCAGAAATCATATTAAGGAGTGGGTTTCTTCACCCTGAAATGTTGTGCAACTCTACCTCTTTGACTGTGCTTATCCATGCTGTGGACTCACCTCTCTGATTCTCTCTTTCCTCCAGCTTAACCAGTTTCAAGCCTGGAATAATCCCTGTAGGCAGCCTCCGGTCGCACTGGAGTGCTGAGTGTTTCAGGCTGGCTGGCTGGTAAATCTTCACTTTTTGGCTAAGAAAACTGATGTAGAAAGATTAAATGACATGGTACTTTCCCCTGTGCTTTGCAGAACTGCTATTTACTGTTCCTTAGACCCCGGTTAATTGAAAAGCTCAGGAGGGGCTCAGGAACTTCATACACTCAGGGTTCCTCTGCATTTTGTTCTCACTGATTGTATTAAATTAATTTGTTTCTTCTGAAGAGGTGGACAGGCTTTCTCCAGCTTTCTTGCTGCACATGAATACTTATGCATAATACAGCTTAAAGAAAAGATGAATTGGTGAGTAGTCTGAAAACCTGAGGCACATTGCCCTTTTGAGTAATGATTCTGCATATGGAAGGGTGAGGAAGATATTGCCATTGGGGTCTCTATGACCTGTTCATGGGTAAATAATTATTTAGAAAACATTGATTTGGAATGAAAAGTCAGCTCAGAGGTCTGATGGTTATACAGTAGTCCACAGGGTTAATCTGGGAAGCTTGTGCAGTCAGTCAAAAATGAAATTAATCCCTGAACAAAGCTGCCTTGGTTAAGTTTTTAATTTGGAAAACAGAGAGAAAACCAAAGCAGTGTTGATTCCTGTAGGTGGAGAAAAACATCCTCCAGGCTCGTGACATTTTTAAGACACCAAATCTTGTACATCAGATGGATCAAGCCCAATGCTCTATAAAGCATATATGTGTGTATATATATATATGCACATGAACAATATCCTTTTGAGTGACGAGTGTGTAAACTGTGCTAGAGTTTCCAGCACATGAAAGACTAAAATGGACTCATCTAAGTTTTTATGGCACGCTGTGTAAGCCGGCAAAGTGTAGTTGGAGAGTCAGGCAAAACACTTGGGAAAGCAGAGGTCTCCTGGTAACCTTTATTATCCTGGATATCTCCCTTTCTCAGCTTCTGTTTCCCAGTTCAAAAATTAGGATGATGCCAAGGTCTGATAGACAATGTCTGCTTTATTTGTTTTCAGTTTAGAGATTAGATTTCTTTTTAAAGATGTAGTTGGCTCAACTACAGCCCTTGTAAGAGGAAGATGTGTCCTCCTACCCTTTGTATCCATGCAGTAGTGTCAAGGATGAGGTGATTTCAAAGGAGAGGTAGGGTATAGCAAACAGGGAGCAGCAACAACTGAGTTAAAGAGGCCTCCAGCCCAGTGGGCAGGTTGGGAAATAGCAGAGATAAGAAAGAAACAGACTCACCATCTTTGGGATGAGAAGAAGAAGCTTCATAGGATCCAGAGGTGACTTCATGGCTTGCTGTGGTCCAAATATTGACTGAATTGAATGAAAGCAGGCTAAAAGGCAAGGACTTTCCTTGTAAAGATGCAATGGGCAGGGAAAAGTGGATTTAAGTTACCCATTTTATGGTGATCGTGTTTGTTGACCTAGTCAGTCTGGTTTACACTACTTTGCTAAGTTAAGAATTCTAATTTATATTCTAGCAAATTATGATGAGAACCTTGCTGAATTCTGTAGAGATTGTAAGAAGTCAGTCCTGGAAGGTTTGCTATTCTCCTCTGCTGATACTGAATACAAGCAAAAGCAATAAAGGTTCTGCTGGTTCGACTGAAGTGGAAACATCTCCAGCCAATTAAACAATTAAAATTATCTTTTGTTCTTTGATCCCTTTTTGTTCCCATCTGTCAGTTTGTTGTATCCTTTCCAATGCTGAAGTGAAGGCTCTTTGGAGACAGGGCTACCTCTGCTTTTGCATCTCTGGAGGTGGGCAGGTCACCATAGCATGGTGCTGCTATGGAATGGTTTCCATCAACTCTGGCTCCCGGTGGGGCATATAATTCTCCATAAATGGAGAGGCAATTTTACAGGCTTCACACAAAAGAAAATGTGCAATATATGGTTTTCTTTCTTTTGATCCATTTTTCTGTAGATAGTGCATGTCAAATTTAATTTGAATAGTTCTAGTGAGTTCCAGTTTATTAGCTCTAATAATTTATATGTCTTCACATATAAACCTCCCTTATTGCCCATTCCTGCAGAAAGTCACTATACTAAATTCCCCAAATATAGTCTGAGCCTACACAGACTTAAAGATTCTAGTAGCTGGAATATGTTGTTTAGGTCAGTGGGAATTCTGAAGTATTTTATCACCCAAAGTCAGCTGTTAATTTTAAGTAATAAGATTCATTCTTATTAATCATGGCTATAGAATTTTGTTGGACCCTCTCAATTTTTTAATGTTTTAGGCAACGTTCCATGATACTTTGACCAACATTTGCAAAAATGGTTTGTATGTCTTTTTCTCAGAGCAAATAAATTAATTTTTATGGAATGGAAGTGGAGAGTAGAACTGGATAAGCTAGTTGCAATGAAATAGTCTTTCAAAACATTGGAAAAGCTAGAAACTCGCAATAGCATGTGGTCTAATTTCCTGGACCTGTGAGAAAGGACATGAATTATTATACGGCTGACTGCTGAACATATGCTTGCTTCCTCATGTATGTAGAAGGCAAGGGTGGAATATGTGCATGAGTCAGGTCCAGCATTTCTCATTCTGTCTCTTATAAATTCAAAACCAAAGCAGGCACTGTGAATGCCAAAAAAGGCATGCCAAGAAGTGAGCCAGAGCAAGTTAGAGTAGTCTCAATGATTTTAAACTAGACTGGACAAGAAGAAAAGTAACTTTTGCTAACATCTCTTTCTAATTTGTCACTAGCTTTTATTTTGTTTCAAAAAATATTGTCAGAAACTTTGGAGTTATATTTTTTCAGTGTGTACCAAAATGATCAATGTTGTAATTTTGTGTAAAAACATACTCATCCTCTGCTCTTCTGAAGTGGTGGCCTTTATCCAATATTCCTGCACTATTTTAACAACATTTCCAAATAATTTTACTGAAGCTTGAAGTAGGGGAGGGGACAGAGTGTACAGTGGGGTTTTTGGGTTTTGTTTTGGTTTGTTTTTTTAAGAAAGAGACATATCCTCGAGTTTAAAACTTGGAATGAATCTTGGCTCCTCTGAGCAAGCGTCAAGGTGGAATCTCACAGACATAGGTCAGGTTGCCATCTAAGGTATGCCATACATTCACAATTCATATTCAATTTACTCCCTTCACGTGAAAGGATTCTGGATTTCTGAGCCTGATGCTGGGGTGACATTGAGTACAAGATTGTGTAGCAGTTTATAGAACTTTTCTTTTATTAGCAGCTCTATAATCACATTAAGTTAGACTGAAAATTTGAACTAATTCTTTCCCTTGAGGCCCAGGCTTTTATAATGGTAAAAATCTGTGAAATAGGATAAATACAATTCAATAATTATATTGATAAATAAAATGAAAATCAACTAATTGTGTCATTCAGTCAGTTGCCTTCCTCCATTGTTGCTGCCTTTCTGCATCAGCGACTGCTAAACTTTTTCTGTCACACTTCAATAAATTTAATTGTGCAGAATAAATGAGCTAATTTTTGAAGTCACAGGCTCTGTTTGCAAGATAAGGATGGTGATTTATTGACCTCCTCTAACTCTGTAAGAGTGTCACCCTCCTTTTTACTGACAACCATAAGAAGGGTTTTTGTCCTTCTTCACCCAGCGCCTTCCTAAATCCTACTTCATATATTTACCTTCCCATCTCATTTTCTTGAAGTCACATAATACACCACAATAGACCAAAGATCCTAGCCTCAGTTGGTGGCTGTACAGGCTATTCCAAGTGATTAGCAGATCTGTGGCATTCTTATCTTTCTTTTTAATGTTATTTGATGGTCATTTCATTCTCTAGATTTTGGAAGGATGACTGCTGAGGGGGAAGTACAAGGAAAGGGGCACAAATGAACACCTGTTTTTTCTGGAAGCTTTGGTGTAATCACATTTACGAATCATGAGCTCATCCACCCTACCATGATGCACACTCATTTCAGTGCTCATTCACATGGATAGTTTGACCATGAGCACAAGACAAACGTAGGTATTAGCTACTGGACATGTCTCCTGAAAAATTTTAAACTTTTTAAACTTTTATTTCTGTTTCTTGGTTTTTATGTTTAGATGCTGAGAAGATGAGAAGATACTGGCTATCTTGTCTTTTAAATTACTGCTGCAATTTTGACAGCAATGAGTTTGTTAAACTGACATACAATGGTAGGAGAGAATAGGCTGCACCGTTTCTTTCCCACCTCTTTGATTGTGGGAAAGGGTTTTTTTGGCAAAACATCTGTATGACAGCTGCAACTACCCTTTTTCATAAGGCAGGATTTTTTGCTCTATTCTTTAAATTAAAACCATAAAACAACCTATATGCATAGGAAAAGGGATGATTAGAAACTGTGGTAAAACTCTGTCCCTGTTATAGCAGACAAATCAGTTGTCCTATTCTAGCAATATGATCCCTGAATCAAAAATCTTGGTATTCTGTTGAGTCAATAAAACTCTTTAGAGAAAAATCAACACATCAACTCTGTCAAAAAATGGTGTCAAAGTTCTGCCTCCCTGCCTCTGGCAAATAAATCCACTAAATGAGGAGGATGGAGACACTTTCTTTGTATTACTAAATTGTTGCCTTCTGAGGTACATAGGACTGTGCAAACCAAAGAGTTTCCCTGTTTCAGTGTACACTATGTTTGTTCTCCACAGTGAGATTGAGTCTACTTTTCTCTGACTATGATGCTAAGCAACATAGCAAGTCAAATATATATGAAAGTTAGCTAGACTCTGACAAACTTGGCCTCCTAGAAGTGCACAGAAAGACTTTTTATGGAGCCAGGATTATTTCAGCCGGGCACCTAGAACACAAACTGTAAGAAACCTTTTTCTCATGTTTTAGTTGTTATATTGGACATCTTTCTGCTGTAATTCTCTTCTAAAGAAGACTTATAACCTCCTAAATATTTCCTGTCAGGTGTTGGCTAGGTGAAATGCATCCTAGGGAATTGCAGCTGGAGGAGTCACAGCGTCCCACACACAGAGCAGCCCAAATTTCTGCCAAACTCTTCACTGTGCCTTTAACTCAAACAGCTTATTCTTTGTGATTGATGCTTGTAGCAACAGGCAGACCCAACCCAGAAGAGCCTTCTGTATCATGGCTCTAGCTTTCTTCAAACAAAAACTTATGTCCCATTTAAAAGCGTGGCCTAGGAGCTCCACACAGTTTAACACAGCCTTGGCATGAAATAATTGCATTCCTCCCCATTTTCACCGTATACTTGGTGTTTGTGCCTTGGTTGCTGTGGGTCACTTAATTTAGAGTATCTCAGGAACCCATCAACCTGCACCTGAGCAATTATGTTGATTTTTGGAGGAATATGAAAATAAATTATACCTGGACAAAACTCACTTTTTGGTGAAGAAACCTTTGCCAACTTTAACAGGATTAAATTCTGCCAGCATGTAATGTTTTACTGGGCTGTAGTTAAATACTTTGAAGAAAGATTCCCAGCTCATAAAACACCTCCAAAATGTCGATTGACTTTGTTTTGTGGGCTGCTACCATTTTTCATTTTGCAAACCAAGTTCTGATTGTTCTGCAAATTCCTTGCACCAGGAACAAGAAGATAAAGTTTTCACTGAAGAGCTGGACCTTGTGGGAGGTACAGAAGATTTATGAAAAAGCTAAGTGTGATTCAGACCAGCATTCCTAAAACCGTGATTTCCACTGAAGAAGGACTGTGTACTTCCTCTGAAAGAGGAAGCCAAGCAAACCTTACAGTAAAAGTAATGCTAATTTTCCAGTTCAGATTTTTTTCTGCTGTGACCTTTGACAGATCTTAAATTATAAGTAGAGGAGTAGAACATATTTTCTAGTTAATCAAAATCGAACACATTCGTCATGATCTGTAAATCATAATGCAGTTCTGCCCTTCTTTATCTTTTTTCATTGGTGCTCTTGGTTACGTGGGTATGACTGAGAGTTGCTAGTCTGAAAGTGACTTGGCTAAATACCACCAGCTTGTCAACCCAAGTCTTAGTTACAGACCAGCTGAAGGGTACCAGCTGAAGTGTACAAGCTTTGGTGAAGTAAGCAGTCTATAGATGAAATCAAAGTTAGGCAAATAAGGGCTCATCATAAAAAAAAGCCTATCTTACCTACTACTGAATGTAGAAGCTGAACTGTCCAGGTGTGGAGATAAATCAGAACTGCATAAAAAGATGAGCCTTCATACTGCCTGGTGGAATTTAGATATCTTACTAACATACCAGGCTTTTGGTTCACTCTGATGAAAAAATGAAAGCCAGGCAATGGCTGGGGCAATGCATGGCTGAGGCTGAGGTTGAGATTTGAGATGATAGAATTACAGAATCATGAACATATCGAGTTTGAAGGGACCCTCCAGGATCATGAAGTCCAAATCCTGTCCCTGTGCAGGACACTCCCTCGAGGGAGTCGACAGCTCCTCCCAATTTAGTATCATCTGCAGATTTGCTTAGAATCCCTTCAAGTCCTACCTCCAGGTCATTGATGAAGATGTTGAAGAGGACTGGGCCTAGGATGGAGCCCTGCAGAACCCCACTAGTGACCAGTCGCCAGCCTGATGTTACCCCATTCACGATCGCTCTTCATGCTCGACCTGTGAGCCAGTTGCTCACCCAATGTGTAACCCAGTTGTCCAGCTGTGTGCTGGACATTTTGTCCAGAAGGATACTGTGAGAAACAGTACCAAAATCTTTGCTGAAGTCCAAGAGTATTACATCCACTGACTTCCCTTGATCGACAAGGTGAGTTACCAGGTCATAAAAGGAAATTAAGTTTGACAAGCAGGACTTTCCCCTCATGAAGCCGTGCTGACTATGACTGATGACTGCATTGTCCTCCAAGGTGTTTTTCAGTGCTTCCTAGAATGATTTTTTTTCCATAATTTTACCAGACACACACCAGATCTTTCTGTGTTCTTTGATGTTTGAAAACTAAGATGACAATAACAAAATCATCCAACTATGTAAAAATAAGCTTGAAGGTGCCCTGAAGCCCAAGTAAAAACAAATCGAAAACAATGCCTGGAGACAGGAGCCATTCTCTGTCCATGGCTCGCTTGAGTTCCTGTATTGCCAGACTCTTCTTGTTCCCAGGACAGATTTAATATGGTTAGATCAGAGCAACCCCTACTTCACAAAATATGCTTACTTCAAGACACTTCCTTCCAGTTGGGATTATTTTTTATGTTGTAGTTTTGAGATTGCCTTGGAATGTTTTATATAACATCAGCTACTGTGCAGATTGGTGTATTGTACTGTAATTACTTAAATAGGGGATTTTGTATGCCACAGCCAGTGATTCATGAACTGCGGGGTATCTGCAAAAACAGGCTTTCATTGGGATTATGGGATGTAAAATGCCTGAAGGTTTTTGCCTTTGATAGCAGACCTGCCATTGCATCCACACAGGGTTTGTCTAATAAATTGTATTAGTGCTTTCCAGCATCCTGATAACTTCCCTCCCCCAACTCTTTGCTATTCTGAAGGGTTTTGAAAGAAAACTGGTTCTTTTTGAATTATTGCTGTGGCAATCATTAAAGCATATGTTCAGCATGCTTGTTGACCATGCAGTATAACAGAGAAGAAAGCTGAAAGGATTCTTCAGGAAAGGTTCTTCTTACATGATGTCTAACTACAAATAAGGGAGTCGTGCAGGGTGTGGGGAAAAGACCACAGCTGGATATTCTCACTGTCTTCAAGGGGATATAGTCACTTATCTTTCATCAGTTTAGGGCTATGTAGCTAAATCCTCTACCTGCTTTTGGAAACATTCTCAGACACTGAAGAAAATGGAGCTACTGTTTGATTTAAGGCATTTTCTAACTTGTCATGTCAAATTATTTTGAGCCCACAAGGAGGAGAACAGGCTGGACACAGTGTGTTCATGTCTGTGCATCCAAGCAATGTGTTAGCCTAGGAATCCTAGCAGACACAGGTAAGTCTAAAGCTTTTTCCTTCTGTGAGATCCAGCAGGAATTAGTCAAGGGGAATAATAAATATATTATAATGTTTTGCTGTCTGATAAAAGCCCTAATTCATCCAGGGCATAGCAGGTTTCTGTCCAGTGATATTTTCTTGCTGACTCTTCTGTCAGCCCATTTCTACATGTCTGCAGGTTTTGTGCCATAAAGAGAGAAACAGAGTTGTCTGTAGTTGCTTGTGAGTTTCAGTTATAGCAGGCACAGTATTTCAGACATGCTGATGCTTGTTTTTATGTTGGGATCCACATGGCTGCATTTTCTTTCCAGGGGGTGGGAAAGATCCTATTCTCAGTCGGATTTCTCTCAGATCTAGAACTGTGCAGATAAAAAAAAACAAAACAACAAAAAAAAACATTACTGCTACTAACTCCCTTCCTTCTGGAGTCATCACAGCTCAGGTAAGGGACTTCTGTAGAGAGCAAATACAAGTCAGGATAAGTAATATCATAGTGCATGTTTGGCGCGCTTGAGATTCTTCACTTTTATTCCCATGCGTAAGAGTCATGTCAACCATTAGCAGCTAGAAAATCCAGGACCTCCCAGTCTCCACCCTTGTTGATTTTTGGCCATGCCTGTTTCAGTCTCTGTCTGGTGTGCAGCAGGTTGATTGTTATTTTAAAAACTCACTAAAAATACGAGGGCAGCAAGCGGCTTGTATCTGTGTATATACTGAGTCTATACAGAGTTGTATGTTCTTAGCTGAAATCCTCTGTTCAGCAGAGATTCTTTGGGGCTAGGTGCTTTGTAAATGTTTAGGTTTGTTTTTAAAGCCTTGTGTGCTTCCACTTTTGCTATTCTCAGCTCTGTTTTACAGGGCTTGGCCATGAAAAGCGATGCTCCCAAACAGGGCATCAGAGGAGACTCAGCCCAGCAAAGCTGCAGGTAGAGCAGAACTCGTTGCCACAGTTTTCCATATGTTCCTCTCTATGGGGGCCTGACTGGACCTCGACCTGAGGAGGAAGCAGAATGGAAACTTAATGGAGAAGCGTGTCCCGCCCCCAGGTATATGAAGCAGCCAAACTCTTTTGTTCTCATTCTCTCCTGTTTTAGCATGTTTCTGTCCTGGTGGGTGCGGTGGGGGGGTGGGTGTGTACTGGGGACAGCACGTTCATCCCTTGCTCTGCCTAAATCCACAAAAAACATCTCCTAGTGCTCAATATTAATTTGCAGCCCTTCAAAAGAACCTTGCCCTATTTCCTCTTCTTTTTTTTTTTCTTTTTTTTTCTTTTTGTTTTAAGTTAGTTCACATTGATTAATCATTTTATAAATGTTTAGGGCTGGGATTGTGAAACCTTTGCTGGCAAGAATTTTTGCCCTGGAGTCAAGGAGACTACTCATTAGCATGACTGCTTGCCAGCGTGAGGGAGGGATTCACAATCTGGACGGTTGTAGTTTTAAAAATACATCTCTATTTAGCTGATTTGAGCAGCTGAACAGGGCTGGTTATGGAAATTAGACTAAGAGGCTGTCACACTTGGGTGTTTTATTTCAGAATGCATCTATGGTGAAATAATGTATATTTACGTAATACACATTTAAACAGTATTTCAGTTGTCTAATTGATGTCTTCAGTCTTACTTACAAGCCTTGTGTGAGACCCTTTCTGCATAAACCAAACCAAACCCTTTGTTGTTAAATCTCCTCTCTATACCCCTCTTAGCTCACACACAGTGAAAAATCTACGTGGTTCAGTATTGAGAGGAAAACCATTATGGGCCAATCACTCAAATCTCTCAGAAGCAGCTAGTACTTGCAGGACACCTGGGTTTGATCCCAGTGGGTGGAGGGGGCAGAAGGTGAGGAGCAGGGTACGGTTGTGTCTGCGGGACGTGAAGGTGGCATGGCTATATCTCTGTTCCTGCTTGCAAGAAACAAAACTCCAAGAAAAGTCTGGCTCTCTGACAGAAAATCCTGTGTTTTTTATTACACCACTTCCCTACTGTGAGTCAGTCACTCCCCCTTTTTTTCGAGGACAAGTGAAACAATCCTGCCTCTGCTCTGCATGGCTAACAGCAGCAGTGACCTTCAGGCTTGCCACTTAAAACTGGTGTGGGATCACCCCAGTCAAAACAACACTATCTTTCCCTTTCCCCCATGGTCCTCCACCCCACTCGGCTGTGTTTACCTCTCTGCATGCAGCATGGCCATCCAGCTGGGGCGCTGGGCTGCTAGAGCACAGGAGTTCCCTCCTCTGTCTGCATCTCCCTCCACCTTGCACAAAGCTGACAGGGGGATTTTTCACCTCCTCACTTTCCTTTTTCCTCTTTGATTAACTTTGGACCAGATGGCCAGTCCCTAATCTCTCAGCATGCATTTGACTGACAGGAGCCTTTGATAAACCTCATAAGAATGAAGTCATCTTCAGGTCACCTCCTCTGCCTGGCCTTTAGCATCCCACACATACCACCATTATCTGCTGAATAGGAGACAAAGGAAATTAGCTCCAATTCCCTATCATCCCCATTATTTCCACACTGATTTAAACAATGAGGCAATGAGATGCCCTTCACTTTCCTTCCAAATGTACAAATGTCAGCTGTTAAGAAATGCAAACAAGAGGGTTCCCGTGTTAATGGATGGGCTTCTTTGTAAAACCATGAAGTGGTAAAGTGGATTTATTCACCGCCTGCCTGGAAAATGCTTAACACACTTCTAAACAAATTCTTTAACCACTTTTATACACAGTACAGGGTGCTTGAGAAGCCTCATTGTTTTGGTCTGGATATATATAATGAGGTGATACGCCACTCTGTTTTTTCCATATGCAGTTATCAGAGTTTCATTTGAGACAGCCCTGAACTGAAATCTTGGAATCCAAATTCCTTGATATACAAAAAGGTTTAGCTGTGTGTAAATCCAAGTACCGAGATGTAGGAAAACTACCTCCAATTTCAAATGAGGAAAGAAATTTGGATTCCCTGGACAGAGGACACCTGTAAATCTGAGCAGAATCTCTCCAGAGATTTGCAAGTAGTTACCTCACAAGCATTTGGCTGTTGACCTTTTATCTGAGAAGAGAACTAGCAATACACTAGAAGAGGTGTTGCTCCAGGGGTATTTCAAACCAGACATGCTAGAAAATATCTTTAAAAATATTTATTTTTATGAGATTTCTTTCTCAAGATTGTGGTCTTCTACTTGAGTTGATTTGACTGACAATTAATTCTGGGGTTTTTTGGCAACTGAAAGTATCCAAATGTTTGGACACTTGCAAGAAACCATTCTCCAGCTCACTGGCACACCCACATGCACTGCAGGAGATTAAAACAACAATGATCTCCAAATTAACTCTTGGGAAAACTGGTTCATACACTGTGTTTTACATGAAAATATAACTTCGATTCTCTTCTTTGTTTACTAGTCTCTCCCTAGCAAAGCAGTCAAGATCTCACCTGTGAAAAAGGGCTCACTACAGAGTCAGCTCCTGATGTACAGGTGAAAAGCACCACATAAGAATCTATTTATTCCACAGAGCAAGGGTGGTGCTGAGAGCTAGAAACTGGGAGCTCTATTTCCGTTGCCTGCCATGACACATGGGAGAAATGGCAGCATGTCAGGTCAAGAGACTGGTGAGCAATTCTGACCACCTGTTATGTCAAGTTGCTAGACCTTGGCTTCCTGTGCAGTCAGTGGAAAGAAAAGTCACCCTGGTACCCAAGTTAGGCACGTAGAGAAGTCAGCCCTGCTTACTTTATGCATTGTGACTGCTGCTCACAAAAGGTAGGATCACTCCTTGTTTATTGACCTGAGATGCCATTGTAGTGGAGGTTTCCAAGTTAAGTTCTTACACTGGGCAGCCTGAACATGGCACTGAAAGTGATGGTGTGTGAAGGCCTTTCTGTTGTTTTAGAGCCCTAGATAGTGTTTGCCACATGCCTTTAGCCACTGATAAAGGCTGGTCTTTTCCTTTACGGTGTTGTCACAGGTACCTGCACTTCACCAGTGGCAGAGAGAATGCTGATGATGATCTAGGCTGATTTATGCTTCTGGGCACACCTGGCTAGCCTTCACCATGAACTCTGTGTCTAGAGAGTGGTGGCAGAACTGGAGCATAAAAGGACATCAAGGTTTTAAATAAAGACCCTCTCCACATGAATTCAAACATTCTCTTGCTGCTTGAAGAGCGCGTTAATATGGAAGTCAGGTAACACTTTTATTTTTTTGCTTTGGGAGAGTCTTTTTGTTGGCTTCCCTTACTTGTATAAGACGATCCATATTGTGGCACTGCAGTAAAGGCTTCCCATTCAAAGACAGGCATATAAACTCATCAGAAGTTGAGAGAGGGCTTGAGAAAAGTAAGTTAAGCCTAATTAGTTATTGTAGTTGTTCTTCAACTATTCCTGCAAAAATCTAAAGAAATGTTTTGCTTCTTTTGTCTTTCAGGTGAAAAGCTTCCTATATGGCCTGCACCACCATTCAAGGACTCCAGCTGCTTTGCTTGTTCCTCTCTCCTCTATATTCTGTCTTATAGTGGTGAATCTTCAATTACTACAATTTTGTTGGTGCTGACAATAAAAGGACAGTCTTCTAACGGCTCTGGAGAACCTGTAATTCATTTTACTTCTGGAAGTATTTGACTAGCTAACACGAAAGGCCAGATGCCTGCTTCCATTTATCAAGTCTCCCCTTTTCCACGCTGGTGTTTCCATCTTGATAATGACTGGCTTTGTCACCAAGCTGCCTTTTTTTCTGACTCCTTGACACCAAGCCGGTCAACTGACTGAAGATGGGCCCTAGGCTTAGCTAGCTAGAACATGACCTAGTCTTGAGATTTAAAGGAGCAGATGGCTTCTGCCCCTGTGATCAGCAGCCTTGGTAGTATTTTTAAGACAGCTGAAGGCATCTTTGCACTGGTAAGGGTGGGAAGCTCAACATATTTCCGTGCATCTTGCTGCATGCTTTCTGATCAAAATCTGGGGGAGAAATTGAGCTCCTGGAGGCCATTGTGAGTTTGGCAGCCACAAAGCTTCTTTAAAAGACCCTGCTGTGTCAGGATGCAGATGAAGGTGCAAAAACATTCCTTTGAACAACTTACATTTCTTAGGTGTGGAAGACTGAGTTGTATGGAGCTAACCTGTGTCAGGGATTGAAAGCTGTCTGCAGTACTAAGGTTTTTTTAAGCACAATTCCCACCCACAATTTGTTTTTCACATACAGCCTGTCACCACTTGAGGTGTTTGGCTGTCCATCTCTGCAGATAAATGGACACACCAAACATATGGGCAGAAATACTGGCACCAACACAGTCTGACTTAGGTCACTTTACAGTAGATCCTGAAGTCATTCTGAAGAGGAAAGAACATGGCAAAAACTCTAATCTCAAGGTTTTATTTTATTATTATTTTAAGCAGAAGTATCAGCTATCCACAATTCGAAGTGAGAGGTTGAGGTTGGGGGGGCTTATGCTTCTCATTTTGCTTTTAAGAAGGTCACAGTGAAAGCTTGTGATTGAATATTTTGCATGGAACTGCCTATGACAAAGACAAAGACAAGGGGTTTGTCAGAGCGCTATGAAAAGAGAGCGGGAGAAAGATCTGTGTTAGATTTTTAAGGTATATTTGAAAGAATGAAATAAAAAAAATGCTTTCAAATCCTCAGGGACTTTCCAATTTATCAAGAAAGACACATTCTTCCTAATGAAAGGTTACTGACCTTCATGAATGTGACAGTTCAATTACAGCCCATTCATATGCAGAGCAGCCGTTGATAAAGGATTTAGGAAATGTGACTAGCATAGCAAAAAAAAAAGGGGGGGGCAAATGTCTAGAAAATTATTTTTTATTGTGGAGCAAGAAATATAAATAAGATTCAGTCAGGTAGTAGAACCTTTTCTTCTCTGGCCCAGCAACCCGTTAGATTTGCTTCACTGAATACATTGACTTTTTCCTCTTCTTTTCCTACTAATATTTCTGTCTTTTTAATCCTCTGAACTACTAAACCTAACAAATCATAAAGCCCTTGGGGTGCTGAGATGCAGGGTTTCAAACATTTTTTCCCTCTGACTGGCAGAGAAAGCTGGAATGTGTCCTAATGTTATTTTAAGTGCTTGACTAGTATTTAAACTCTTAAATGGATGGAAAGTTAAAGCAGCAGCAAATGCACATACATGTACCCCCCTTTTCTTTTCCTTCCACCTTCTCCTTCCCCCGTTTCCCCCCACACACTGAGCTTGGCTTCTCCAAGGCTGTTAATAGCCAAAGCAGATATTGGCTAGACTCTCTGGAGCCAGCCTTCAGCCAGTGGAGGGTGACACCTGTGAGCTGATGTTTGTTGAACTCCTCCAGGTGTAGGAAAGATGCTTAAATTGACATAAGGCAAGAGCTGTAAAAACAGGCAAGTATGTCACTCATACATACTGATCCCTGGAAGATCCCAAGGCCAACTTGTTGTGAAATAACTAGAAAGAAAGAAAAATATTTCACTTGCTTTGAAATAATTCCAGATTATCTGCTTATCTATCCGCATGCACACACATACTCATGGATCTAGGCCTATGCATGCTGTGTGCATAAGAGGTATGCAGAGAAAATAACATGAGACATCTGTCCCTACACACACACGTACAAACCCATCTTGTGTTTTAAGGTGATAGCAGGTTGAGAAGTTCTGGAGTTAGATGAGGACAGTCCTTTGCTTAGTGTAAGCTTATGCAGGTGGTCTCAGATGGAGCAGATGTGGTGGAAGTTTAGTGCTCACCTGTATTTATGTTAGGTCATGATTATAAGGAAGGCATTGTCTTCCATAGAGCATCAAACAGGTTCTTGACTTTAAACAAGCCCTCAAATCCAAGTGCAATCAGATGGGCGTGAAGAAGTGCTAAAACTGTCTGCAGAATTCAGAGCCAAGAGATGTTTCCTAGACCTCTACTCAGTATCTGTGAAATGGCAGGCATGTTTCTGAGAAATGAGAACCTTGGTTAATTGGCACTACCTCCTCCCAGATACAGGGCTGAAATTTTCCACACTGTTCTTCCTAGAGGAGCAACTGTGGGGAGAAGAGTCCAGTGCAGAATATTTTCTACTTTTGTTACGGCCGATTATGGTTTCTGGGAAACCAGAGCCACTCTCAGTACTTTCAGCTACTGCACTAGATCTTTGTCTTCCCTGCCTAATTACCTTCTCTGAGTAAATTTCAAGATCTATCCTTCTTATATATCTTGAGCACCTTGCTTACTGGGTGCTGAAATTTGTATATGTTCTCAGAAAAGTCCTGAGGAGCCTGTTCTTGAAGTTATGAGGTTTTTCACCAGTAATCACCCATCAGTACTAACTGCTTTGCAGACTCTCAGCCTCCTTCATTCAGGTTTAGGTGATCACTGTAGAGGAAAGAACACTTTCTTGTCCTTAGTCTAATTTTAGATCAAGGGCTGGCATGAAATTGGCTTTAGCAGCATTGAGTGATAATGTCTCATAGTGATGCATACAAATAAAGTAATCAATCTGTCTTTATTGGTTCTTTCAGATGACTTTGAAATGCATAATTGTAAGGTATTGAATTATGGAAATCATGATAGAAATTACTGGGATCCCTTTGGAATGGTCACATTCTCTCTGCTCCTTTAAGTTCCTCTGATCAAAGAGCTTTTTAAGGCAGAATGCTTTGTTCTTCCTCTTGTTCAGCACATACCTGAGACTTTCAGGAGGGTGTTAGGAGGCCCTAAGAGAAATCATTCAAATATGTTGCCATGAGATCTGTTTCCAAGAAATTTGTTGATGCTGTATAGCAGGTAACCCAGTGTCTGTTTTGGATACCCTGAAATTTTTTATATGCTTCTTGTTTTCATATTAGTATGCTGCCCAGCCTTCACTAGAAGCTCTGGGCAGGCTGTAACAAACAGATGAGCGTCTCCCCTGTCATAGTTTTTAGCTGTCTCATAGCATGACGAGGCTAGAATCGAGGCCCTTTGAGCACTGGAGAGGCACTTCCTAATAGTATGCTCACCACTTGCTTTTAATGTTGAAAAGAAAAACAAGATAAAGGGACTGAAAATGTTGACATTTTTAAGTCCAGAAAACCTCTTTAGGTTCGGTCTGTGCAGTGAGATTCATTGTAGGTAGGGTCCCAATCTAGCAGAACAGTTAAATGTTGAAGTCAGAACATTATTTTATCTGAACTGAGAACTGAATCAATTATATTTAAAATGGAGAGAGTACCGGATCTAATCCAAGTACATTCTATAAAATTCCCTATGTCATTCCTCAAATATGTTTTCTGCAACCTGTTGTAGTCTATTTGGACTATGATATGATATAAAGGGTTTACTGGAATTCATCTGGGATAACTTTTCTGCAATGTTTTGTCTGTGCCTCTTGTAGATAATGCATGCCATCTAGGCTTACTTTTTTTTTCCCCCTTGGAAAATACACAAAACAAGACTATAAAACATTTGGCACAGAAAATCTTTACTGTCTTTTGAAATCAGGCTTACTTTTCACCACTAGCAAAATGTATTTCATTTACTTCCAATGGCCAGTGGACAATTTTATCAACTCTAATTTTTAGATAGCTTCATTTTCATGACAGATTTTAATATTCAAATTCAATTAAAAGGCATCTTTACTGAATGCAAAATAACAATTATTGGTACCAGCATTATGAGAACAGTTCTGCTCACATTTGCTTTGGTTAAAAATACAGTCTTTGTTTTCTGCTTATATTTAATTGGCAGGGTTCCTTTAAAGTTTACTCTTGGCCTTGAGACTTGAGAGTGCAGTCAGGCATGTCACTGAGAGCAGTCCTAATAGGCAGGCTGCATAACCTCACCAGCTACAGCTCACGGGCTACAAGGGGGTTGTTCACCAGGGGAAAAACACAGTCCACTTCTGCTCAAACTAGCATGAACTTTACATACTGCATGCCTTGCTGACTGATTAAAAATGTACTCATCCTTAAAGGCAAATCACCTAAGGACTTGCGATAAGTCACAAATACAAAGATGGTTTTATGTAGTGTACTTTTATGTAACAGACTCCTTCAGGATGAGGACTTTGTTTGCAGTCAGTGCAAGTTGGTTGGTGACTCCTGTTAGCTTGCTGGTTGAGGGAGGTTCTCCTGAATCAGTTCACGTGGAAACCAAGCTGCACCTGAGCAAACATTAGAAGGTGGGGAAGGAATTGCTTTCAGTTCAGAGCCACAGAAGTTAGAGTGACTTATACATGTTCCAGTAAGGAAAATTTTCTCTCATGGGCGATTTTGATAAGATATGGCAGGAATTAATTTTAGTGGGGCTAGTGAACATGAATTATTGTATGGCTGGCCCCATTCTAGCTGGATTTAGAGGTGTATCTGGGGGAAGCTGAATTAATCAGGTTCTGTGTATCAGTTGCTCTGATGTCCTCAGTCTACTGGTATGAGGTAGCATACAGGAAAGCATTTGTGTATATACTCTCTATATAAGAGTAAGCAAAGAGCTGTACGTGACAGTTCATGTGCTTCTTATGGTAGGCTTAATGGAAGATCACCAGATGGTGATGCTATGGGAAGGCCACGGTTTCAGCATAGCTCGGAGAGCATCAGGAACAGAAGAGCAGGTCAGTGTGCAAAAGCACATGGTGGCCAGCCCAGCAACATGGCCTGTGAAAGAGAACCCATCCCATTGATAGTCAGTCACTGGATAAAAGAGTTGACAGATTTCCTCGTGTGAAGTAAGGGAAAAAAAGGAATAAGTTCCTTTTCCAAGTAGATATGATACACTACCAGTGTGTGCTAGCAGTCCTCTTTTCACTTAGGCAGACAATTTCAATATGGGCATAAATTCTTTCAGGTGCTGCTCATTAAAACAGTGGTGAAGAAGATAAAGGCACAACAAGTTGTCTGTCTTACATGTTAGGATAGAGACCACACTCTCTAGTGTCTCACAACATATTGATAGTAGTAACTGGATCCAGACAGGCATGGTTGGTTTATATCCAGAAAATGTTTCAACTGTGTGTGTGTATATCAAACTTGAAGTATTTAAACAGACCTCAACCCTGGTGTATCAAAGTGTCTAGAAAACACGTTTCTTCAAAAGAGCCTTTTCTACTTTGGAATAAGCAAGAAAAATAGTAACAGGCAAGATATATTACAAAATCTGGGCCTCAGTCCAGGAAAAGCACAAGTTTCCAAGATCCTCACATTTTTACATCGTGGCCTATATTGAGGTCAAACCTTTTTAAGGTGCAGATTTTTATTCTGGGTACTTGAAGAGGAAACAATGTGGGTTCATTTCCGTTTTGTTTCTTTATGGTGCGGAAAGGAATCCTGTGATATTTGTTTTTTAAATGGTTGCGGCTTCTTTTTTATTGCTAGGTTCTATTCTTCTCCTGTCTTCTGGTTTGCAACGAGTCTTGCTGGAGCTTTTAGGGCTGAGGACTGTAGTTCAATCCTTGAAGAGGAAGGATACTGAAACTTTAACAGACTTTCTCCAAGATGCTTTTTAGCAATCAAAGAAAGCCTAAGAAAGCTTGAAACTTCTGAGCCTTTTTTCGTTTTAAACAGGTTTTGCTTTCATTGTATCTCATAACCCTACCAATTTTCTAGTTGCCCAGAATCTCACTATAACAATGAGATAAAGCATGAATTACTATTACCTGAAAAGAAAGCACTGGGGAAAAAAAATCTCAAAATAAATAGAAATGAAGAAAAAAATCTAAAAAAATGTCCTATCCTTTTGTTTAAAATAGGGATGCCCCTTAAAGATTTTTGTAGGATATATAAAAATCCCCTTAGTGGGTTCAGCAGTTCATCTCTTCTGACCACAATAAGGCAAGTTATAGCCAGGGGACTGCTCTGCTCCAGGTGCCATCCCCTTAGAGAACAAACTGGCATTGGCACAGGCCGGTATCCAAGGCTGCTTTCTGATCCCTCTCTTTGGTTCCCTTAGGGCAGTGCTGGGGTCACTCCAGATCAGGACTGTGTTCAGCCTGCCAGGGCAGTTGGTCCTGCCCTACTGGTTTGTACCAGGTAAGTTATAGCAGGTGTATTATATATTACTGTCTGCCCTAGGCTTTGCTGTATAGACACTGATGAAAATAATTTCCACTCATCCCTCTGCCTGCCACAGTTAATCCTATGCACCCATTCTTTTTAATGCTGCATATGGATACATGCATATGCCATTACTAAGATGTCTTGTTTGGATTTATCTTAGTTTCTGTTTGCTTTTGAGCATAAAGGAGCCCAAGGGATTTCATACTGAGGCATGCACTGACCATTCAGTGGTGCTATTAAGAAAAGAAAGGTAAGATAGAATGGAGATGCAGCTCCTTCTAGCCAGTCAGCTGTGGAGTATAACACTGATGCCACTTCCATGTTTTTCATGAATCACTGTCATTGTCAATATCCATCTTATGAAAGAAGGTCACAGTTTCAGGTGGCTACTCTATTATAGGTTAGTAACAGGTACGCACATTGCACAGGCTTTGCACACAGATACTTTTTGAACATTTGCATGTATTGACAGCCTCACAGATGGAGAAAACATTAGACCTACCATGTATGTGCTGTGCAGGTGCCCCTGTGTCCATCCTGAGCTCACCTAACCTGCTGTCTGTGGGATGGCTGCTGGCTCAGTACAGTTGTATCAGCCTGTATCTCCATGGGAAGTGCTGAGCTGTGCTCCTTGGTGTGTTCAGCATAGTGACACATCTGCAGTCTGGTGAGAAGGCCTTTGCTCGGCCAGCACGACCAGGCAAAAGTCCCAACATTTCTTTTCAGTCACGTTTCCAGACAGATAAAAGAGGTTATGTCTGGTGAAACTGTCTCCTAGAACAGAACTTAGTAACCTGACAGTTCTTGGCCTCCTTTCTACCATTTTAATTCACTATTTAGGGAGTCTTCTCTGTGCAGTTCTGGAGTGCCACAGAACTGATCTGCCTTTGCTCCATGCATCTCCTCTCCTACAAAGAAGTAGCAAAGCTAATAGAAAATGGATTGCCTCATAATCCTCAGTGACTGGAGTAGCTCTGGAACCCTGCTAGAGACACCATAACTTATAGTGAAAGCTGAAGTAGTGCAGAAGAGTCAGTCCTTAGGTTTTAGTCCTTGGGACTTCCCAGGGTGCATTTCCACAGAGACCTCATCATTTCCATGTTGTTTTCTGGCCTGTTATTGAATTAAGTGGTAGCCACAAAACTCAGTGTCTCATACTGAGAAACCTGGGAAGTCCATGCCTGCTACTTCTGCCTCATATAAAAGCTTGCTTCGTATACAGTGAAATATAAGGGCTTTATTTTTTTTCTGCTAGAGAATGTGTGGGTAGGAAAACATCCATTCTGTCAAACTCTTTGTGCCTAATAAATATTAACTGCTTTGAGTCTTCTAATTATCTCAATTCTTTAAAATCTGTGGCCAACTAGTTAAATATTTAACCATCTGCCAAAAAGCACTCTTGGAGGTGTGTTCTACAACATACAGGCAATGTCATTGAAAATGGAAACTTTTTAATGCAGTGTTTAGATGGATAAGATACTGAATTTTTTCTTATTCGATAAAGGTAGTGTGTTAAATTTTGTCAGGGTCACCACATACTGACACCCTCAGTCTCCTCTAGGTATTCCTCCATTTGAACATGCCTGAAGATCAAATTGGCACAGAAAGGTTGAAAAACTCCCCGTGTTAGGATATTGAACAGTTATTTAACCCATGTTGACCACAATGGAGTTACCCACAGGATATGCCCATTTGTCTCTTCTGTGTGATGCAATAACTAAACACAGTAGGATGCATGCAGAACAAGAATAATTATACTCATTTTCAATTCAATCTTAGCAAAGCAGATGTATAGCAGCTGGGCTTCCATCTTATGATCTTCTCACTTTCACTTTCTTCTGCATTCTTTCCTTCTCTTGATCTGGCAATGTCTGTAATACTGGTGCCTTGGGGGGAAAAAAGGGAGAGAGAGAGACTTTGAAATCCCAGGCAGCAAGCAGGAACAATCCAGACAGCAGGTGATATTTCAAAGCTTCAGGTCAAGATGAGTCATCAAGCCCTGAGGCGTTATATCCCTTCAGAACCCCAGAAGCCTTCTGAATTCCAGAAGCTTACTGACCTCTTTAAAGGTAATAATGAATAATCAATACTATATTTGATCCCTTGCATGAAGGTATTACAACAAATGGCACAAGTTCTTTTGAAAGGAAGAATAACATTTTGATCTTACGTTGTAAAATTGCCATGCTGAAGACTACCTCCTGGATCATATGCTTAATTATGTAATGACATCCAGCTGGACTACAAAGGACTCTTGCAGAAAGCCAGGCTCCTCTGAGAATAAAGTGTCTGGTAGGAAATGTTAAGGCTCTGAGATCCTCTGACACAAAATGATGTTTCTGAGGAGGATCCTATGTCGTATCATTTTTATGGTGTTCTGCTTAGGACAGAAGATCCGAAACAAGCCCATTCTCAATACAAAAGACACATATTTTCTGGGAGACAGAGCAAGCTTCAGGTCCAGTTCCACCAACACATGAAGAAAATGCCCTTCAGTGAGATCTCCCAAAAGGCTATAAACCATTTGTTTGATCTATGTAAGGTCAAACTTACCTCCCTTCTTTCACCTTGTTCGTCCTTTCCCACCAATCCTACTTTGCCTCCATTGTTATATGAGAACTGTCTTGTGAGACACCACAGGATGAGTGACATCAGCTTGAGCTGTCCCCTCACTAGTCAGGGAAAGTAAAAATGTCTTTTGGCTATGGAATAAACTGTATTGTGTTACAGATGTCTGAGCACACATGGGCTTATGAAACTGCATTTGCAATCCAACCAAGGCAAAGAGCCCTGCTCAGTTCAGGAGGAAGTCCTGGAGAGGTGACCGCCTCCTTTCAAGATATCAGGGTACTATTTAGTTCCCTTTCTCTTCTCTTCTCTTCTCTTCTCTTCTCTTCTCTTCTCTTCTCTTCTCTTCTCTTCTCTTCTCTTCTCTTCTCTTCTCTTCTCTTCTCTTCTCTTCTCTTCTCTTCTTTTTTTCTTTTCTTTGAGTTAGGATCCTGGGATGCCTGCCACATTGGCTAATGTTTCAATCTGAATTGCATGTGGGACTTGCATGTCATTCTTCTCTTTGGGGTTGGGATATGTATATCTTTATTGGTTTATATAACAGTTGTCTCTTGTACATAATGAAGTGCTAGGAGAAACAGTATATACAGCCTTGAGTCTGGAGCTTGAGATTATAATATTTCTACTAACAGTGCACCAAGGGCATACTACAACTCAAAATCTCTAGTATTGATCCTGACATGGACATCACACCATTCCTGCCAGTAGCAAAGCCCATTAGTGGAGCTCTGACTCTGGTTGTGTGTTGTACTAATGGCTGAAAGTTCTTCATTCAGTGAAGAAGCAGGGCGGCTTCACTTCCCATTGGTTTTTGGCAGAGGACAAGGATTGAATGATGTTTCACAAGCAGTAACTTCACAGGTTCTCCAGATGAAGAATCTTACTTTTATTATCTTTAATGCAATTAACAATTCTGTGCTCTGTTTATGAGGTACAGCAATTAACTTGCAGGTGATTTTCTTTATATTCATTGTGCTTGGCACTGAGTAGGTCAAAATGAGAATGTATTGTTGACTTTTGTAGACATTTGTAATTTCAAATCAATAGAAGAGTCCTTTAAGATGATCAGAGGCCTACCATTTTCTTAAGTCTTAGAGATGGAAGGAAGTCCTGTTAAATCAGGTTTCAAGAACACTCTTGCTCTCCCAGTCCTACCCTCTCTTGAGTGCAGTTTGCATCCATATTGCTATTAGAAACAAATATGTATGGAGGGATGTATTACATGATAAGAAACTATAGCTCATGAACAAGTCCTAATGTTGGACCAAAGCTCCTTGGAATTGGTGGGGATGTGTACAACGACTTCACTGAGTTGCCATTCTGGCACTGTTAGTTTGAACCTATTTGTCTTTTTCAACTCCTATTCAAAGACAAGCGCTCCATAGCTATTATCACTCCACACTGACTGTGCTGTAATCTAAGCTTTGCTTCAGCCTTGCTCTTTTCAGTCACTTGATTCCAAAGTTATTCTTTCCCTCTATACAAACTAATTAGATAATTTTCTGTGAGTATCCCAGTTCAATGGAATCTTCCAAAAGGCCGTATTTCTGAAGGGTAGGTATGCAAGAAGAAAACATCATAATCTTAGGAACAGAATTATGACAGAAGAAGAAGGAGGAAATGTGAAAGATATCTAAAATCTAAGCTGTAATACTCATAATCCAGGGTTATTTTTCTCCTGCTTCTGAGTATGATAGTTTTTTCTTGCTTTTCAGTAAATTCTCCTATTCACTATTGGGCTTTGTGTCTGTGTATGTATATATATGTTTGTATGTACGTATTTGTGTGTGTGTATAGGTATACATATACGTGTGTGTGTAGAAGTATATATAGAGATATATGCCACAGTTTGCTTTAAGGTAAATTTATAGTAGTTGTTGATAGCTGAAGCAGTAAAAAGAGGGAAATTGATATATAAAGGAACAGAGATCCTAATGGTTCTATAAGGCAACAATAAAGGAGCTTGTATTGTCTTTTGATTTAATAGAAAAGTCCATGACTGTGCATCTGATAAACTCATGAAAGTTGAGATGCCGAAGTGGTGGAATGCAGTGACAATGAATGCAGCCGTTTTTCAACTGATGATGGGTTTTCTTTAGATGGTATCAGTAGGCACAGCAGAAATAAGTTGCAGTGTATTCCTTCTCTGGAAGAGAGATGTGGCTTCTGAGCTCTATGTCTGGAATTTCTGACTCTCTTTCGCTTGCTTTGCTGGCCTGGTGATGCTATCAACTTCACGAGAGCTTTTGTTTAGGGTTGTTTTTTCCCTCCACCCCCCAAGGCCCAGTATTTCCTTTCATGCTTTGGCTGAATGTAAATGAAACTTTCTGACTGCCAAGACCAAGCCTATAAATAAGCATAACCAAAGCAAAATTTCATCTAAATGTTAAACAAAAACTCTGGTCTAACCCTAGCTCAGTCATGCCCCCTGGGGTTGTCTAGTCAGTAGCAGTGTGCTAGTTTTCCTACCCGTGGTAACCACAGTGACAGCAGTCTGGTACAGAAACATCCAGGAAGGTTTAAATTAGTTGAAATGCTGGTAGCAGTCAAGTTATGGCAGCGCAGAACTCAGCACACATAAATTAGCCGTACTTTTTCATGTAGGTTTGCTGAACTCTGCGTTGACACAACTACTGTTCACAAATAGTTTTTAAGCCTAGCATGGAGTATGTACTAGCCTGTGCTACACAGGAGCCACCATATGACTGCAATTTAGACATAACTTCAAGTACTGTCAGCAGGCTTGCACTGGAAGGGCCTTGGCTGTTCTCCCATCTCCCAGGGCAGATCAGTGAACAGGAGGCAAGGTCACAGAATGGGAGCATCTTGGCCTGTGCTGTATGCTGCTGTCCTTTTCAAGCAAGCTTGCTCGTAGAGCCCGTTTAAAATCTCTAAGTCCAGGTTCAAGGATTCAGTTATGATTAAGGCTCTCATCTATTGTCTGTTAAAGACTTCCACTGACGAAGTGGTCAGCTGGAAGACTCTGAAAATCTGGAGTCTGCAAGCAAATAGTACTTTTCCATGGGTGATACTTTTGATTTCAGTGTTTACATCTTAAATCACTGTTCAACCACTTGAAGGCTCTGACTCAAATGGCTCTACCTGTCTCGAAGGACTTTCCCAAGAGATAGCCTTTCCCTTCTCTGTGATTAACTGTCAAAAACTGTCAAAAAACGGTAAAAGCTTTTCTCCCATGTTGCCTAGTCATCCTCTAAAATCCTATTTGGACGAAAAAATTAACGAACAATATACTGAAGACAAGATTTTCAGTAAATAAAAATGTATTTTATAAGAAAAGGGTTGAAAGAGTTAAAAAAGTAAAACAGAGTCCTTTCCAAGCCTTTACATTTTGAAAACATTGATGAAACTAGTTTTTCACTGTTTTACCAGCACTACTTTCAAGCTTCCTTCCCACGCTGTTGTGCAAGTTATTTGCAGAGTACTCAGGGATACAAATCTTCACTAAGCCTGATTCCTAGTTTCTCTGACAAGTGCTCACGCTGTGAAAGAAGAGTCATTCAGCTGCCCTGGATTGAGCAGGCTGTCAGACATCTCCACAGAAGTTTCCATGAAAAGAAGCTTCTTCCAAACTTTGTTTAAAGTGAGGGCTGTTAATCAAGGCCTTGGTGCTCTTATTAGAGAGGGGAGGAACCATTTAAAGTCAGGAAACTGCAGTATATGAAAGTCATGAAATTGAAATGAACGCATCTTTTGCCAGCTGGTTTCACACCCCCAGTTGGCAATCCACAAAGGTTTAGAGCGGGAATTAAATCCATTTTTCAGCAGAAATAACTATTTTTGTGATTATGATATAGATTCCATGAGCTACACTTTGGTCCTATCAAGACAGGCAGGCAGCTGCATGAGAGGTGGAAAGAGAGAAAATGATTGAGATGAAATCACCACTAACAGCTACTGCAGGCAGGAAGGCAGCATTGGATCCCAGCCACAATAATTCTGCAACCTGGTTTGAATGGGCCTGCTGGGATGGCATAATGTAACCTACACTGAACAAGGTACGTGGAAAGCTGTCTGACATGGGGCTCTATTTCAAACTAAAAAAATACAGAT
Organism: Aegotheles bennettii; assembly: GCA_013398125.1. Classification (NCBI taxonomy): domain Eukaryota; kingdom Metazoa; phylum Chordata; class Aves; order Caprimulgiformes; family Aegothelidae; genus Aegotheles; species Aegotheles bennettii. The sequence continues at coordinate 228,451 of VZRW01002125.1, forward strand.
TTGTTCCAGGCTTTAATTGCTTTTATTTTACTTGTTTTGCTCTTGGGGCTAAGATTGCCTTCAATAAAATGAGATTCAAAAAGTATAGTGAAATAACTAAATCAGAGTCAAGTGGGAAGATCTTGGAGAAGAAAGGGTTTTTCTCAGTGTCAGTCTTTAAACCAGCTGAAAGGCTTGAAGGAACTGGGTGACTGAAGTTTCTTATCACTGTATGGGGTACAGTTCTGTTCTTATTTGATTTTTTTTCCAAAAATCACTGGTCTTTTAAGTCCTTTAAGTGTTATTAGGGTGGAAGCAATTTTGGTCAGGAGGTTGCTGCCTTACTTCAGAACTGGTGACTCAGCTCCCACCTTTATCAGCTCTGGGCACAGTCTTACCCTACAAGCACAAATGCTGCAACTGAGTTTCCAGCTGCAGAGCAAATCTGTTTTGTGTATCAAAGGTCAGGATCAAGTCCTCAGCTGTGAACTGCAGGAGTATAAATACTTTCTGGCAATTGGACTTATGTTGTCTGGTGTATCTTCCTAGCCAACAATTGTGGCGCCTGCTGTTTCTGATAGCAATTTCCCCATCCCCTTTTGGATTACTGGAAAATCATCCCTGTGCAAAGAGCACGTGTATCTCTTGAAGTTCCAGTTTATGTCCCATTGTGATTATTTAAGAAGTGACTGAGAGCCTTGTAAGGACTCAGCCCTGGGTCAGACTAAAGATTAGTTTCTATTTACTGCAAAGTACCAGAAAGTGTCATAGCCAAACAACCCTGGCAGGAAAGCAGAGAACATCCAACAGTAGCATTCCAGCTACCTCGTCAGTGGTGTGACTTGAGTGCTCAGAATGGTTCTGCCTGTGCACACAGGTGGAAGGTCAGTGTATTTCCATATTGGAACAGGGAAAAGGGAGGCTGAGAAGGAGGGAATAAAATAAGTGACATATTTGAGATCTCTTAAAAACTGCACTAATTTATATAGCAAAATGCGAGGACTGTCCATAAACTCTAGGCATTAGTTTAGTGGTTACTAAATATTAGGGAGAAAAATTGTTTCTCTGTCTACAAGATGGCATGTCAGTTCTTGAAGACTTACTAGCAAGACTCCCTTGTATCACCCCATTCCTCAAAAGATCCCACCTGTGAATATTTGCTCTGTGGAGAAATAGAAATAGGCAAGTCATGGTTTTAGAGACTGGATTTAGAGACTTTTTTTAACTATATCTAGGAGACTTCACTGATTTATTGAGCAAAAGTGAAGAGAAATATCCATAGTCTCTTGTTGTTGGTTTGCCAGACACTGAATACCATAGAAAAACTGCAGATCAGTAGTACACAACCTTTTCAGAACCCATGTGTCATTCTGACAACTTTCCAGGACCAAGGGGGGCAGACTTAATCTGCATACATATTAACATAAATTTACATAGGAATTGAATCAGAGATGAATGCTCGCAGTTGTTATTATTGTGTATTTACAATAAACTTCACTGTAAGTGTTGACAGCACTTCACAAAACAGAGAGGAAGACAAAACATTCTTTGAGAGTCAAAGAGTAAATGAAGCACCATTTTCCTGAAAATGGTTCCTCATGTCTTCCCAAAAATTTGATATGGCCACAGGAATACAGCTCTGAGGCTGTCAGATGGCTACTGAATTTGTATGAAAGGCAAAATAAATCTGATCTTTCACAGAGAGGAACATGCTGTGGTCTGTGGTTAGAGGGACTCTGATTTTTTTCAGGGATGGAAATAAAGATTCTGGAATTTCTGCACCCTTCTCCAATACTGTGTCCCAACACATACTTTTTTACTGATCTACACGAGTAACCTCTCTGATATTTGTACAGCTATAGGAAAAGTTTCACTTATCTTATGTTTCTGTCTACTTGCTGATTAACTGTTTACCCAGGGGAGCTGGCATTTATGAGTCAGAGGTGAGTTCTGAGCCTGTGCTGGAAGAGGGGTTGCAACACTGATGCAAATTTGAGGACAAGACAAGGAAAATTTGCTACCTCCTGATATAGGAAAGTCAGTGGTGCAGAATAGGGTTACAAGTACAACTCCCTAATGCTATTTCATTCCAAAAGAAAGGACCGCCTCTGAAAAGACCTTTAAATAGATGTGATTTTGATGTGGAGCTGAAGGAAAAAATTATTCTGAAGTTGATTTTTTTTTTAAATTAATCAGCAATAGCCATTGACATTTAATAAAATGGCCTGTAGCATCCCTGGCCATAGAAGATCCTGGGAAAAACTCCAAAACACAATTGCTGGATAAGCCAGCCTAAGGGACCTGGAGGGCACTGCCAGAAGAAATATCCCCTTTAACTTTCAGCCATGGTGATGCTGTGCATTCATTACCAAAGAGGTGGAAGAACAGCACGATGTGCTCTGAATAAATTGTTCAATATACTTGTTTAGATCTTGGTGTTAACTCTTATTTAGATCGCTATACTCAATGCCTTTTCTCTTGAGGAAGTGCAGGATAATAAGGAAAGGATGTGCATGTCTAGCACAGCTCCCTCTGTACTATGTTTTTGGGGGTCATGTTGTTCAGGATAGGGAGGAAAGTGAATTAAACCTTAAAACAGTTTCCTGTCAGTTCAGATAAACATGATTTAGACTCAGGTTGAATGTGGCAGCTCAGGAAACAACTTGTTTAGAACTAAGTGGATCCCAGCAATGGTTTAGAGGGTCAGATGTGGTACAGGTATAAATCAGAGTAAGCTTCCGTAACCTTTAGAAGAAATGTACCACTGTGGGAGCCCAGTCTTGTTCAGAATGTCTTTTAGCAGGTTGGACCTCCGTGAGAATCTTGGGAATGAGAGAAAACTGGCTGGGAGTTGAGGCTCACAGTCCCAAGCGGTTTGCCATGGCAGCTTAACTACTCTCACTGTATCAGCTACTGCTCATATGTGAGCATAGGTGAGTATGAAGTAATGCGATTTCTCCTAATCTTTTTTGACTTCCAGGTTATCTCTGTGAGCCTAAGTCTGAAGAGGCATGAGGAACTATGGCTGTTTTAGATACTTCTCCAGTGGGCTCAACCTCAGGCTGTAACTGCACCTACAGGAACAGGAGATTGTTACCACAGTACCTGTCTCTCCATCAAATTTTTCTGGGCTGTTTAGTTCTAAAGCTTGTCTTTTATACTGTGAGTCACTTTGCTATTGGCACCCTAAAGCAGGAGAATGAAACAATCCTGCAAATCTTGGGACAATTATTGGTCATCCTAAAACTTGTTCATGTCTTGTGTCTGAATAAAAAATCGTAAATAATGTTATTCCTGTGAATCAGAGTAACCCAACTAGGCTTTTACTTACAAATCATCTCATAAATTATTCAGCTAGTTCCAATTTTGGGTAGCTTGCTGAAGAGAATCTGGGTCATAAATTGATATATCCTAAATTGGGCCAGTGACAGGGTGGATTATATAAGGACTTGCACTGCAGAGCCCCAGGTCCTATCCTCTGCTGCAATAAATTCTTAATTTTTTTATGGGGTATGGGATAAATCCAAGCAAATGGGGAATTTGCTTTAAAATAGAATATAGCCTAGTGGTTAGAGACATCTCCTGGGAGAGACAGGCTTGATACTCTGGTCTAACTCAGGCAGAAGAGGGAGCTGAAACTAATCTCCAGCCTCCCAAGGGACAGAACCAGCTGCCAATAGACAGGAAGGTGGTCATGTTCCCTCCAGGTGCTTTCTGCGAGGCACCCACCTAGGAGACAGGTTCTGGGAACACAAAAGTCAGGCAGAGGAATGCTTAATTTGTGAAAGTGCAGATACAATCATCACACTTCTTAGAGCCAGTGTAACACATGTCTCCAGCAACTGAAATGTAAGGTAATTCCACTGTGTAACATTAAATTTCTATAAACTTAGTTGACCAAATGGGAGGGGTCTTGAAGACCTAAATTTTAATTCAGGTACCTAACACAGCAGCCTATTACTTTACTCTGTTTAGGAGTTTAGGAGCATGTGCTTTTATGTTTACCATAATCTTTTTAGCTCTTTCCCCAGATTGCTATTTTGAGCTAACCTCAGTACCCACAAAGGGCTCCATGACCCATCCCCCGACTGCTGAGTTTGCTACGAGACTAACTGCAACTCTGAGCCTGGCTTTCCCTCACATCTGGCAGCAAAAATGAACTGCTGCTGACTGAATGACCACTGATTCTCTTGGAAGCAGAGCTAGGGGAACAGCAACAGCCAACTCTGTCACCATTTGTGAGGATTTGTAGCTTGGGCTCGGAGACATCTGGCTGAGATATTTACACGGTCCCGTATTGCACTCATTGAGGCTCTGCGTTCACATCTGGAGTCTAGACTGAGTGACTCTATGGGCTGGCCTTCAAGCCTCTGAACAGCTCATGTCCCCCTTGTTCTCTCACTTTGTCTTTTTATGGCTTTATTGGTTTATTTATTTGCTGTAGGTGCTTCTATCTCATCTCCTCGGACATTCCTGTCATGGCCACTTAGGAGCTTCAGTGAGGAATGGCAGTGACTGGGTAAAAGCAGACAGGGTGGGTAGGGGGAGAAGGCTGTATTGTGGCCAGGCTTCTATCACGTGTTTACAGTAATGGAGGATGCCTGGTGCTTGATGATGCTGTTTCTTCTGAGTTCTACAGATATGATAGTGGGAAATGACAGTGGTCAGCTGCACACAGTTTGCATTCAACACATGTGATAGGGAGCAGAGGTTTCTGTAAGCTCTTAGAGGTGGCAGGGAGCTGGGCTGCCCACTACCCATCAGTGAGCTGCAGGTACAACCTGGGTCATCACAGAGCTGTTCTGCCTCAAGTTGGTTGGATTTGGTCCCAGTTCATTCTCCCACTTTGAAGCTGAAGAGCAAGGGGTCAACACTTAAACCAGGACACAGCGGTTAGTATTGAGTAGTCTAAACATAGAGATCAGAGGTATCTGAGACATTGGCACAGGGCTGGCAGATGTAGGCTTTCCCACAGGTCCTGTGGGAAAGCCTTTGGACAACTAAAGAGAGACATCCAGGTTTAGGAAAAGGATCCCTTCAGTTAGTCGTATGTTCTGTCTTTATGATTAGATGCATGTTGTTTTGAACATGAGATGCTAAGAGCTTTAGCCCCATGCTGGTGCTGTACTTCCATGACAGGTGAACTCCTGCTTGATCTGACACTCCCTAGCAGTATCAGAGCTGCTGCTGCTGCCTGCACGCAGAGAAAATCTTCCCAAATATTGTTGTCCTTATTCCAAGTGTCTCTTTGTTTCTTTCCCTTGGGCCTTCGGTCTGTTAGTTTCCCTCACTCCTCTGCCTGTCCCATATTCTCTTTGTAACAGTTTTCCTTTGTTTTAGATCTCCTGATTGCCTAACAGCCCTGTCTGCCACTGCCGAAGAAATACTGTCAGGGAGTCAAGGGCTAAGTATTGCTGAAAACAGTGGGGTTATGACCTGGAAATGTAGTGGAGAAACTGAATGGGCTAATAGTGAAAATGTATGGAGTGTTTGAAAAGATGGGTACTATGGATGCACCTGTTTGTGTAGATAGATCTGTATGTATTTACATATAGATAAGCCAGAATCTACAATAAGAGAATGCCACAAACTCCAGAAATTCAGGCACTGAAATACTGTTCAATTCACCCTTTAAGGAAGGTTAAAAAGGGTTTTCAGATATTTTCTGTGCACTCGAAGTAGCCAGCAACAGTATGATGGCAGTTCAAGTAAATGGCCTTAATCAGAGTATATAAAAAGACAGGAATGTGTTGAACAACATGCCCATCTCCCAAGCATTGTCTCCTTCCTGCTATCAATGACACCCATTGTGCAATAACAACATTTGCTCAGAGATACGTCCTGTTTTGTGCATGATGAATATATTGAAGCAGCCATAGGGCTGCACTAGCCTTGACTAGAGAAGTCCCCAAGGGCCCGTCTGCCAGCTGCTGACTGATGTAGAGCCGCTGCTGCTGATAATAGGGTACATGTGCTGGCTTTGAGCTGAACTAAGCAATCTGGGGCACAGTCAGATGTGCTCAACAAGGATCAAGTTCAAACCTGTTTAAGAAGCTAGTTCCCGTCAGTGGTGATTTAAGCTAAGTAGTTTTGCTGTGTATTGGAAAGGACGAGGAATGCTCACACAGTCAGCTCCTTCAGCTTGGCTGTCACAGTGGTGATTTCAACACAGCCAGGGGAGTCAGAAAGACAACAAACAGCTGACATCTGTGGCATCCTAAATCATGCAGCCACAAGCTGCATAGGTGAATTTCCATTAGAGGTTTGCTTGCTTGTATGTAGCAGAATTATGCTGCATACTTCACTCTCTCTTTCCAAGTAGTTGAAATCAAGAGGCACCTACTTTGAAGATGTAGATCGTTGTTCCACACTGGAAACAGTTGTGTTTGGTTCCATTCAGGACCTCAGCTGCAGCAAGCAAAATATCAATATGGATGAGGCTAGAAAACGCAGATTTTTCCTGTAGAGACTGACATCATCATTGGAGAGCAAACGTAAATTCCCCCACTCTACTAAATGCTCTCATAGGAGCGGACATTAAAAAATGATCACTGCGAGATTCAAGAAACATAAACACACTAATAATTAGGTAAAAGAGCACTGTGACAGCTGTGTTGATGTTACCTGAATTTACCATCAGCCACGTTTCTTCTAGGAATATCCCACACATGCTAAGCAGAATAGACTTCTGTCTGAATAGTGTTTCACACCATTCAGTGTCACAAAGATCGGCTATATCGTTTTCCAGACCTGGGAGCCAGAGTTGGCCTTGTATCAGAAGAGTCATATTGTGAAGTTGCTGAGCATAGCTCCTCTGTGTTTCCCAAAATTATTCTGTTCTTTCATCAAAAGAGTGCATTGCACAGCAGGAAACACAACTAAAGACCTTCCTAGTGCTTATTGCCTCCTGGAAGTATTAATGCCATATTCATTTTGATGGAGAAACTGAGTTCGGGAGCAGCGGTTCAGCTGTAACTGTCCAGCTTTTTCCTGAGAGATGCCCAATGAGTACACCTTCAAGCAGATCCACAAAAGTATTTAAGCTCTATGTAAGCCCCCAAGCTATAAGCGCTGATTGTGTCAACAGGAGTTTAGTTAAAAAAAACCCAAATACATAAAAAAAACAATTAAAAAGGCACAGTAATTAAGTATCTCTCTGGCTTGGACAAACTACAGTTGAAACAAAGATTACTTCTTTCTGGAATAAATTGTTCTATCTGCTAAATGATCACTTTATTTTATAGGGAAATGGCAGGTGAAGAAATACAAGGAGAATGGTTTAAATCTTATTAGCCTGGCAAGGATCCCACTAGCCACAATAATATTTTACCTTCGCATGGATTAAGAGAACAGCAGGATCTGAACAGCTGGTCACTTAGTTGGGTTGTCGGTATTTCTAAACCTATAATAAGACATTGCTGAATGCAAATATCTTATAATCTGAATACAGAGATCTTATAGCATCACTCAAGGCCTCTTTAAGGCAATGCATACAACATACGAATGGAAGCTGTAATCTGTAATGTCACAAATCCTTTAGGAGGATTATCTCTGTTATCTCATCTGACATCAGAGAATTACATGTAATATAGACACATAAATGGCTTAGTCACAGAAAGATCCTTTAGAAAAAGGTAGCAGAGGGGAAGTTTTGTTCATTTCTTAGCTGGGAAGAAGAGGGAAAGCTCTGCAAATGACAAGTGGATTGGAGCTAAAGTCCTGTTTGAGTTCACTGCAGATCTTTCTTGCTTGGGACAATTAGCCGAGACAACCGAGTCCCCACTGTCTTGATTTTCATGTAGTCATTTACAGCCACACAAAAGGTTTATGTAGTACATGCTTGTGCCTCCATTTCCCTTTAACTAGGTTCAGCCAGTCTGCATGAGTGTCAGGGGCTATGGAAAGTGTAAGACAATCAGTGATTAAGCCCTGTAGCTCCACATTGGCCAAAAAAAGCATTAGATTTGAATAACTTGAACTCAGGATAGGATTGCTTGGCTTATGAAGCTCAGTTGCATAGCTAAACAGAAGATTTACTCATTGCAGAGCCAGCCTAGATTCATATTTGATAGCTGTCTTTTATGGCCTTCACTTATTTTTCTTTATAGGACCCTGGTGGTTTCTTCACGGAGAAAACTGATAAAGTATGATATGGTTTCCCTGCTGTCAGTGACTTTTCCTTATGCCTCCTACCTATCTTGTCTCTTTTTCCATCCAAATGAATGAGATTCTAACCTCGCCTGTACACTTGCTCTGGTTACCTTATTCCCTTCTCCTTCACACTTGTGTATCATCCCATTTTTCTTCTTAAAAATCTGACTCTGGATCTTTTTTATTAACAATAAATCAGATTTGGCCTTTCTCTTCTTGGAAATACTTTTCTATCAGCATACTTTCCCTCTCCAGTTACCAACCAATTACCTACCCTTTTCTTCCTTTCACCTCTAATTGCATCTCTAACAGCACTGAATGTGATGTTTATTGCCTGTAAGCCAATGTCAGAGGTGTGGTCTTCGTCCCTCTCCAGTCCAGCCTCTGCACTTCTCATTCATCTCAAACCACTCTCACCAAGCTCTCCAATGATGGCAGGACAAAAGAAAGAGAAGGGAAAGGACATGTTGGCATACCATGTGATTTTAAATACTTATTTTGTATTCTCCTGTTTTGGGAACTGATTAAAAACCCACTAAATTTAAAGAAGTTTTTCCATTGATGTAATAATGCTCCTTAGACCAGGACCAGCAAAATCATACATTATGTGAGTCAGGGTTCAAGAAGGAAGTCCAGTATTTTCATTCATAGATGGCTCATTTCCTGTAGCTTACACACTGTCCTTTCCACTCCACTGACCTCTGTCTGATCGTATACAATCTCCTTTATATTCCTTCTTACAGGATACGTAGTGGGATGTGCATAGAAGAATGTTCCGTTTTCTGAAAGAATTTCTTGGATTCCCTGAAGAGATTAGTACAAATTTTTAATTAGGGGCATTGGCAGAGTTCCCAAATGCTGGTATACTAGGCTGTGGTTTTTCTTTTCGTCTCCCATTCTGGTTCCTATACAATGCATAGGATTTCTGATGTGTAGTTTACTTTAAATAAAATGTTTTGCCCTCCAGTTTTTGTCCTCCCTGCTGATACAGATGAGTCATGATTAGCAGCAAAGTCTTGTCTTTTCCTTCCAAAGACTGGGGAAGTTGCCCAATATTCTGAGGACAATTGTCCAAAAGATGTCAGAGTTTGAAGCGACCAGTAAAATTTCCACTAAAGCTCTAGAAGGCATACAGGATGCAAGTGTCATTAATTAAGCTCTAAGAACCTACAGTGCTGTGGGAACCTGGCATAAAACACACAAGCTGAACTTTGTTTGCAACTTCCTTCTATTTAGGAATTCATTAAAGGGCTGAAGCATTTGCAGAGCTTTCAGGACCCGGTGCTAGAATGCTTAATTGCTGTCTTGGTCTTTTGTATACAGTGTAGCACATAAAAGGACTGTGATCAAAGAATGCAGGTGCTGCTGAGGGCAATGAGAATGCAAGTAGGGTGATTGCTCGCCGGATACAATATATGACATTTCATATAGCTGTGCTTTGGTTTGGTCCATGATATGATTTTGTAGGAATTGTTGAATGATTTTGACTGAAGTAATTTAATAAATGCATTGTTTAAGCGGAGCTAAAAGTTTATACTTCTTTCATCTTCCTCCTGGTTTTCCCCCTTCAGGCACCTGAGGGAAGCATAACCACAATGTAGTAGTTAGGGACAGGCGATNCAGATGAAGGCTTTAGTAAGTTTAAGTTGGTTTCACCTTCTTCAGTACATTAGAGGTGGCTATCACAATTTTTGCTGGATCCAGGGTCTCGTAGTGAAGAAGAGCCAAATTACACAGCACATTTTAGCTTACTTATCTTCACAGTGAGAGCTAAAGAAATCACAAATAATTTTATGACTATATTTACCATACCTAGATTTTCTTCAGTTCCTATTCTAAGTGTTCTCATCTTGCCAATCTTTTCATATATTGTTCTCCTCAAATAGCAACAAGAAGTCTATGGTGAAGTTTTCTCCTTTTTTAACAAGCCTCCTATTTGTTCACCCCCCAAAAATAACATAAGCAAGTGGAAACAAGTGGAGCTGTGGACCCTGTCTTGGACAGTATGCATGAGTAATTAAATAACATGCCCTTCTGTCACCATTTTTGCAGGGAGGGGGATTAAAATCTGTGTTCACAGGCTGAGAGCAGGTGTCTGTGATGAGATCCCATGCTGTGACATGCATGCAGCACATTCTTACATGAAGAGTCCTGGCTGATGAAATGACCACAGGAAGACAACATGGAACCCTCCCGACACAATCAGAAGAAGCTTTATTAATCTCTGTGGTTAATTTTAAAGTGAGTGTGTGCCTGCTTTAGAATAGCATTAAGAATACTGAAAACATGGCTGTTTTTTAATTATATTCTGGTCTTCCTGGCATTCCTCAAGCAAACTGTCCTGTTTCTGACGTGGTCAAATGATACAGTGACTCAGAAGTGAACACACACATCTTTACGTAGATGGGATTTAGTAACTTGTCCATTGTGGTTTTAGAGTTTGTGTCTTAGTTGTGGACAATTTTTTCTTTGGCAGAAGGCAGCACTGAACCCACAGTTCCTGAAGTTATTCTCAACACAGTGGTTTAACTTGTAATTATATGACTGAAAGTATACATAGACTACAAATTCCCCATAATCTTGTTAGAATTTCATTAGAGAAAGTAAAAAAAACCCACAACTGGGTAAGACTCAGAGAAAAGATGAATGTTTGTGTTGGAATGATTACCAAAAAAACCCCAAGCAAACAGTAGTACTGATGGCAACAGTTCTTTGCCTTGTGTTACTGCCTGTGCTTTTCCACTACGGAACTTAAAATGCTTTCCTGATTTCTGTGAAGCAACTTGAGAATTTCTCAACAAAAACATGACTATGGCTACTGCAATAGTGGTAAAGCAGAGGTTTGAAAAGTGAAGCCACTTACTCTAACAATGCGGTGAGTCAGTGATGAAACTGGAAAGTCAAGACTAAAGTACCCTGTCCATCTTAACGTAGAGTATGTAGTGAAAAACTGTAGCTTAGCTGTATATGGATTGGTGGAGTGACAAAGAAAAGAGTAAGGCTTCATAAACACCTTGCTTTTATCAATAGAATACTTTATTCTCTCATCTTGGTCTTGTTTTGTGTTTTTTGTGGTTTTTATTTGCCTAAGTCCTTCTCAAACATGAAAGAAGGCTCACTCTGAGAAATTCATTAGCCAAATCAGACATAATATAATTAGGGGTGAGCTGGAGCCAGCAGGGATGGGAGTGGGAGGGGAAACATGGACAAGGATAGATAGAGACAGTTCTCCGTGAGGGTAGCTGATTGAAACAATGGTACAGTACCTTGACTAATGTAGAGCTAATTAAAATGTATAGGACAAAGCACTTCTAAATGTACTCTAGGGAACAATCCTTCTGTGGTAAATCCATCCCCAGTGAAATTCCATTGACTTCAATGGGTTTTCTTCTGGGATGAATTTGGCCTGATAACCTAATAAGTCTTTTCTGTCTCTGATTTCTAAGGACCTTTTGTCAGAAGCATAACAAGGAAATTCAGTCTTGCTTTCAAAAGTGCTGAACACCCAAAACTGTTACTGAGGTCTCCAGGAATTATAGGTGCTCAATACCACTGCAAATTAAAACTGAATGAACTGTTTCATGTTTGCTTTCTGTACAGTGCCATCACATCTGCAAAATGACCCTAAGTTAACATCCTGCTCCTTCTGAGACAGAAACTTCCTATGCATAGGTACAACACCTCACATAATGCAATACAGAGTTTAGCAAAAACCTCCAGGCACTAATAAAATAAAATTAATTAGTAAAAACAACAGTAAATTAAAAATTCACAGTACTTGCAGGGCAATGGGGAATACCTAATTGGGCTGATTATGTGTACATGGGCCTACTTTTGTTACCCAGTTTCCAACTGACTGTCCTTGGTCTGATTTGTTGGATAAATTATGTTCAACATGTTCATAGTTCCTGTGAACTTAGAAAATTTATCTTTTTATGACTCTTTAAAAGCCACATTGAGAAATAGTCAAAAATAAATGAATGCATCTTATTATTGCCTTCAGCACAGAACAAGTCACTCTTCCCTTTATTCTTTAAGTGCTACAGATTCAAGTGCTTCTAATAAAATCTTTGTGTACCCATTAAATTTACAGTCAGAGATACAGTTGACATCTTTGAGATGACCCGGGCTATCATGTAAAACCAAATTAGACTTGTTTTGAAAGGTTCAGGTCAAACACAGAACTTGCTTTTTGGAACTTTCTTCCTTTTACTGTGTTACTATTGTAAAGTCTGCTCTGCTTTGGCTTCCACTCTATGGAAGATGTACATCATACAGATAATGATAATGTTTCAATAAGGCACTTCTTTCTTTCACTTAACTTCTTGGTTTTACCTGGGAAAAAACAAACAAACAAACAAACAAACAAGAAAACAAATTCCCAACAAGTGAAAACACCACCATTTAATGAGTCGTGCTCTGGTTTTATTCTGAGGGCTGTCTCTGAGAGGAGGATTACTACTTGATCTCTGTTACTTTAAAAACCAGATCTGTTTGATTGCTCAACGTTAGCTTTTTTAAAGGGAAGCTCCTGGGGATCTTAAAGAAATCCATAATGCAACAGGGGAAGAATATAATAGACTAGTTTGAAAAAAAAAATACAAAGAGGGGAAAACATAACATACAATACATTTGGTGTGAACTTTTCCCAGAAGATTGCTTGAGCCTCATCGTTCACTTACAAGCGGAATACAGGGATGCTGGGCAGCCTGCCAATGCTTGTTATTGTAGCACTGTGCGAGCCAGTTCCCTGGTGAAGAAAGAAAAAGAGAATGAGAGACTTTGCCTTTCATAGGTGTCCCACACTTTCCTCTCTGCTCTCTCTGAACACCCTCCCGTTCTTTACATCAAGGTGCTTTGGTGCATGCTACACTGTGCAGATGTCATGCTAATAGTTTCGCATGTGGTACTTTCACAGTTCAAGAGGACTGACACAGAGCTGTATCGCCTCAATGCACTGGAGGTTTCAGATGACAGCTCTGCCTGACAGTCTAACAGTAAGGCACCCTGTGATATGCATAGTGAGGATGAGTAACACCTTGTCCTCACAACAGAAGTATCTGGGAAGGGAAGTATTCCTAGGAGTGCGTGCCAGGCTAAGTTGCATGTCTACACTGAATTTTGCAATCAGATGTGAGCCAGGATAGTTTGGGCTTAATACCATGCTACAGATGCCAGTGAGGCATCTCTGAGTCATTGAGAGCACTGGCAGACCTCCTTCATGTCAACCTACAAAACAGTGCACAGCCTGGCCCTGAATGTATAGAAAAACTGAGTATGGATGAAGGCGGCCTCCCACGTTCTTGTGTCTATATTCTACCTGAAAATCCATCCAAGAACATTTCAAAATCAGCAAACATGACATGGGCTTGTTTTTATTCCCTCCCCCCTTCCACATCCACACACCTCCTCTTTATGCAGATATGTTGCCTTGAACCCTGAAACTGCAGCGCCCTCTGGGAAGCACTTACACAGGCTCCAGCAGAAGCATGCTGGGCTCCCAGATGTGATAGGAAGCTGATAAAAATTATCTGGGCATTAAAACAGCTTTACTGGAAGAATGTTTAGCTAAATAGATACCATCTGTCCCTTAAAGTGAGCACATCTTTGTTCTGCCCTGTCCTGACCACTACGAGCTGTTGCTTTTGTGGTGCAGTCCAAGTGTGGACTGGTCGTGGTTCCCAGGACCTGTTGCAGCTCTTTATGCAATATGGACTTTATGAGAAAGTTTCAGTTGCAGGGATTTTTGATTTATTTATTTATTTTTTTTTAGGATTAAAGATGGGGAATGAAAACAACATTTTCACCTAATACAGAAAAGTACTGGACTGGAGCTCAGCTGAAGGCTTGTATTAGCACATTTCTTTAGGGAAGCCAAAGTAGGAAGGAATCCTGAAGAGCTAAAAGCAGCATACAAATTACCAAGAGAACTTTCATGTCAGTAACAGTGTGAATATTTTCCAAGAGACATGAGCAGTTAGCACGTAGCACTGACTCTACCGTTTTTAAATGTGTTTTGTTTATCTCCTCACAGACATAGTGGAACAGAGCTTGGATAGACTGACACATTGACGTATTATGCAGACAAACAGAAAAGAGGGTAAAGACAAGAATCTCACAGTGACTTCATCTGAGAATGACTGAGCAGACTTTGGGACTCACAGGATTAAAGTAAGAGTGCAGTCTACCTACAGCAAAGACCTGCAGAGCATGAGGGACCCAGGAACAGAAGAACTATCATACTGCCCCAGAGAGGGTCAGGTAGTGAGACCTGCAGTGGGATAGTCACACCATCTAGTTAACCTTAGCAAATGTCCAAGTGAATCTGAGTATCTGCCATGGGTGATAGAGAGAGAGGTCCACCTAGCTGAGGTGCCTCTCTGGAATACCTAAAGGTAGACAGGTCAATACCTCATGATGAGGGCACTAGTAGGCCTTAATGATCATGACCAGCCTAAGCTGGGACCTCCACTCACACCCCTTCCCATGGACCCAAGAGCACCATTTCAGCTCAGGTCTGGGCCTCCATCTCTGTATGAGCTGTGTTGTAGGGAGGAGGGAAGAGAAATGATCAAGTCCAACTGCCTGACCACTTCAGAGCTGACCAAAAGTTAAAACAGTTTTTTAAGAGTGTTGTCTAAATGCCTCTTCAACACTGACCAGCATGGGGCAAGCCTATTCCAATGTTTAATCACCCTCTTGCTAAAGAAATGTTTCCTAATGTCAAGTCTGAACCTCCCCGGAGGTTCATCTAAATGTCCCCTGCTACAACTTGAGGCCATTCCCTCTCATCTATCACCAGGGAGAAGAGACCAACACCCATCTCACTACAACATCCTTTCAGGCAGTTGTAGAGAGTGATAAGGTGTCCCTGAGCCTCCTCTTCTCCAGACTGAACAACCTCTCAGCCGCTCCTCATAAGACCTGTTCTCCAGGCCCTTCACCAGCTTCACTGCCCATCTTTGAACATGCTCCAGCACCTCTATGTCCCTCTTGTGGTGAGTGGCCCAAAAGTGACCACAGTATTTGAAGTGTGGCCTCACCGGTGCCAAGTACAGGGGGACGACCACTTCCCTAGTCTTGCTGGCCACACTATTCCTATCACAAGCCAGGATGCTCTTAGCCTTCTGGGCCACCTGGGCACACTGCTGGCTCATATTCAGCCAGCTGTTGACCAATACGCCCAGGTCCTTTCCAGTCACTCTTCCCCAAGCCTGTAGCATTGCATGGGGTTGTTGTGACCCAGGTGCAGGACCTGACACTTGGCCCTGTTGAACGTCATACACTTGGCCAGCCACCAACTGGGTTTAACTCTCTGGCCAGACCATTCAGCCAGTTTTTTTCACCCAGTGAAGTGTATACCTGTCAAGCCATGAGCAGCAAGTTTCTCTGAGAATGCTGGGCAAGACTGTGTCAAAGGCTTTAAAAGCACACAGCCTTCCCTTCATCCACTAAGTAGGTCATCTTGTCACAGAAGGAGATTCGGTTTATCAAGCAGGACCTGCCTTTCATGAACCCATGCTGATTGGGCCTGATTGGGTTGTCCTTCACATGCTGTGTGATGGCATGCAAGACGATCTGCTCCTTCCCCATCACTGAGGTCAGGCTGACAGACCTGTAGTCATTTATGAAATAGAGGCTCCTCATATTTCCTGTACAGTTACTGTTGTCCATGATCTAGTTGAGGGAGTGGGCAGGTGCAGTGACTTCAGTGCTCTGAAACTCTGGACCAGCAGCAAATGAACAGTGTCCTTGAGTATAGAGGTATATCAGGAGGAGTGATGCTTACACAGCCCCTGTGCTGATAGTTAAAATCTCACATAGCACCCCACCATCACAGCTGCTGTGGGGGTCAGCAGTGGTATTTCTCAGAGCAAAAGGTTTGCTAAAGGGGGCATGCAGGCTCAAGGAAGCTGGTTGTTCCAGCTCATCTGCATTGGGTTTTGTGCTTGAACTGTCTGAAGGTGCCAAGAAGCAGGGCAGTTGGTGTAAGAAACTGTAGAAAAAGGGACAAGGTTTCTTTCATTCCATGCCTCAACATCCACAGAGGCAAGGAGGTCTCACAGACCAAGACGAGGCTGTTGACACTTCAGGGGATTATGAAGGCTTTTGATGCTTTATTTGAAGAGCTGTAACACTTGTGTGGTTTGAGAGTGAGGTCGCTGTGCAAACCTGTGTGTCTTTTTCTCTTAATTACTTTTGATTCTAAAGTGAATCTATCACCCTGGAGGTGTGTGGCTTTCAGTAGGTTGTCCAGGCATGAGTGGTCTCAGCAGTGATTTTATGGGCTGGAGCAAGAGAATTGCAGAGGCCTGCACTCAGGGAAGAGCAGCTAGAAAAGGGATCTTCACACACAGAGTTCAAAATACTTCCAAGGTCAGATCTAGACCCAGCTGTCTTGGGAACATGTGAGATCCCTGTTCAGCCCAATTATACTGACAAGACAGACCAAAAAGTATATGCAGAAGTTGTGGAGGTTATAAATGTGTACAAGTCATATGTTTTGAAGTATGTTACAGTATGGAAAGGGTATTCTATAACTCTGAATCAGAAGGTGTTTCTGGTGTAAGGAACATTGGAAGAAAGTTCAGAGTTCAAGTTGTTGGGATATTTGGTTTGATTTTTCCCTTCCACCTCCACGACAGAGGATGACATGTACAAATAACTTGCAAAGGGCTTGAAAGAAAGTGGCCACTGATTTGCACACAATGCACACAATGATTAGAAACGTGGATCCTCGAAAGTGGTTTCAGTTCTGTGTAAAAAGCCCAGAAGGGCTCTTATGAGTAGAGATACCTGTGGAAGTGACATCACTTTGATCAGTTTGGGTGACTGCAGCATAGTACTAACAGGCTGTGCTTTGTAAAGAACATGTATAGCAGTGATGTTATCCAGAGTAGTACTTGCTATGCTATCTTTTGCTTAAAGATTGAAAACCCAGGTCTTGGGCTGGGATGCAGAAGCTGAAGCCTGCTAGTCAGTTGACTGTTCATACAAGGAACTCTACAAATGCTCATAACTATAGTCAGAGGACTGTAGAGGATGACCAGAGGGCTACCTGATTGTTGATTGACAGAGCAGCCCTCCTGGTCACCACATGCAGGTACAAATTGTTTAATAATAATAAAGCTAATTGCCTAACAAGGGGGTGGACCATAAAAGGCAGGGCTTGAGGTACCAGAGTACCTTCAGTGCCTGAGCACCGGGGGAAGGAGCAGGATGTGCTCTGCGAGTTGGAGAAACTACTCAACCTATGATACCAGCAAGGACATCGAGAGCTGGGAAGGGAGGCCGGCTCTGCGCACCCAGTGCTCCGGGGCAGCTTGCTGCCAGCTTGGGATTACATCGCCCAGCTTTGCCTGGATCCCGGACACATCATCTTGCCTGGATCCCCAACAGAGGACAGACAGATAAGAGGTAAAATTCAGTTCTGTTATTTGAAATTTTTAGGATCAGACCCTAGTGAGCACGTTTCTTTCTGTCATGGAAGGGTGAAATGAAACTCTCTTTGATGGTTGTTTTAGCTCAGCCTTTATGGGTAGAAGGGCTGATCTTAGGACCTGGTCTATTTTCATTGCATGTGTTACACAGATTTTTCTTAAAAAGGAATCTTATGCCTTAGCTAGGAAGATAAATAATGAGAAAACATCTGCTATTTAAACTCTGGACTGACCCATAAATCTTAATGACGTATGCAATCCCAGAAGCAGAAATCATCTACGGATTGCAAAATTCTCTCACTCTCTCTTTTTGGTTTTCCTTTTATTCTGTTTGTTGCTTTTGGGTTTTGTTTTGGGTTTTTTTTAAACAATTTTTTTGTTGTTCCTTTACTTCCTGGTGATTTGGGAGCCCAATATTTTTCCCCTCACTGTTTCATTATAACTGATAGGAGCTGTTGAGAGGAGGGCATGGCAACCATAACAACACAAGAGGGATGGAACAGACAGCCCCTACGAGGTGCTGACAGGCAGAGAATAATGACAGAGTAGAGGATAGATAACTAATAGTTTGGATGATTTACTCTTGAGAAGCTTGGAGAGTAGGATGCTCCTTTGTCTGTTTATTTCAACTTCACATGCTGAAGAAATGAGTTTGCTTAGCTGTTTTAATGCTTAGCTACATTTTCCCCTACGAGGGGATGGGAATCTGCTTCTCTCTTCAATGCTTCCCTCTGGCCTGCCTTGGAAAGGCAAGATTGCTATTAAGAATAACAAGAGGTTTCTGTCTCCTTTTGCCTCTAGAGCTGCAACAGAAGGGGCTCAGCAAACATTTAAAACCATGGTATCTGTGGTGACCATAAAATTAAAGGGGCTAGATTGAACAACGCTGTGGTGTATGTCAGGTTCAGCATTCAGAGAAGGAGGTTAGCATGGGGCATGGCTCACCTGCAGCATGAGCAAAGATAAGGAAACTCTCATGTTGAATTTGCCTGAGATGCTGAATAGAACTGGAGGGTCTCTCACAGAGCAAGTCATTCTGCTATCTGTTTGTTTATTGAAAGGTCAGGCTAATTTTATTCTCCATTTCACTTTGCTTTAATCTAAACATTGGAAGAGCTGATGTTGGGGTAAAAGTCTCAGGAGATTGTAAGCAGCATATGGACCATTTTTCCTGATAAATCACAGAACCATCCCCATGCAAGTGGGCAGGCATGGGGTAATTCTTCTCCAGAAGCTGTTAAGAGATCCTTGCATCCCATGAGTCAGTATCCTTGGTCTGTAATTTCAAAGATAGGTCTGTGTGTAGGATGCCTATGGAAATAATTCACTTAGCAGTCCCAGACTGGGACAGGAGGGACAACTAAGCTGGGCTGGAAACTCAGCCATCTTCTGGGAGTGGTGTTCCCAGGACAGAAATTACCTCATTGTGAATTACACTAAAGAGGCATGACTGCAACTCTGTAGTGCCTGAGCTGACACTATTCAGACACACGAGCAGACTTAAAATAAGATGGTGCTTTATGGTTGTAACAGCAATTCAGAGAGCGAGAGCTAAAATTAAACACATGGTCATACCCTGTTTTGTTGTTTCTCGTGCCCTGAATATCATTTGCTTGAAAATCAGGTGAGTCCAAGTGGTATTCTGAAGGGCTGTCCTTATTAGATTTAAATTTTCTTGAAGTGGTGCAAAGAATTTTGTCTAAAAGAGGAAAGAAATAGGAGTCTAATAAGTAAATGTAAAAGAAACTGCAAACTGATCAGTGATCAGAAGAGGGTGAATGGTTTTGACTGACATCTGGAGTAAAGCAGCGCTGTGCTCTTTCAATTACAGGTTTAAGACTGCCACAATTGACAGATTAAAGGTGTTCACCCTAATCCAAAATAATACTTTACCTATCAAATTGACCATTGTGTCAGCTTCAAATTGTTCAGATACGTCACCCAGAGTGACTGATTGGACTGATCCACTTGCACATTCTTTGACAAGGTCCCTGTTTTGTGTTCCCTCCCTACTCTTGCTATTTCCCTGGTCAGACAGATACTCTAGAGGCATTTCCATTATCTCCCATGTAGCTGTACCTCAGAAATGTACTGGACTGGAAAGAAAAATCCTCAGGCCAATTATTCTGAAATAAACTCTACTTATCAGAAAGCACTAGAATATGAAGCGCAAGTTAAAATAGCTCAAAAATAGGACATGTACTATACATACACACATATAAACACCCCAGGCAGACACCTAAGCAATGCTGTGCTCAGAGTCTCTGCCATGACTGAGAACAGATGAGCACTTTTAAATAAGAAACAACCCAAACATTACCTCAACATCCAGATTGAAACAGTCTGTCGAGAATGGAAGTGCTCTAATTTAAAGTAAAACCAACAAATTGTTTTCACAGGGCTGCCCTGTATTTTTTCTGTTAGAAGCAGAAAAATGTCCCCTTGACATGCTTGGGGAACAGCTACTCTGTAATCTTCCTAACTTTTAGAAAAAGGAACAAAAACAAGAAATATTTACAAATTTCTGAGAACCGTGCTGATGCTCTTTGGGTGAGGAGACAGGGAAGAAGAAAGTAGTTGCATTTCTTTTCCACAAACTGAAGAAAGAGGAGGTATTCATCTCATAAGCATAAAGACATGAAGTGGGATTCAGATTAGTGAGTCTAAACTGTAGCCAGCTTCATCAAGTGAGCTCTCCCTTCTGAGCCAGATGAAAGCATGTCACATCCCACTGCAGAAGGTTCCCATGGGGAGCTTTGGGAGGGCTCTTAGTGGTGTACCCAAACTTTCCACAAGAGTACAGGCAGTTCTGCAATCAGCAGCACATTAACAGTGAGGGCACTGACAAGGTGCAGCCTCATGGGCTGTGGATCTGCAGAGGTGCCACCAGAATGGCCAAACTCAAGGTAATGCAAAAGGGATGAATTTGCTTGATCTTAACTCCATCAAGCTTCATGTAAAAAAAGAAAAATAGCTTCTTAGCTCTACATATTAGTAGTACATGGTGGTGTGACTGAGGCTCAAGCCCCAAGCATGGCTCTTGCTAAAACTTTACTTGAATCTTATCTCAAGGTGATGTAGATGTGTGTATAATTAATTTCATTGTCCTCTCAGATCCTTTGCATCTCTGCTAATGTTTTGGTTTGTATTTTCTGTTGTTTTACTCTTTGAAGTTATCCATACATATAAAAATGAAATATTTTTGATCAGGTTACAAGTACATAAAAATGTCCAGTGTTATCTATCTCTCTAATCCATCTGTCACAGCTTCACACACAGCCATTAGTGGAATTTCCAGGCACTGCAATATATAACATTTAAAAGAGATACTTGCAGCCAGAACAAACATTACTTGCCTATCCACCAAAAAAGGCTTGCACTAAAACTGAAGGAACTTTTTTTCCTTCTGCTTGCAATAGCAGTGCTGAGTGGGATGCATGCAGAAGTTCTATGTAGCTGGCAGGACAGTGGCATGCTACAGAGACTTACAAAGCAGGGTATTAAGGACTGACTGTGGTATCACTTGTTATTAGTGCTAGAAAATCCTTTGCTTTACATTCTGGAGACTCTGATAGTTAAAATACTCTTATTCTACAGGACATTTGCAGAATGTTTTCCATTCTGTCAACATTTTGCCCAAAATTTTACATATCCCTTGAAGGACCCAGAGTGAAGTGGCTGGATTTTGGTTTGTAATTAAGTCTTGAATTACAGAGAACAGAGGGAAAATGCACTTTCTGCTCTGTTTTTTAGGCAGTTCTAACACCTTAGAAAGTTGGTGTAGATGTTTGAACTTTGACACATACATTATCCCCAGGCACAGCTGTGCCTTTGGGTTTTCTGAGTAGTTAAAATTATCAAGAAAGATATGAAACATGAAACATGTGAGTACAGCAGTACCTAGTACTGCCTACTTCTCTAACAGTTCCATTTGCCTCTATGAGGTCTTAAGCATACCCCTCAGTATTTTTGTACAGCAGCAGAATTTGTTTTTATTTACTGATTTTCCAGCTTCCCATAGTCATGACTCACATTACATGAAAGGAAGTAAGGTGGGAACCATTCCCTCTATATCCTTGGGTATGCTTGCATAAGCAGGCTGAGAGGACACTTTTCCTTAAGGTATTTGTCCACATGGGATGCAACCTGCAAGGGGAAGTCTTAGAGCAGCTAGGGTCCTTGTATGTTCATTGATTGTAAAATCAAAAGGTGTCATTGGAACCATTTATGTGACTCAGGGTTCAGTTTTGATGGAGATGAGCTGTAGCTGTCACTCCCACTTTAATCTGATTTATAAGCAACTAAGCTGTGCAAGGCAAGACGGCAGAAACAAAGAGACTACAGAGGTGATATCTTGTTGAGCCAGTACCTGTTAGTAACAGTTTGAAACAGAGAAGCAAAATCAGAGATTCAGCAGGGGGAAAAAAGCAGAAATCCATCATTGATTTGACAAGATCTAAAAACCCAATGAGAAGATGCAGAGAGGAGGGTGGCAGTGCAGGATGGCAGTGAGGATCAGCCTGTTCTAAAGAGAAACAGAGATTGACATGTCTCTGTTTGATTGACAGGACCTTGGCCAGGAGACTCACAAGGTGGCTGCCCCATGGATAAGACTATTTTTATATATCTACTATCCTGCTTTTGGGCCTCTATGCCAGTAAAAGATGCCCAAAACATCGAGGGTTACATTTAATGTGATCTCCTGTATTGTACAGGCTGCAGTGTTTGCCTCAATTAATTCCTCCTTGAATTAGAGTGTATCTGTCTGGAAAAGGAAAAAACAAACCACCAAACTCACATTCTCTCTTGATTGAAAAGTTTTCCAATGATGTATACTCTATTGTAGCCCTTGGGAAACAGTCCCACTGTTTCATTATGCTGAATGCTAAAAATCTGCATGTCAGTTTTATTCTGAATTTGACTGTTTTCAACTTCTAGCCACAGAATGTTGTTATATATCTGCTAAACTGAAAAGCCCACGCATTATCAGGTTTCTGCCTCCTGTTTTGATGGTGATTAAATAAGTCTTTCACCTTCTCCTTGACATGCTAATCACACTCTCTCCTTCAGGTCTGTACCCTAGTCATGTGCACTGAGCCAATTTCTCAATGGCGTGGATATTTTCTGAATGCTCATCAGTGCTTCGATACCCAGAAACAGACACAGTACTACAGAGATCATGCCACTACAAAATACATTGGAGACTCTTGACTGGCAGGAGAAACAGTATTTCCTGTTAATATAACTGAGCACTGCAATGGCTGACACTTTACCCTAAAGATGTCACCTACCAAGTCACCTGCCACACCTCTGGGCACTGACTGGTGGGGTAGCCTGTGCACCCCTTCAGTGTGAAGAATTCTCTGTTGGCAGATATGGGCCTGTATCATCAGGCATGTCATTTGATTGAGTCTGATTTAGCAAGTACTCCTGACTGGTGATCTGCAATCTTTATCATTCTCAATGGCTCTTTTTGTCAGGCTAGACTTAGTCCGTACTGCAGTTTTGTTTCCATCCGTGTCATTGATAAAAGTCTTTGATGGCAGAAAGGCTAAAATGAATTTTTAGGGGAGCTCCCCCAAGTTGCACATCCTTGACTGATGTCACTACGCTTTAATTCTTCTGAACTGGCTCTCCTAGTAGGCAGTACTCTGCTCACCTGGCTTTTATACAGCATGGAGAGGTACATCTCTGGAAATCTGTTGAAGCAAACATGGAGCCATGACAGGATAGTCCAGGCAGTGCAATGCACTGCATTGTAAGCCAGATGAAGTCGTGCCCACCTCTCACACCAGACCAACACGCTATTATTAGATCTGCTGTTTCTCACCTCTTTGATGCTGCTCTTAACTTTTAGATTGAAATAGGGCCAAGAACTGACCCTTGGAGACTGGCACCCACAACTCATCACCTAAATGACCCTTGCTGCTCTTACATATTTTGGTGCTAACAGGCTCACTTCAAGGTTGCTGGCTCATGTTCACAGGGCAAATGGTGACTTTAGTTTAATGTTTCCTCACTTCCCACTGCTTGTTCTTGCAACATCTATGTTTCTGTGACATCTGTTGTAAAACCAGAATGATATATAACTGTGAAAATCATTCCCATAAACCAATAAGCAATAGAGCAGACAATGAAGTGAAGGGGATTACATGTGTATCACACAGGGAATACATTGTATTAACTAAATGCAAACATAATTTTCTTGAGTTTTGTCTTTTGGAATGAGAACGAAGGGGACAAATCAACAGAACAGGGATACCCCAGTGAACCCTCACTGAAGTCAGTAGAGTTACACCAGGGATACATTTGGCTGATTCTTTCACTAACACTGTATGAAAGCCTTAATATAGAGTTTCTGCATCTGTGAAGTGTATGCCAAGACAAACACAACATGCTAAACGGAACCGCTTGATTTATTTAAATAAAAAATATGTTACAAAAAAACAGTGGATAATTGGAGTGGAATGGATCCAGACTGGAATCGTCTGTCTCATGTCTCCAGAGTGTCTGAGGGAGGAGCATTAAGGAATATCTTACTTGTATACATAAGCAATGCGGGATACACAGATAGCAGATAATTTCTTGAAACTGCTAAGATCCACCAAGGGACTCGGAGCTCTTTAGAAGACAAAGTTTGTAATCAGATGTAAAACAGCACTTCTAGCTGCAGCATATATGGGCAAAGAGACTATCAAACACAGCCTGTTCTCAGCTAGTCATCAGTTATCTTCCTTATACGCATTTACCTCCCTCTCCCCTTCCAGTTCAGATCTGCCAGTATCATTGTTACTCCCTGCCTGGCCAAAATGTTCTAAGTATAATTTTAAAAGTCCTATTAAAATTTAAGGCTAAACAAGCTTGTTTTGCCTTAACTGGGTTGGAGCATAAGCCTGGAGATGTGCTGTGGACATCATAGCCAAACAGTCATGCCTGGAACTGGGCTAGAAGAGGCAATATCTTGAATAGCTTCCTGTGGATCAGGAGCAGCCTAAACAGCATCTCTGAGCACAATATAATGTCATGGACTTTCTCCCTACAACCCCTAACTGCCTGCTAACTGTGGAGGTACCCAGAGCCCTCCTGTGGCCACCTTTCTGCTTGTGTTGACCTGCAAAACTATAAGCCATGTTACGATCCAGCTGCTCAGAGACTTAACTCACATCAGAGGTCTGGTGGGTTTCTCAAGCTCTGGGTTTCCCCTGACTCCCCTAGTATGCACCAAAGAGGTGCTCCCAGAGCATACCTAACCTGCTAGTGCTGGGAGGAGTGAAGGGGACAAGTGACCATCTCTCCAACAACTTCAGATATGAGACCCAGTTTCGAAGGAATGCTCAAAGGAAATCTAGTGCTTCCATGTGCACTGTTGAAAATGGTGCAAAGAAGCTTCCTCCAGACATGAAGCTGTTCTACTCAGCATGAAATAATTATGCAAATGCCTCTAGAAAGAGGTCAGAGTAATCATAAAAGCTAATGGCCATATTAGCAGCACATAAGGTACATTCAATGTCTACAGCTTCCATGAAGGAGCACAATGGAATAAAAATCCTCAGCAAAGTTCTTAGCCAGGATGGGTCACTGTTAAGAATAATAAGGCAAATTTGTGTCTACACATGCACTCACAGCTGGTGGTAGACTATTTTAATTTTAAGGGACTGTCTGTGATAAGAAACCACTAGCAAGAGGAGAGTGAGAAACTGGAGAGAAGCTAAAGCACTCCGGGAAATTCCATCAAATCGCTGGACAGATGTTGTCTCACATGTTGAGAAGTGTGATGCTGCAGCACTTGAGGAGTTATCTTGGTTATGTGAGTATTGTAGTATTGCTGTGTTTGGTGAAAGTACTTATTAGAAGAGCAAGACAGAGTGACAGTGCATAAATTCATTGGGATGGAAAAATACTAAAATATGGTTCCTAGAAAGAATTAAAAGTGAGACTTTCAAAACTAGTTTTAGAAAGTTGACGCTCAATTTTCCCTCATTTCTAGTGGGAAAAGGGTATCCAGATTGGACTCATTAGAAAATGCCTCCCTTTTTTCAAAGGGACGTAAATTAATTTTAATTGGTTTGTATTCTTCAGCTGTTTAAGCACTTTAGAAAATGTCACCATGAGTCAACAAAGATGTGCTAATTGATTACATCAGTGAGTTTAACATCATCCCAGTATTAAATGAATTCCTCAAGGTTTATTATATGGCTTCCAAAAGAAGTCTCCTTTTAGACTGTGTTATATGAAGATTTCTAGTAAAATGTAGTGCTACCAAATCCAAATGCCTTGGGGAAGTGTAAATAACCTGACTTTGACATTCTGAAGTTTGAATATTGACATGTGAAATCATAATGGTCTTTCACAGCTTGATCTAGTGTCCACAGAAGTCAGAAAATTTTTGGTGACTCCAGCAGGTCTTGACTCACATATTTAATGTGGCTTTTTCCACCCTATTTATGTCTGACCCCATACAGCTTTCTTCTGGTATCAAAACTCCTAGGGTATCTCATTCTGTCCAGTACCTGACTTCTGCCTAATTTCTTAGAAATAGCCCTGTTGAACTCAGAATCAAATCTAAATACTGGTGAATATGTAGCTGCTTTAAACACATACACAGATAGACAACAAGGTTTTATAGAGTGTAGGGTTCATTGGTTTTTGGCTAATACTAAGGTGAGAGCTCTCAGTGCCAGTTACACTTTGTAACATACAAGAGTATCTTCTGATGTGAGCCCATCCTGCCACCAAGTTCATCCACTGGAGAGTCCATCCATTGCAGTCCAGCTGGACTGGGCCCTTGAAGCTGTGTACTTTATTCCTGTTTTACAACCATATTGTATAAATTACTACAACTCTGTCAGCCTGAATTTCCCTCTGTTTAAAGGAAACTCATTGGTAGGTGCTTGCTTTGTTTGATTAGGACCAGCTTGCTTATTATTACTCAGGCAGCAAGAAAAATTCAAATAAGTAAGAATTTCTTTTTGCCATTTGTTTTTGTGGCACGTTTTGCATTGGTAGTTTAACAAAGTGAAAAAACATAGCTCTCTTTGAACCTCACTTCTTCCTGAACACAGGATTTTTCAATTTTACAGCTCACCACTGATTCTGGATGGGGGGGTGGGCAGAAGGGAGAAGAGAAGTGATGATTTTGGCAGCAACACCGTTATGATTTGCTAAAATAGCAGCTTGGCAAATCTGGTTTCTCAAATATCTCATGTTTGTTAATTACTGACAGCTTTGTTTTTAACTGAATGTGAAACAATGTGGAGAAATGGGCAAGTGTGGCCCCTGACTCACCACTGTCCAGCTGAGCTCAGCAGGTGGGAGCAAGCCATCTCCAAGAAGGGGCCCCAGCAGTAATTGCTACCCCGGTTCACAAGGCTCAGCAGATAGATGCAAGGGGAGAGGTCCTGGGACGCAGCTATGGGGTGCCCAAGAGGGGTTCTTTCCCCCCTGGGCTTGCTGAGCCAGTAGGAGGTTGGAAATCTTGCCCAAAAGGAATGTGAACCAGGGTGGTCAGCCCCCAGCATTTCCTGGTGGAGTACCCCTTTGCCCAGCCATGGTTTGATACAGGTAAAGATGAGGATAGCTTGAGGGAGCCATTGGCCTCAGTTCTGTCCCATGTGGAGAATCAGGGGGATATGGCCACTCTAGACCACCAGTGACTAGAAGCATCCCTTCAGGGATCAGTGTGTTTACCTGGGAATACATCTTCGGGGGTAGGTGGAGTTAGGTCACCTTACCCATGTTTTCTGCAGACTAGGGACCATCTCTTATGAAACAGCAGTGAAGTGTGAGATAGATGTCTGAAGTAAATGCTGGCAAAGTAGACCACTCCTCTTGTGGTTCATCCGTCAGCATTTCCTGGCCACCTGGAAGTTCACATGGAGCAGTATCTCCACGTACTTTGATCTCTACATACTTTGAGTAATGTTCAATCTCCCTGGGTCAACCAACACAGGGCATGCACAAAGCATGGACTCCTTGGACAAGTTTGAGAGCTGTGCTTTGGGCTGGGATGCCCTAGACAGAAACGTGGGAGCTTTGTATGAGCAGGTACCTGCTCTGCAGCTCCTACCCTCCCTGCTCCTCTGCCAGTGAGTGTGATGAGACAGTGGTATCAAAATATGAGAAAATCCAAAGACATAAGAAAGTGAAAAATTCAGAGCTAAAGAAGGAGAGAGAATTTCTTATGCCTGCATGCATGCAACTAATCCATTCACTGTCCCAGATCTCAGGGGCCAAGAACATAGCAGATTACCTGATACCTAACAAGATAACAAAAATATCCAGCCACGTTAATGCATTTGACAAAAGCAAAAGAGACCCTTCAATTTTAAGGTTTATACCCATTTCTAATGCGTGGAGACTAGGATTAAAATGTTGTTGGAAATGAGGGTTCCTAAGGATGCTTGTGTAGTGACAAGACACTGGACTAGCAAGACTGCTGGCCAGGTAAAGCTACTCGTGCATAACTGTGTTCCTAATGATTGCATGGCAACTTATTTTTTGACCTATGTTTATTTTACTGGGTAAATGTCACATCCACTTTTTGTTTCTTTATTAGCATAGCTCATCAGGCTCTCTGGTGTGTGTGTGTGTGTTTGTATATGCACAACACATAGACATAATTACACATAAGTCCTTTGGTGTCACTTTTACCAGAGCAGTGTAACACTTCACATATGAAATGTATTTTTATAGGAATAATGTTAGAGATTTTTTTCCAACAATTTTTTTCCTTTTTACTAATACATAGGAGAAATGGAAATAGTGAGTCAGAATATGTCGGTAATCACATGGCAAGAAGAGAAATTCAATTTCAGAAAAGCTGAGTTTTGTGTCTCAGTGCAGGAGGAAGTGTGCAAACTTGGGCTATACAACACACATCACAGATCTGGCATTTATGACTGATAAACTGTTTTAAGAAGTGACAGCATCTCAGCCCTGATTAGTCAAAGATATTTTGCAACTGTCTTCTCACTGGAGTTAACTGGAGCTAAGGAAATGTTCTGGGAAATCGAGCCTGTACAGTGAAAGCAGAGTGCTGGGAATCCACGCTGCTAACTTTGGCTCTTCCACAATCTCATTGCTTGACCTTCAGCACATCAGAAGAATGACAGGAGTCCAAGAGTGACTTGGGGCTGCTTTTCCATCATTGGGCTGTCCTTTTTAACTAGCACTTGTTTGTCTTGCTATCCATCAGAATCTTATTTCCTCAGCCCAAAACAAAAAAAGCAGGTGGAAAAAAAATCCCCTATAAAGGGGATCCTGAGTTATGAAGTCCAAGCCCCAGTCCCTGAAAACCTTGCTGACAGGTTTCTCCCTTCTTACACAATGCAGAAGAGTAAATATTACTCTGTCAACTAAGATTTTGCTGGATGAAGCACTGAATAATATTACTGCTTGCACTCAGGCTCTCCATCCCACAGAATCCCTCCTGTGCTCCTGCCTGTGTGTCAAGAAGATGTCTGCCCCACAGATGGAGAGATCTCCTCATCCCACTGCCTGGTGCTCCTCAGAGCTGCTGCTGCAGGCCAGGGTCCCAGCTCCACACACCCACCTCTGCACCCCGGCAGCTCCCCCAGCACCCCAGGCACAGGTGCTTGCCAAGCTTCCCTCTGGCAGATCATTGCCTTGACCTCTAAATGATAGAACTGTATTTAAAGAATGAAGGGATAAAGAAAACAAAAGAAACCAGGCGATGACTGGGATTAAAGCAAAGAAAAAAATTACAGGAGTGCAAAATACAAAGGGGGCTAAAAAAGGAAAGAGAAAAAGAGATGGGAGAATTTAATAGCATTGAATATTTGAATTTCTTTTGTTTGAGAGGGTTTTTTTAAAGCTGCTTGGAAACGTGGAGGGTATTTTTTTCATACAGGTGTTGTGTATACATTTTTCCAATTAGAAGAATCTCCTTTATATATTTAACACCATTTAGAGAGGACTGGGAAGATAAGAATGCTGAGGAATGCTTCAGGCTAAAGCTAGGTTCTCCAAACTGGCTTTTGTTGCACCAATGTGAATCACTTAATAATTCATATTTCAGAATACATTAATGTAAATTATAATTTTAGCTTGCTATTGAATTTTTAAATATGCAATACAAGCAATTTATGTTTCTGTTCATTTTCCCAGGTAAAACTGTTTAGACGTTTTTAACATATGCTTGGTTTCACATATCATATATCATCCCATTGTTTTAATTTGGGGTAATTAAAAATTAGGAGCATCACAAATAATACATGGAGCTCTGTGTTCATGGAAAAATAACATTCAGTCTTGCAATTTGAATGAAAGAGGTCTTTTGGTGATGCTGCAGTAACAATAGTGGTGTCCTGTGTTCATATAGATAATCTGTATCTAAATAGTAATTACTGTGATTAATCTGTATCTTACTCTTCCTTTAAATAATTAGCATTTTGTCCTCAGATTTTTTTTATATTTACAAGGAATATTTGGTGTAGGAAGGACGAATGTGTTGTTCCTCTCCTGCTGGGCTGGTTAGATAATTAGAAGACTGAAAAGCAGAGATTATTGAAGATTCACTTTCTCTTTTTTTGTTTCTGGAAACTAATAGTCAGCTTTGACCCCACCTTTCAAAAACACAGTGGGAGCACGAGTGGCAGGCAAGCTGTGAGACCCAGAGAGCCCAAGCTGGGCTTTGCCCAGGGAAGGGTAAGAAGCTCTGTGGCTCTTGCATTGCCCCTCACGCCTCCAAGCTTCCATGGGGCAGGAGCCAGTCCTGCCTGACTAAGTGATGATGATCCAGTGATGTGTCACTTTGTAGGGATATATTTAAAGCAGGGGTTGGGGACGGGGGACACAGCATCCTGCAATATCTTGCTTTTCCACGAACAGTCCATGTGCCTTCTATGACATGTTGTGAAGAAAGAAAATGTCCACAGAGAGGGCCAAGGGGTGAGGAGGACATCCTGAGGCCCAGCTGTCCTCTTTCTCACATTTCTGACAGTCCCCTTCCAGCTCCAGCATGCCTGTGGGGACGTCTACTTAGCCCTTGCCATGTTCAAGGGGTCATGTAACTTCTCTCCCACTTAACCATGCCTGTAACGAAGGACAAGAAGGAGACTTCCACACCCTCTTCTCCACCCCTGGGGAAGAGGCACCACCCCCTCACCTTCTCCCTTCTCCCTTTTGGGCAAGAAAAACAGAAAATGTTGCCTTCCATCCCTTTTCTGGACAACAAAGCCATCCTTTACCTCCAATACTGTCAGACTGCATTCCACAAACACCTTCTAGCCCCTGGCTTCCACTTGGCCAGGACTGCTCAACTGTGATAATGTGGTAGCATTTTCTAGGTATGAGATCTACTGACAGATATGACCCTTCTAACTGCTGGACATATCCCTGAGCTCCCACATGCAAATCTCATCCTGTACTTAATCAAATATCATCCACTGGGGGAGGGGGGGAAGAAAAAATTAAGGTGCTATTAGGAAGGAAATGGTAACGAGAAGAAAAGAGATATCAAGGAACCAAAGTAATTTGTTATAAATTAATATTACAACCTGGGGATATAAATATGTCTGGTTATTGGAACACACATTCTCCCCCTTAAACCATTGCTAGAAGCATAAAACTTCCCACGACATGCTGTATTGGTCAATGTATCTCTGTAAGAAGGTGCTTTGTATCTCAGAGGTAGCATAAGAGCCATTAGATGTGGGTGTTGCTATGGTAACTGCTCTTTTTTTTAATTGAATAGCATAGTAAGTCGTCTTGTAAAACCCACCAACCCGTAACTTGCTGGTGCCCTGAGGCAGCATTAATGCAAGCACCTTTTCTTTGTCTTATTTTCTTCCTAGAGAGATGCAGGTATCTCAGCATAAGTAGTTACTACCCTTGCAAGGGTAGTAACTGTGCTAGGAGAACATGTTCATCTGCCTCTTAATAAAGGCATGATAAACAGAAGGTCAGGTAAGTTATACCAGCTTTATTCCAGGCCACTTTATATACTATGAAGTCAGGTAGACAGAAGACTCTCCCCTTCTTTTGCAGCTCAGATGGGTAGCCAAAATTTTTTGCTAATGTGCCATCTTTCACTTCTTCCACACACAAACTAAGACTGCCCACCCCCCACCTGCTCCAAGCCATGGTGCTGTATTGCAGTCACTTAGTGAACCATCCAGATGAAGCCTTCCAGTACACCAGCCAGTTGGATGAGAGGACTTTTGTTTGGTGTAAGCTTTATTGTTTTTCTCCTTCTCTTGACATGTATCAAGTGTGACTCTTTCTAAATCTCCAAGACCACCTGCTTTTATAGTCCAGTTTTCAGAAGAGCAGTGGTCTATTTTACTGATGAGATGGATCATGTGCCTGGGTATTGGGTCCTGCCTGTTCTTGCTGCTGTTCATGTTTAGTCAGTAGCAGAGTATTTCTATAAGTACAAGAGTACCATCCGTCTTCTGAGCAGGGAGACTATCTCCCTGGTTGAAGTAAGGCTTGTTTAATTTGATCAAATACATCGTTATTTCATCTTCAGCTCCAGAATTCCACTGCTGACAGGCATGCCCTGTCACAGGTTTGCTGTGGGGATGCACTGCACGGGGCTTATCTCCAGTTTCATTGTCCTTGGCGCTTGCAGCTCTTTCCTGGAGTCACTGCCAGACTGTACTTGACCAGACCAAAGTGTTCTCAGACACCTACTCAGAAAGCAGCCAGCAGCTGAAGTAGAACACCTAACAGTTCCCTCACTCTTCCCCTCCCAGCCCAGCCCCTGGCATAGGGGCTGCCTCTGGCTAACCAGGCAAGCTCCCATGAGAACCTGGGGCTGCTGTACATTGCAGTGCTGTGTCTCTTTTTTACAATTCCCCATGACCAATCATCCCTATGCTATTCTGTGCAAGCCCACTGAGTGGAACACTTCATCCAGATGAAGTGGAGATAACTGGCTTTGAAGCTGAAAGAATAACTAACTGTAAGGCTTCTTTTGCTAGCGACTTTCATTTATATGTTATCCAGGACAAAGTCCACAGCTGGGATCTTGGGAATCCCCATTCAGATGTTGCCAAACAAGGATGGCACTGCCACAGATTTTTGAGATAAGTGCGTTGGGTTTTTTTACCTTCAAGGTTTCCTGGTCATCTAAAAATCCTGCTTTGAGTGTTGCATGGTTTCAGTTTTGGCAGGGCTCAAACTGATCACATCCAGAACTGTGGGTTCTCTTAACTAAGTCTCCCAAGAAGCTCTCTAAGCACCTGACATGTGCCAACAGGATTGAGCTGCCCACATAATACCGCTTTCTTCTAAAGTGCTGCTGAGGGAGTGGGCACTCTCCCACCTCCAGGCTGTACCCCCGGCTGGGCAGGGCAGCCCCCAGTTCTCCTAGCACAGTTATTGCACTGTGAGAAAAAGAAAACAGGATTTATTTGGCTTAGATTTTGCTCCAAGGTCCCTGCCTATGTATTTTTCCAATGGTATTTTTATGTGAAATTAAAAAAAAGGATAGACAGAAATTATGCTGAATACAAATCTCAGCTTCAGACAGCTGCAAGCTTTGGGTACATTAGGGATAGGAGCTGAGCAGTATGGCCAGACCCTGTGATGTATTTATCAACCAAAAGTGAGAAAATTCATCCTGCTTAAGAGAACTGAAGTGAACTTCTGGTGACATGCAAGTCTGGTGTTGCTCTGCCATTTGTGAAGTTAACTTCCCCCTAGAAGGAAGTTGTGCTCTTCAATCAAATGCTTGTGAAAAGTGACTTGTTTTGCTAGGGTGGCAAAGGCTTCTCATTGGTTCTGGTATTTTTGGTCCTATCTAGGGAATGTCCATTATTGGAAAAGACAGATTAAAAAAATAGATAAAAAAGAGGAGGAAATGCTTGATGTGCAATTGAGGAGCCTGGATTTGTTCAAATACGAGCATGGAAAGTCTGAGTGATCTTCACATTCAGATCACAACTTCGCTGTAACGGAAAGGTCACTTTTGCTTGTGTTCTGGGGCAGCTTTTTGTCTTTGGTCCCCATGGTAAGATCTCTCCTTTTGTATTATTATGGATCTACCTTGGTTTTGAACTTTTCCTTTTTTCTTTTCTTTTCTCCTTTTTTTTTTTTGGCACAGAGAACTGATATTTCATCTTTTAAAAGATTTACAAGAAAAAGAAATAATATATGTACTGCTGTGGAAAAGCATGTCTCTGTTCATACCTTCGCGTTTTACAGGAAAATATGTCATTCCTTTCAGATCCATGAATTAAGATGCACTATTTTTTGCTGAAGGCTATTTTAAATTAGGCTAATAAATTGCTGCTCTCTGCCTTGCGTGATAATGCATTACATTATCTACTGATGTACACGTATTGTTTGACTCTAATGGTGTGGAAATTAAATGTTAGACATGGGCCAGATGTTCCTATAGATGAATATGAAGTATGACTCTGTCGTGGCTGAGTCTCAATGGGATGGAAGGTAGATGGTGAGGTTTTCTGAACAACAGCAACAAAAAATCTTAAGTGGGTCACTCTCCTCCACACCCAAGATCCAGCCTGAACACTGAGCTCTTGAGGAGCATTATCAACCTGAGCTCTGTTACTATTCCTTGGCCAGAGCTATTGTCTTTCTTGTTTCAAACGCTTCGGTGCTTATAAAGCCACAAAGAATGGCTCGTAGGAATGGTAAATGTTTTCTGTCCCTGTCAGACTGACAGAAACAGCTCGGGGTGCATCCCCAGCTCCTGCCTGAGCTACAAACATTTTGAAGCTCTGCCTCTGCCCTTCCCCCACTCCCTGTGTATTTTCATGTGGTGGCTGAGGGGGCAAACAGATGTACATTACAGTGAATATTAATAAAGATCCCCCACTGGCATCTCCTCTCTCGAAGAGACAGGGGGAGAACAGCTACAATCTCCCTCACAGGGCTGAGTTACCCAGTGACTCATAGTCTAAGTAGCAGCAGAAAGCTGCTGAGCATGGGTATTTAGGATATTTGGTAATGATGGGCAGAGGCATTTTCAAAATTGGTAATAAAGCATTTTTGTTTTAGGAATGTTCTGACTTGCTATGTCCCACTAGCACCTAAAAAAGAATAATCCTAACCATGAGATTTATGGAATGTTTATGTTTTTGTGTGTGTATGTGCATGTATGTTCATATTGTGTGAGATGGGAGGGAAGGACAATTTTTGCATTATCAGCAAAGGTCTGCGAGCAAATCAGAAAGACTTTCAGGAGTAACGAGTTGATAATGCAAGAATGCTTTATCACCAAAAGGGAGACATGAACTTTCCTTTCTTTTAGCCAGTTTTCTTTGCCCCCGTTTGATCACAGAGCTCTGTGCAACTCTGCACTCAGGAATTTGTCACACTGACCCAGCATGCAGGTGGCCCCAGCCTGGCACAAGAGGGAGGGTGGTGAGCTGCAGGGTGGGTGTGGGAATGAGCAGTGGCACATCAGAACAGAAAACAACTTTGCAGCCAGGGCAAGGGCTGATATAACTGCTTCTGGAGAAAGGAACCATGCAGTGCCCTGAAGAGTGAAGCAAGATGAAGGAGAGCTGTCTGTGGCTGTAGCACCAGACTGTTGCTGAATGGGCAGTGGTGCTCAGCTGTGTCCTGTGAGGGGATGTAAAAGTCTTTCATCTCTGAGGCAGAGACAGATCTGGCTTGAGAGTTCTGAGCTGCTATGATCTCCTGACCCAGCCTCCTACTGGGGTAATATTTCTGCAAAGGTTTGAGGTATAAGCCTTTTTTTGTGTGCCTGAGCTCACCAAAGGCCAGGGATGGTAAGGAGATATGTTATTCCCTCTGCTGAATGGGACGGTCACCCCCAAGAGCATCAGGCTCTGGCAACGAGCTCTGTGCCAGCCACAACCATGTCTCCCACAGCTCTGTGAGCAGAGTGGCGTGGTGGAGGGAAGGTGGGCACATGGTGTAATGCCAGCACAGCCCACAGGCATCACCACCTTTGTCATGGCTGTAGGAATCACCAAAGGACCTTGCTGTGCACAAGCCAGGGTCCCTTCCAGGGGTGATGCCGCAGCACTGACCCCAGGTGAAAGTCAGCAGGTCTTCAGGTCTCCAGCATATGGTCTGTAGAAAGAAAGGCTCATTTCCCAGCTAGCTGCAGTGTTTCTCGGGCCTCTTCGGTTGCAGGCACCATCAGATAGACTGGAGAATGTTTTCATCACAGCTAACAAAGGGCTAACCAGATTGCTCGTAACTGTTTTTAGCACAGTAAACATGTAAACCAAGTGCCTAGGGAAAGGGAAGAAAAAAAGAAAAAGCCTGTCCTTGCAGTAGCTGATCATTTTTAATGAATTCTCAATCTATCAATCTCGTTGCTGTGTGAGAGGGGGAGAACCAGCAATGAATAATTTAGGATGTGGGTGATCTGAGGTGGCTGCCAGTTCTGTGGCCCTGTGTAGCAGTCAAACCCAGCCAAAGCACTCCTGCTGCCAGCATGAGGACAAGGCACAGAGACAGGATGGTACCACCAGCCTGGCCTCCATCTTGGCTCATGGGCCAAGAGAGTTTGTCAGAGCCTGGAGTGGGTTTCTGTCAGGAGGTGATGTGGCCACCCACCTCAGTGAGCTCCCACGGAAAGCAGGGTTTCTCACAGCTGGTAGTTGGTGACAGTACCATGAGAAGCATGAGCACTTCTGCCCATCCTGCTGCAGTGTCAGCTTCCTTCCTGGTAGAACAGTGCTGAGCACAGCTCAGGAGTGCCGAATGCCACAGGAGGTGGGCACTGTTTGGGATTGGCACCAGAGCACGGAGTGCTCCTCCTGAGAAACCTGCACCCTTGACACCTCCAGTCTCACTCCTGCATGGATGGGGAGAGGATGAGGGGGGCATGATTTACTTTTTGGTGTCTGGGCTCAGAGATTTACCTTTTCTAATGATACTGGTCCAAAGTACTTTAAAATATGAAGGTAGAGAAGGCACATTTGACAAAATATGAAATTTACTGTCTTCACATCTTTTCTGTCGCAGAGTCAGTGTTAGCCATGTTGTTAATGAATGAAGAACAACAACAACAAAAAGTAAAGACAGTTGGCAGTTTTGATACCAGTTTGGGCTCTGAGTGGAGGCGGGAGGGGGAGAGAATGGCATGTGTCCATCTGCATTTCAGGAACAATGAACTTCAAACCTGAAATTACTTCCTATTTGAAAATAATGCTTAGATAGATTTTTATTGACAGAGACAATTTAGCTCACTGTATTGTCCCCAGCACCTGAGCTCTTGTAAGTCACCTGCAAGCTTCTCCTTTTCTCGACCACTTGCCTAGCAGTGAAAACTGTATTACAGATTTAACTGAAGCTGAGCACCAAGTAGCTAGAGAAACATCTGAGAGAAAGTGAGGGGAAGAGACAGAGAGAGACTCAGGGACTAAAAATGTGCAGAGAAAGTAGGAGAAGAGTTTTGAATTCTGAAACCCTACAAATCTTTTTCATCTATCTAGCATTTAGATAGCAAAAGCTATCTAGATCAAGATGTTCATATGCACGTGCTTACAAATCACAAGAGACAATTTGAACCAGACACTTACCCTCCCCACCATGGGTGGTACAAGGTGAGAATTACTTCACGTGTGATTTGGTATTATAGTATTTTTATAAGCTATTCCTGTCACTGAAGAGGATCGTGACAGCACTAGGGTTTGTACTAGGTCTGTATCCTCCATCCATAAGAGGAAATGTTTGCCTGTAGGTCTGACTGCACCTTACTTTATCCTCTGTGGGCAAAATACATGGTGTTAGAAATCTGATCACTATGGCCTACTCACAGTGTGCATTACCTCTTTTACTACCTGTTCTCATGAGTGAGCCAGCCTCAATTTCCACTCTCAGTTGTCTGGTCTGGGCTCACCACTACTGAAGGACTGGAGTGATAAAAGGAAATTCTTCAAAAATCAGTAAAGCAGCTCTCAGCTCCATGATGTTGTTTCCCCACACACAAGCCTGCCAGAAAATATTGGCCTTCAAAATAAACAAGGTGATAAACCTTGATTTAATGTTCACAACTGTTTGAGGAGTCCAGAGTGAATAATGTGCAGTACTTCAGAGAGAGAACTCAAGACCTACTTGACCTTGTTGGGTGAGTGATGAAGAGATGGGGAGCTCTTCCAGAAGCCCTCAGCACTCTTTGCAGGCTGTGTCATGGGGAGTTCTTGTGGTTGCATCCTACTCCCCACCCACAAAAGCTTCTCATCAAGGAAGCAGGGCAGATGTTCCCACTTTTTCAGCTATACATTCCCTGGCACTTTTGTGATGATCTCATCACTGTGGATATTGTGGATATGGTGGCTGCAGTGGCTAGTATCTACTGGGACTTCAGTATGGCCTTTGGCACTGTTTCCTATAAGATCTTCATAAACAAATTGTTGATGTGTGGACTGGATCAGCAGACAGTGGGGTGGATTGAAAACCGGCTCAATGTCTGGGCACACAGTCTGGTGATCAGTGGCATGAAGTCTAGTTGGAGACCAGTAACTAGAGGTTGTACTCAGGGGACAGTACTGGGTCCAGTCACGTTTAACATCTTAGTGATCTGGATGATGGGGTAGAGTGTACCCTCAGCAAGTTGCAGATGGCACAGTACTGGGAGGAGTGGCTGATATTGCCAGAAGGTCAGGCTGTCATTCAGAAGGAACTCAGCAGGCTGGAGAAATGGGCTGACAGGAAGATCATGAAATTCAACAAGGAGAAGGGCCACGTCCTGCACCTAAGGAGGAACAATTTCCTGTACCAGGACAGGATGGGGGTCACCCATCTGGAAAGCAACTTACAGAAAAGGACCTGGGGTGAAACATACCCATGCATCAAAGAAGACTAATGGCATCCTGGGCTACATTAAGGACGTATTGACAGCAGGGCAAGCGAGGTGATTTTTCCTCTCTACTCAGTATTGGTGACGCCACACCTGGAGTCCTGTGTCCAGTTATAGGCTCCTCAGTAGAACTGAGAGATGGACATATTGATGAGAGTTCAGCAAAGAGCCACAAAGATTATTAAGGACTGGAGCATCTCTCCTATGAGGAGAGGCTGAGAGATCTGGGACTGTTCAGCCTGGAGAAGAGAAGACTCAGGGGTGATCTTATCAAAGTATATAAATATCTAATGCAAAGGTACAAAGAAGACAAACTGAAACACAGGAGAGTCCCTCTCAAGAAAAATTTTACACTGTGAGAGTGACCAAGCATTGGCATGTGTTGCCCGGAGAGGTTATGGACTCTCCCTTGGAGATATTAAAAATTTATCTGGATGTGGTCCCAGGCAGGCTGCTCTAGGTGGCCCTGCTTGAGCAGGGGGAGTTGGACGAGATGACATCCAGAGGTGCCTTCCCACCTCAACCCTTCTGTAATTCTGTCAGCTCAAAGATATTACAAAAGGTGAGTAAATGAAGCCTCTGAGACCCTGTTTATTAAGAAGTCTGCTGTTACAACAGAGAACTGAGGCATATAGTCACATATCTACGTATACAGTGGATTGGTTGCTCTGCTGAGAAGTACTAACAGGATGACTTAATGTGCAGCCTCATTTCCTTAAACAAGCAGCCAGTGTTTGTCATCTGGCCTTGGGCACTTGTGATCAAAACAAGGGCAGAGACAGCACTATCTCATTTATGAGAGTGCCTGAAGTGGCCTTGATTACCTATTGAGGTATCTTAGTCCAAGAGAACAAGTTTCTTATCCATTTTATAATGCCTCCCTTGGTTTTAACATGGCATGTGCCTTATGTATTAATTAGTTTTCTTGCAACTCATATTTCAAAGGACTGTAGCTCTTCACAGCAAGCCAATAGGACTTATTCAGATATGAAGTCTCAAAAAATCATCAGGCTTTCCACACTCACACAGTAGCAGAAAGTTTGGCAATAGTACCTTCCATTTACTGTGGTGGAAAAAAATGTCATCAGATCTTAATTCAGTGGAAACTACTAAATTAAAATCCTTAAAGTATCTGGATCCAGGGAAATTCAGGGTTTGATTCTGCATCTATCAACTGAATGGTCATATTCCTCTTGTACTCTGTGACACCAAGACTAGCTCCTGGCCAAAGAAGCTTCAAGCTAAATACAAGTAGTACTTAGTGATGGTGAAGGGGGAACCCAACCTAATTTTCTTATAAATGTGAGTTTTTGTCATTCTGGAAACTCACTTTATTATAGATCTCTACATGCAGCCTTCCCTGAGGGAGATGGGTGGGTTTTTTCTACATATTTGCCTCAAAATTCCTCATCCTTGCTGGTTGCATAAATTAAAGTGATATGAGCATTGTCCCTCGTTATAATGATTTCTTACAGCATGAAGGGACTCCTGTGACAGCCAAGCAGCAATAGAAAGTGACTATCAGGCATTTGCTATCCCTT
Organism: Aegotheles bennettii; assembly: GCA_013398125.1. NCBI lineage: Eukaryota > Metazoa > Chordata > Aves > Caprimulgiformes > Aegothelidae > Aegotheles > Aegotheles bennettii. The sequence goes on from VZRW01002125.1 coordinate 268,335, forward strand.
CACTAGAAGAAGGTGCCCAACGATCCTGAGCAGGAGGTTCTCTCCTATCTGTGACAGGGCTGTGATGATCTTGCCTTCTGAATGGCAAGATGCCCACTTTGTAGGATTTTCTTCTTTATGTCTGTGCTTTCATGGTCTCTGCAGAGACTTTCACAGAAATTCCTAAATGAGAGCTTGTCTTTCCTTTTTATGATGTGGATCTGTGGCCAAGAAAAACTGGGCCAAGATCTCCAGGTTCACACAGGCCACCACAGCAAGCAACATCCGATCGTAACTGCCATACAAAGCTGAGCACATTTCAACTGGTGACCCAGCTGACTGATGACTGCTCACATAAGCCAGCCAGCCCTTTTATTGCTAACACTTTTAGCTGAGATCATTACTTGATTAAAAAAGTCTTGACCAGTCCCATCACTGTGGGAAGCCCAGACCAAGAAGACTTCATATGAAAAATCACTGTCACTCCAAATGAAACCTACCCTGCCTTTTCCCTTTGCTCTTTAATTCCCACTGTAGATTCATGTTCTGGTGAGTCATGACATATGCACAGCACATATGTATGAAATAAGTTGCCTCTTCTGCCGTGCCCCTGCCTTAGCTGCTTCCTCACCCCTACACCTCATTTTTGTTTCTAGACCTTATTCACGAAAAATTTCTAAGAAAGAAACATGAAAAGAATTTTCCCATAGCCACCAGTGCTGTTCTGACAGTACAAGTGTTATGTCAGCGCAAGATGGACAAATGCTAGATGGCAAAACAGATGGAAAATAATAATTCTTTATTTTACACTGCGAGCCTACCAAGAATTGCTTGCTAGTAATGAAATCTCTGCAACCACATCCCTGCAGATAGCTTGAATATGGCCTCATTTCAGAGCTGCTAAGCGAAATACTGAAAAGTGGCTTCCTCTTTGCAAATACATTTTTGTTTAAAAAGTTGAGGTTAAGCTGTTCAAGAGTACCAAGTGCTTCAGGTTGGACCTCTGGCCCCAGATAATGGAATTTTGTCCCATTGAATGTGACTGACAAAATGCTCCCAAGCACTCTCCTCCTGCATCACAGGGAGGACAGCCATGGGTACACAAATAAAGGATGGTTACATCTGACAGAGAAAGCTCAGTGAGCTGCCATAAGAGATGCCACCAGTGCTTTGTTTATTGTATAAAGCATGAGGGCCTACTTCTAGCTGAGGAAGTAAACAGAGTTTGTCTGCAAGCTTATCCTCCTACAGTGTTAAAATATTTCCTTCCTGCACTTTTTCATCTTCATTTTTGATTAAATGCCATGCCTCTGCTGTCTGCTGCTTCCTTCTCCCTTCTCCAGCGGTTCTCTTTTCTTCCAGCTTCTCTTTTCACTATTGCCTTTTCTCATTTGTTTTCCTCTGGGCCATCCTATGCAAGATCTCATCATGCACCATCATGTTTTAGCCTCTATAGACTCCAGCTAGTACTTGTAAGCTCCCCTGGCAGTTGTCCTGCAGCAGTGCTTCCACAGTAGCACTTTTTTCTTCCTTCGTCCCTAGCCAATTATGGGCATTTGTTTGCACTTGCACAAGGCACAAGCACATTCTTTTTTGAAGATCTTATCCCACAGCTATGTCCAATTCCTAACACCATTTGCATCATCTAAAATGCTGCACGCTTCATAGATGAAATGAGACCCTGCTGGCTGCTTACAGTGACTGATAAAATGGCAACCACAAAAATCCTAAAATATAAAATTCATCCATGTGGGCTGGTTCATGACCCTGGCAAAGCATCTGTTCATGAAACAATCCTAGTCTTTGGTCCTCCACTGATATAAGCATAAAGAAATTGGCAGATTTTTGTTACCTAACAGCACACTTTTCTGAGAGGTATGTGTAAGGAGACTTAAATAACCCTGGGAAGCATACAGTATAGCAGCAAAAAATGGTGACTCCAGCTACGAAACTCTGACACAGGAACCTCACTTAACATGTGGAATACTGTGTCTTCTCCTAGTTGGTCTGCGCTTTCAACCTCTTTTAAAGACTCAATAATTTATTCAGGAATGGTTTCAGTGGAGAAATCCTAATGACCACATGAAAAGCCTACTCACTGAAAATCAAAGTAATCAGCCTTTTTTTTCTTAAGTTGAGACTGAAATCAAAGAATATTATTTGTTTAGGAAAAAAGAAAACAACCACCTTCCTTAAGATGCTCTAACACTGTGCTACTGGAAACTTGTTATCTTCTTTCAGGATGTTACTGTGCATATGCTTGTTTGCCATTTTAGTGGACATTTTTCTTAAATGTGGCAAATAAGAAAGAAAGGAAGAAAGAAAGGAAGGAAGGAAGAAAGGAAGAAAAAGAAAGAAAAAGGAAGAAAGGAAGGAAGAAAGAAAGGAAGAAAGGAAGAAAGAAAGAAATTAAAATCACGATCTATTCATGTTTGGATAAGACTTTTTGAAGCTTAGCAACGGAAGTATCTGGAGTCCCACTTCAAGACCCTTCCCCTTCCACTTCATCCTCTCAAGCCCAGAGACCAAATGATACAGTCTTGCTATCAAGTGACTTGGCATTTTTTTCCCTGTAAGTGTTCAAAAAAACATATAGATGTGGCCCTTAGGGTCATGGTTTAGTGGTGTACTTGACAGTCCTGGGCCAATGGATGGACTCAAAGACCTTGAAGGTCTTTTCCAACTGAAACAACTCTATGATTCTGTGTTCCAGCCAGCAGTACAACCTAGTCCTTGCTTATAGTTGCTGAAGGATAGTGTGTTACTGTCACTGGAGCACAAAGCCAGGGAATTTACCTCTTTCAGTTCCCAGTTCTTCATCTGCTCATGCCCAGAAAAAGGAGTGAATGGGATGAGGTAGAGTTTTGGGAAAAGGTTGAGCAAGAGAGATAATCTTAACCTTAATTCCAGTATTTTCTCATTTTTTAACCTGTTTGATTCTGGCATCTTCGTAGACATTCCTTATGATGTAACTATATGCTATCAATTTAAAATATCCTTTTTATTTACAGGAAAGCATAAGAGTAAAATAAATGCATAATTTTCTTTGCACTGTAGCTGCATAAAAGGTTTATGAAATTGTCTGTGGCAGTTCCTTGACAAGGGAAGCCAGATATATTACTATAGTAACATTCCAAGGTGGTTGCAATGAAAATAAAATAATTCAAACTAAGGCAATATTTGCTCACATAACATGAGTCATTTGAATTGTGAATTCCTGACAATGGTGAAGAAGGGAAAAGTTGTCAAGGAAGATTCACAACATGTTCCCACTTTATACTGCAGAATCCAAAGGTTCTCACTGACAGTCAAGGAAAAGACAATAACACAAAAGGAGAACATATATTCCTCTTTAGCAGACTTAAGATAAGCACTAACAGTGGGCCGAGTTCTGTTTTCACATATGCTTTGAATTGCCTCTTGATTTCTGTACAAGTGCCTGTTTATAGCAGTGATATGTCTGTGCAGAGAGTGACTCGGTGCACTTTGGATCAGGCTGTGAATATGAAAGACACCACAAAGATCTTAATGATAGATCAGAGATATGCAGAAAGAATCTGAGAGCAGAATTTGCCCTGCACAAGAGCATGGGATCAAATGTGGTCATTCCTGCTATGCAACCCACAAAGTATATGTAATAATAAAAATAAAGCCTCTGTGCTCCTGAAGACCTTCAAGCTCTTAAACAAAAAATAGCTAAAAACAACGTGCCAAATGCTGTTCTTCCTGTGCAGCACCATTGATGTGCCAGGGATAGAAAGACAGAACCTGATATTAGGAGATTAGCACAGTGCAGGTGGGATCCACAGCACCATAAAAAGACAAGGTTATGATTTTTCCATATAGAAAGACTGATGAGGGACTTCTGCTCTGAGTGATTTCATTTTAGATGAGAGGCAGAGAAACAAATGGAATAGAAGACTGTGTATATCTCTCTAATGTGCTGTAGCAGTTTGGCTCGATACAATGGCACCTGGGAGTTTGGGGAGATACTCCTTGAAACTGTAAATGTATAGGGAAAATGCAGTCATATCAGACACAGAGCCCTCCATCTCTCATCACTGGAGCTACCTGTTCCTAATATATGCTACAGTTACTCAAGAGTGGGCAAACACACTTCAGATTCCATAAACACTGAGAAATAAATTGTGCCTGGGAGTAGTAGCCTTGCCCTATAAAACAAGGGATGGCATTGATATAAAGCCGATTTGCCTGACTGCCATTCTTAGCCTTCAAGAGAGCCTGATTTTAGGTGAGGCAGTTCTGCAGGCAGCTAGCTGCTTTGGCTGGGGGTGGGGGCGGGGGGGAGGACAGCACAGGAGCAAAGGAAATACTTCAGCTTTATCCTCTAAAATCCAATCCTCTCCTTTAAGAATATTTTTTTTTCAAAATCACCTTGACAGTCAGTGTAGTCAGCTCTGAAGCAGGAAAGTTCAAAGACATTGTGCTTCTATTGCCTAAATTATAATTAGTCTGTGGGTACATGGGGAACTTTGAAGTTGTCAATTTTCATGTGCCCTGTTGACTTAAAGAGACCAAAGACTTTGGCAACGTTCAAAGCTGCCCTGTGCACATGTGTAAAGGATTCCACAAGTGCAAATGTGGTGATTTAGGTCTTAGCCTGAAAGAGCTTTTTAAGGACGTGCATGCTAATTCCAAAAATAAACCTTCCACACAGACCTGTAGGCTTCCAAAGAATAGCTGCAAAGTCAAGTCCCCAGAAGTGCTGAGACCTGCAGACTCAGTACAGACCACTGTGTCTTAGTTTAGTGTAAGATGCTCTGAGCAATAAAATAGTGTAAGCGATAAAATCACCCAGTTTGTAGGAAAAACAGGTTGTGCTCATTTCCATAAAAATCCCTGCTTTGGTTGGGCTACTTTTGACTTACAGTGAGAGATGAATGTGACCTGCTCTCTCTCTCTCATGTTAGGCTGCAGCTGTGCCCTCTAGCACTGTATATGTATTCCAAGCTCATCTAGATGTCGAAACAAAAGCACAAATTAGATGACAATCTTCCATTCTTTCTGTGTGCTGCCAATACCTGTTTGTCAGTATAATGGTATTAATCATGTATTATTTATAGTGGAACATTGGAGGCTTCCATTTTTCCCTTTTGATTTATTTGTAGGACAACAGGTGCACAGCTTAAGCAGGTGTATGGATGTGTGCATATGTTGTGAGTTTGCTGATAGCCACAAAACATCTTCAGTAAATTATTACTTGTATCAAAGCTGCCATTATTTTTATTTCATGCCTAAACTTAATTCCACAGCTGTTAGCTCCCACAGTCCATTATCTGCTTTGTGTTGCAACTGTAGTAATGCAAATCAAAGGTGCAAGACCACTTCTCCAACCCTCCAAACCCACATCCCCTCCAATCAAAACATCCCTAAAACATACACTGCTTCCAGTTTCGGAAACTTGGGAAAGGTACTGAAAATGTATCAACAGTTTCCATTGGCAACTGCTGCAGAATAGCACGATACCAGTTCAACAGCTGACATGAAATGCCTTTCCATATGTAAAGCTGTGTCTTAAACACACAAGGGACACTAAGAATAAACTTGGTACTTTCTTTTTCTTTTGTCTAACAGCAAATGGGTTGTGAAGAAGTGCTGGATGCTTTAAAAAAATGCAGTTATAATTTTGAATCCAAGCTGTGAGAACACTCATTGGAGACAACTGTTCTCTCATGGGCTAGCCTTGAATAAACAATCACAGCTCTGTGTGATATTACTTCTTAACCAGATTCTAGCATTGAGCTGTTGCCTTGCCATGGTTACTTGCCTTTTAAACCAATGTTTCTTTTCCTTCCTTTTTGCCAAGATTCTTGCTTGTTTGGCAGTGGCTCGTTCTCATTTGAACTTTTGCCCCATTTTCATCTCCACCAATTTTTTACTCTAAAAGAACCTTTTCACTGATATCTTTTTGTTGTCCTGAATTTCTTTTCTGTGTGTGAGAACTTACTTGGGGACATGGCTTACAGGAAAGAGCCCAAGTGACTGTCATCTTCTGAGTATCCAGCAGCTGGCAGGCATCTGTGGGGAGATTAGAAAACAAAGCCACAACAGCACAAGACGGCAGCCACTTCTGAAATAAAATTAAATAGGAAAGAAGGACACACACATATACACACACAAACTATCAGGTCATTCACTGGGAGATTTATTTGTGGTCGTCAGATCCTGAGCTCGCCTCACTTGAATTCATCTGAGGATAACACTGTTAAAACCCATGTAAGAGCATCAATCCGCCACGTGGGGGTCCGAGGCAGAATCCCTTGTGTTGTGCCCCTGGAGCTGGCAGAGCATGGGGGTCCTGTGGATCATATTAGAGTACTAGGGAAGGGCAATGTCTCTGGTTGCCTAATTCTCCAGGCAACCTGGAAGAAACAAATCAACAATTTCTATAAAGAAGCTAAAACTCCTCTTACATGAGGAGAACAGATCATCTTGAAATACCTTGACTTTTTTTTTTTTTTGTTATGTTTTTGGGATTTTCCAAAAGGAGAGAATAAATGGAAACTTTCTGAAAGTTCTCTCCAAAATACTTATAGCCATACAGTCGACTATTACTATTCCCACAGCTGAAAAAGAAAAAACCCTCAGCATTCTCTTATTTGCTCGTTCAGTTTCTTATTCATTAGAAGACTTCACTGTGTGGAAAGGCAAGTACATATGTATAACATACATGTGCACACATACAAAAATACAGTGACAGTATTTCCTTCTAGTATTTATTATTGGTAAAATCTATTTGCTTACCAGAAGCATAAGTGCCAAATTTCTGGTGTTAGTGAACCACGGTTATTACTATTTAGAAATCTCTCAGTCTTAGGCTGTATCATTTGGGGCTGTTTTTAATGTAAAGTAAAACCTAGTTCAAGCTTCTAGGACTACAGGTCCCTTTGGTTCTGTATGCAAAATGAATCAGAGTAACATCCTTCATCTATGTGCATCATATATTCTGCTAGAAAAACCGGAGGCCAATGATTTAGTCATCTTTATTCACAGCTTAATAAGGAGCTGTGTTCATAGACTAACATACACCTACAACCAACTTCTCACCATGTAAAATCTTCTAATTGATATTGAAATACAGGAAAACCAGCAAGTTACCTCTTTCTTTTAAAACATAATCTTACCAATATTTCGTATGTTAGAAAACGTTAAATTAAATCAGACAATTAAAAGTCTATCTGTGTTCCCTCTTACTTATCAACTTTAAGAGTGCAATTTTCTTCAGAGTAGCAAAAATCAATACTCTGAGATAAAATTTCTAACAAAAATTCCCATTCTCATAACATTTTATTGGCATTTTAGTTTTTATTCTGTATTGAAATAGTAAAATGCAAAGAACAATGCTCTTTTTTTTTGCTAGTAAAAGGTCTTCATTTACTTTGAAACACAAGCAGGCGGTACAATTTCAGCTGAGTTTAATCATTTTATACATCCTTGGTATCTCTTCATTTGCACAGAATCCTGGCTGACAAAAAAATCACTAGCTAATTGACTAGAGCATGTTTTATATGTGAGTATTGGTAAAAATCTGCTCCTCAACCCCCTTGTGTCTGAGCTGGAAGTGGGCAAAAGTGCCCCTCCAAGCGCAGCACTGTACTGTGCTGTGTAGCTGTAACCTTGTGGCACTTTATCCCTTAATGCCTAATACATAAACTTCTAGTTGAATCTAGCTGAACTACTCTGTTTTGCTGTAGCATACGTACAGCAGCAAATCACTGCACTACCTTGGGCACTGAGGGAAAGTTTTACTTTCCAATATGTCACTCCATCCAGTGTGGGAACACAGACATTTCTATGAGAAAGACAAGATCCTTTCCCATAACAAAGCAGGAGACCGAGAAGGAAGGATATTCAAAGACTTGCATAGGGTTTGGACACATGGTAGTAACACTTTGCTCCATTCTAGGCTCTCCCATCTGATGATTTCAAAGTTATTCGTATAGCTTGAGTCATCAGAAGATGCCAAGGTGGACATAAATATTGTGCCCACTCTATGGCAGGAAAGCAGGGGCACAGCCAAGTTAGGTAACTTCAGTCCAAGACTCACAGTGAGACCCACACCTAACACAGCTCCTGCTGCACGCTTGTTTCTTGTGCTAGAACTGGTCTTTCTGGTGAATGGAAGCCTCCTTTGATAGCTGGCTCCTGTGTGGTGAACAAAACCAGCACAAAATGGTACCTTGCAGAAGTGTCAATGAGAGCACACACTGCAATACTGTGTCACTGGCTGTGCAGCTCCCACCAGGTAGCAATTACTGCAGAATTTGCCCCACAATATGTAGACACAATAATCCTAAACTGCTGGCAAACCCTGTTGTTCGGCACCGTAGCTATTCTGGTATTAAGCCAGGCTCACACAGGCAGCCCAGCTCAGCCTTTGGGAAGGAGGCTTCTCCCCGTACAATGCTGACTTGAGTCCCAGTGCAGAGTGTCACTTTCCCACACTGAGTAGTCCCTTGATCTGTGAGTAGTGCCTATGACTTCTACCGGGACTACTTGCAAAGGACAATGCGGCTCAGCAGGCTCTTTGTAAATGTGTGGCCCCGATTCATTCATCAGTAACAATGACCCCTGTAATCATTGACAATGCCTTTGGGCCTCCATGTGTAAAAAAAAAGTGCTGCTATGCCAAGCCAAAGGGAGAAAAATTTGTGCAGTGGTGGTGGCTTTAAAACCGGAATTGTGAAACGCTATTTGTATCGAGAGATGAAATAACAAGAAGTGGGAAGGGTGAGAAAACATGCAAGGAAATAGGCTTAGGGAAACAGAAGCTGGAAGTAATCAATAAATCATAGAATAAAGTAAAGAGAAAGAACCTTTAGAGTGCCCAGGCTTAAATGTCAAGAGTATTAGAACAAAAGAACTCCAAGCAGGAGAATGTGTGACAGACGAATATGCTGAAACTCTGACAGAAAAGCATGCTAGCTCCTGAGCGTGGAAAGAGTACAGACAACAAAGGGCAGCAGAGAAGAACAGAATAAGAAATTAGGAAACTGCACAGGTTCCTCTTCCTTAAATGGTTTGGACACACAGGACCAATATTATTGTTTCTAGAAGATTTTGAGGAGTGAAACTGGAAAAAAAACCCATCTCAGTGGTGGAAATGATCAGTTTTAAGCTATAGAGTACACTGGGAATGTGCTATCACATATGCATGAAGATATGCCACCATTATTGCAGTGTAATAGGACCTTGCTTACATTACACTACACCAAAAAGAAACAGAGCCAGCCAAGGCAGAGCTGTTGTTATATTTATCCCTTGTCAAATTCATACAGCTAAAATTTAGGTTTTTTTCTAATGACACTCTTTCAGTGATGTACTTCATCACGCATAGCTCTAGGCACATGTGGTTGCCCCACTGAAATTATGTATAAAAACATACACTTAAAGTTAAGCTGGTACTCAAAATGTTTTTCCAAGCTGAAGCCTCTGTGTTGATGGATTACCTAGTTAGCTATAAATTGCATGGTTACATCTGGTTTTGGCTACTGGCTCAGATACCTGTTCTGTTTGAAGCAAGCTTATAATGACTGTTATTCATGTAATACAATAGATCCTTCTGGCACTGCACGTGTGTAGATTGTGAAAACTAAATTTTCTTTTCAAATGGGGTTTGCAGTCAACTGAGCAAAGGCTGCTTGTGCTCTCCTCAGCAGAAACCTGTATGGAAAGAAACTACCACAATTCCATGTACTTTGAAGAGCAAAATTTGGGAAGCCTTCACAGAGGCTGCTGGGACATATCTGTCCCAGTGAAAGGCAGACAGACCTCTGGCCCTGTGCTTTGGGCAGTGGATTTTGTCAAGCATGACAGGTGTAGGGGGTCCTGCAGCTCTTGTGGCACACTGATGGTTCTCAAGAGTTCTGGTGGCATTGCCCGCTGCATAGGCCTCTTGTTTGGGCCAAGGCCCAAATAGATACCCTTTGCAAAATGTGTGAGGTCAGGATATGGCTGTAGTAAAAAGTAATTAAAACACACACACAGGGTATTTGCTGTTGTGGGACTAAAGCATCCACGTGGACCACTCAATCAGCAACAGGGGACTAAAAATACATTGAATAGGTTGTAAAATACTGTAAGTTTGAATCAGGTGATGATGCTGAGAGGGAAACAGAAGTCCATTTTGAAGAGTCTTCATTAAAGTATCTTGTCTTTTTGCTGCATGCACACAAATGACAGTGCTAATGTGCAACAGTAATGTCAGCATGTAAATTGAGTGTTCATGCTTGTGTTAATGTCGCTGAGCATGCCCACTACAAATAAGTGATGTTCCTAAAAACCTGATGGATCTGACGTAAGCAGTGTTGAGTCAGGCAAAAATAAAAGTTACTGCAAGTGCTCATTTGACAGCAAAGGATTTCGTGGTATGCTTCAGTGAGACATTTAAAATTTCACTCGTAATTTTATGAAATGTCTCTCATTCAAGTTGTCAAAGCCTGACAGGCTTGTTAACAACATCAGGGGGTGAACGGTCCTTCATCTTCTTGTTCTTGCTCAACTGAATGATCGATGAACAAACTAAAACTGACAGCTGTTGTGAAGATATCGAGAATTAAAGGAGATAGAGAAGATGTTTCTAGCCTGCCTAATTCTACTCATGCCTAATTCAGCCTAAAGAAGTTGATATTCCATTCAAGAAAAGGCTGGAAAGGCAGGAAGAACAGTAGCCTAGATCCTGGCCTTAAGTCCAGCTGTTCTGCCCACTCCAAGCAAGGCCACTAGAGTGGCACCAGGAAGAGCAGCTCCAGAGACTGGAGTCCATAAGTTATTTTCTGTTTCATGGGGTCTACTTCCACCAGGAACCAAGGAGCTGGGAGGCCACTGAAGGAATAAACACGAAAGGTTGTCAATGTCCCCAGGATTTGCACAGTATCTTGACAAATTTGGCTCTTAACAACAGCAAAACAAAATCTCAAGCTACAATCTTTTTGTTAAATATTTGGCCTTCATTAAAATTTCAGGACTTTTTGCTGATGTTAGCTCTCATTTTAAGTGAATGTCTTCAGTTCCTGTCTTAGTTTCCCTGAATTTCCCAGAAAAAAAAAGTAGTGATGTACATGAGATACTGTGTTTTTTCACTGCATATCAATACTTGCTAAAAGCCAATTTTGACCAGATGTACTTGAAACCTCATTCTAAGAATTAACCAGGGAACCAGAGCATGTTACGTGAATAAATGGACACACAGATCAGCTAAGGTTTTGAACATGAGATAAACGTTATACCAAACCATACAAATGACATGCAGATTAAGAATGACTCCAGTCTCCGGATCTGAAATACACTGGGACACTCCACATAGTCTGCTCGGAGGTATCTTGTGATCAGGAAGGCAGATATTATTAAATAAATTACTTCTTAGAAGTTATTCAGCTCTTCTGTCAAGCCAGAAAGGTCTGTACTGAAGTTGTTGCATGCTTGGCCAACCTGGTAGACTTCACTGACAAGATTGGTGTATTAGGATTTGGTGTATTAGGAGAGAGCAGTGGATGTGATTTCTCTCAACTTTGGCTGGGCTTTCAGCACTGTCTCCCATAACATCACTCACATAACATCCACAAAATTATGAATTACAGAGTAAATAAATGGACAGTGAGATGGACTGTAAACTGACAGAAGTGCTGGACTCAAAGGCTCGTGATCACTGACAGGTCCAGCTGGAGGTCAGTCACTAGTGGCATACCCCAGAAGACACTGGGACCACTACAGTCTTCATTAACAACCTGAACGGTAGGACAGTGCATCCTTGGCAATTTTGCAGATGTTATAAAACTGGGAAGACTGATTGCTAGATCAGATGATTGTGCCTCCATTTCAAAGGGACCTTGACGCACTGGAGAACTAGGCTGACAGGAATCTCATGAACTAGATGATCTTTAAGATCCCTTCCAAACCATTCTATGATTTTATGAAATGCCAAGTCCTGCATCTGGGGAGCAACTGCCCTATGCACTAGGATAGGATGGAAAGCGACATTGTAGAAAAGTCCCTGGGGGTCCTGGTGAACAACCAGTTGACCAGGAATCAGCGATGTGCCCTCATGGCAAAGAGGACCAACAGCCTTCCAGGCTGCATGAAGCGCAGCATCACCAGCAGGTGGAGGGAGGTGATTCTCCCCATCTGCTCAGCACTGGTGAGACACACTCTGGAGTGCTGGGTCCAGTTCTGGGTTCCCCAGTACAAGCGAGACATGGACTTACTGAAGCAGGTCCAGTGAAGGGCCACAAAGCTGATTAAGGGTTTGGAGAATCTGATATACAAGGAGAGACTGAGAGCTGGAACTGTTCAGCCTGCAGAAGAGAAGGCTCTGAGGGATCTTATCAATATGTATAGACACCTGATGGGAAATAGCATGGAAGCTGAAGCCAGACTCTTCTCACTGGTGGCCACTGACAGGACAAGAGGTAATGGGCACAAACTGAAATACAGGAAATTCCTTTTAAATGTAAGAAAACCTTTTTTTACTGTGAGGATTATTGAACACTGGAATAAGTTGCCCACGGAAGACGTTTCCCTCCTTGGAGATACCGAAAACCTCAACGGACCTGGCCCTGAGATCTGAATATGAGTTTCCCCTGCTTTGAGGGGGATTGGAGTAGATGATCTTCAGATGAACCTTCCCACCTCAGGCATTCTGTTATTCTTTGACAGCCACATCTTCATCTACACCTTGGACACATCAGTAAACTGAATGTCTGTTACTTTTATTCTGAGAATGGCATATATGACCAGTGATTTTTCCAGAAAGTGTATCAGTTTATTGTCATTTCTTTGACATACAAGCTGAATTTAAAACTATTGTCATCTTTGTTTTTCCTGTTTTTTACTTCAATTTTGCAGAGTGCTCTCTAACGAATAAAGTCTATAGTGTATCTCACACAATGAGAAAAGGTAAGAAGCCATTATCCTCTATTGAGAAAGAGCTATTTTTAAAGCTGTGTTTGTTACCTAGTTCTGCTGAGTCAGCACAAAACCTTTCTTACTTTGTTGTGTAGTACTTTGTGTGTGCAACGTGTATACCAGAGATTCCTTTGTAAGCATGCAATACTTTAAGGGCTGGTGTTGCTATCCTGGAATTAGTGACTCTGCATGGTGCCACTCAGAGGTGGAAAGACACTTTAAGGAGATGCAGTTTCCTCCTATTTCATAAGGTCAGCTGTCCATCACTGACTGTCCATCACCAATGGTGGATTTTGTATCTCTGCTGCTCCTTCTGTATCTCCATAGAATGCAAAAGAGTAATTTCCTCCTCTCCACTGTGTTGTTTTACTACAGGCAGAAGCTATGCCTAAGTATAGTGGCAGGTCTCAAATCAAATCTGTACCTGTTTCCCCTGCAATTTTAGGACTTGGGACAATCCACAATGCCTCAGTTCTGATTCAGGTGTTCCCCTGAACTCCCTAGGGAATCACAGTTGTATAAAACTTCAACATTGCCACAACTATGAAACCTCATGTCAATTCTGAACCACTTGCATGACTGCTACATAGAGATCTCAGCTACCTCCATGAAAAAAAAATCTCACTGAACTTCAGACAGAATTTGGAGTAAAATTGAGGTAGGAGGGAGGAACAGACAGCAGGGGAGAGAGGAGTGCTCATGAAAGACTTCAAAATGGAGGGAATTCATTCTTGCTGATGAGAAGGCCTTGAGGAACTCAACCTACAAATTACTGCATTGTTGCAAGAATGAGAGAAAAATCACTCATTGCTACAAAAGCATCATAGAGCCATTCAAGCACACAGAAAGCTTTTCTGAAGACCTGCGTTCTGTGAAGCTATGGAGCCCCAAGACATTTTTTTCCAACTTTTTTCCTTTACAATTCAATTTTCCATGCTGTGTTACCTGTTATTTAGTGTGATTATACATATACGTATATAAATGTAAATACAAGTATGTGTGTGTGTGTATGCAGGAATAAAACCATATGAGCATATGTTTGTTTATTTCTGCTCTGAGTATACAATTACTACAGGAAAATCCTTTAGATGCAGAAATGTTTCACAATCCACTATTTTTTGCCTTCTTCCTACATTTGTCATGCCAGCACCAATTAGTTTACAGGGATTATTTCTAGCTCTAGTCAGTGGCAGCAGTCCCCAGCTGGGGTAGCAGTGAGTTCGAAAATAATTTTAGGCCAATATTTGTCCAGAGCTGTGTGCTAAAATAAACACAGGACACGTGTATTTGTGTACAAGGCTCATCCTGGCCTTCACTGCTGCCCAGCTGCTAAGTAAACAGTCCCCAATCCTTTTCCCAGCATGAAGCAGGATGTTTGGGAGCAGGGAAGCAGGGTGCTCTTCTAGCAACAAGCAACACGTGCTCTCTGTCTGCACTCCATGCTGGTTATAGCACCTGTATTGTGAACTGGAGACCTGGTCACACAGGCAAGGCTGGGGCTAAGACCCTGGGGCAGCAATGCCCCACCTGGCCCCAAAAGTCACCCTGCTCCATCCAAGGCTTAAGGGTGGCACACGCCTGGGAGCATCACTGGTGGGCAGGGAACCAAACAGCTCACTGAGTCCTCTTCAGCCCCACTCAGTGCATGTGCTGAAGTTAGTCACTACCAGTAGCTGCTGTATTTATAGAGGTATGTTGCAAGTTTGACGTAAGATACAATTTGTTTTTTCTGTGTATCAGGGCAGAGGTGCCTTTCTTTTCCCCTTCTTCAGTTCTTGGATAAACCCTTACTTGTTTTCACAGGAACATTAGCTCAAATCTGCTGCTACTGTGCACAGTCGATAAAACTATTGCTTGGAAAGACCATATGTCACATGGAACTGCTCAAGAGGCATGAAGCCCTGCTTTTTGCCAATCCTTTCAAGATACAATTTTATGCTCAGTTAAAATGGAAAAGAGCATTATGTTTAAAGATAAACCTATTTACTGTGCAACCGCTTTGCTAAATTCTGTCATCAAATTACTTGTTAGTAAGACATTTGGACTGCCTGTCTTTTTTTTAAAAAAAAAGTTGTTACACTTCTCTTTCTCCTTGTTTATCAGTTGCTATGACAATGCTAATGACAATATCATCACAGACAGGGACTAAAATGTTTTACTAGAGGCAAGAAAAGACCAAATCAGTTCTGAGGAGAAAGTTCCCCTTATTAATATACCTCTTGTTACCCTCTTTGACCCAGGTAGTTAGCCAATGTTCAGGGTCCCTACAGGTTGTTTCTGTTTGGAGAACAAACGAATGAGGGAGTGAATTGGGCTTTTTAATGCGCTTCTGTTTGTTTAGAAAAAATGTACACAATTTCTCCTTACTCTGGGCACAGCGGGAGTCAAAACAATAGGCAGTGCTTTCTCTTTTCAGACTTTCAAGCTTCTTTTGAGCCACCACTCAAGCTCGCTCTCTCTTAGCTTTCTCTCAGGGTCATGCTACAAGGGTTTTTCTCGCTGGCTCTGGTGTGTCCTTGCTACTTCCTCTATCTGCTTCTCTGATGTTTCTGCTGTCACTTTCTGAATGGCTCTGTTTCATCATATAGCCCCTTGTCCCCAGCGTCTGCAGTTAGATCCTGGAGAAAAGCCTCAGCCCCCACATTTCAGCACTGCCAGGCATGTGAGGTGTGGGTTTTGTGGTGTGGTATGTATGGTGTGGTTCCCGGGGTCTCCACGAGCATGTCCCACAAAGAAAGTAGATTTTACGCTTTTCCTTAGGGAAGGGAAGCTTTCTCACCCACCATCTTCAGTGAGGTTTCCTTGCTGACTTTCAGCATAACACCGAATTTATTTCCAAAAGTGTATTTTTGCTCCTTGTCAGATCAGTTTCTGTACAGTAGAGCTATGAGGTGGGGGAGTAGAATATAGGTTACTATTTCCTAACAAAGTAGCCTCTGATGCAGCTATAATAAAGTTGTGAAAAAGTCCTAGAGGAGTTAAACAGATCTGACAGCATTTAATTTCCATAAATTTAGGGCCTGATCCTGGTTTTGTTTTCCTAATGAGTACTAGAGGGAGATAACGCACAAGCTTCAGACAAACTAGACAGAAACAATGGCCCAGCTCAGCAAGGAAAGGCAGGCGTGCGATGGAGCTGCTGGGACATTTTCATACCCGACAGAGGTAACTCTAGTGTTCCTGCTCTGCATTCACCCATCTCTGTTGTGATCAACAGGTCTCCTGTCCAGGCCTGACTGTGCTACACAGATACTGCTTTGGCAGCAGCTCTGCTGCTGACCCTTGGGGCTCTACTATTTGATTGGAACAAAGGTTGCATATAGCGTAATCTCTGCCCAGGCAGAGCAAATATCTTTGATTTTCAACAGCAAAAACTTGTAACAGTTGCATTTTCTTTTGTTTTTAGGGAAACAAACTCAAGGAATTTTAAATTCTCTTGGTTTATGCCACAGCTATTTACATGGCCCACTCAATACATAAAGAAGCTTCTTCTAGTTGTTCTCAGGCAAGAAACATCTCTGTTTTCCATATTTATTTTTATCATTTCTTCCATAAACCCATCTCCTACCACTCCTCACCTCCATCTTTGTGTAGGTGATGGGCCATGATGTGGTTCAGTGTAGACTCTGAATGGGAAAGATCCTCTGGTATTACCTCACACACCTACTGCTTTGAAAATAACTCCTTCACTACCTTAGATGAACCAGTTAAAACTCTCCGAGGGCCCCAGCAGAACAAACGGGTGTCTTTGGCCACATTCACAGCAGTAGTACTTTGGTACTGATGAGAGAGTTGAAAGCTGTCTTTCTAGAGTGCATTGCCACCCATTAAACTGGAGCCATGGTGATCTTGATGTCAGGAAAAACCTCTGAATTCAACAGAACCTAATTTAAATGGAAGTTCACATGCCAGAACAGAGGGAGCTTGCACCTTTAATTAAAAATCTCAGGCCATCCACTCACCAAGGAGTTTAATCTCCAGACATTAATCCCCAGGAAATACCCCTTACTGAGGCCATTATTTCTTAATTAATACACAGTGAACAGTATATGTTTGGTTTAGCCTTTGAGAAGGGAGGCAAGTTTTTTCCAAGTGCTGGAGATGGTAAGCAGCTCTTAGCATGGAGCATCCAGTGGGCAGGAAAATCCATTTTCCTTTTATAACTTTGAAGGAAGCAGTTCAACAACATCTAGTAAGATTGACAACAGGTATTCACAGGTTTACGTGTTGTTAATTTCTTCCATTGTCAGTAAATTGACAGTCACTTTGATCAGATTCTGGGCGAAAGTTCTTCACTCCTGAGCTACTATCTTCAATAACCCACTCTACAATAATTGTTCTCTGTCCAAGTCACTCTCAGAGAAAGGATTTGAGAACATGTCTCCCATCCCTGAACCAATGGATCAATCCCAGATTTGTACAAGTCAGCACATATGCCAGCAGTATCAATCTGATACCAGAGGAGAGCACTCAAGTTGATTTCTGTTGAACCTGTTCTGTGACTGGTCTTTATGTTGCCTTTATCCTTACACTGACCTTTTGCTGGCTGCAAGACAACAGCCAGTCTCAGTCAGCATAAAGCTGGGTGATGAAGATAACCCATCAACATTTTTGGAACCAGTGTGAACCCAATGTCAGCACTTGCAGTACAAATCTAGCTGGGTTGTATTTGGTCTCATAGGAGGAGCACTGGATCTGGACTCACCGCATCATTGAACCACAGCCTCAGAAGCGTGCCCTAAATGCAAGGAGATTGCCTTATGAGGCCATTTTGCCTCAATCTCTCCTTTTGGCTGTGTTCCACTTTGCTTTCAATGCTTGCATAGTCACTGAGTCAGAGAGCATGAGAATAACTCTTTAGTGAAGGGCTTAGGGCACTTGCTGGAGCAGAGAAACACATGAGTTCCAGCATGGACTGAAGTGCTTCAGCAAAGTGAACCAGTGTCAGCAGGAGCAACAAGCCACCTCTAGCCCCATAGTACTTGTTGTCTTAATTAGCCAAAGTCACACATCATCTGAGGAGGACAGACATGGCATTTGGGGTATATATATCCCCATTCTCTTGCTCTAGCAGTGACCACTGCCCATGTGGGGAGTGGGTACTATCTTATCCCATCCTTTCCGACCCAGCCACTGTGTGTGCATCCATCCAGCACTTTTCCTGTGGAACCAGTAAGAGCTGTGCTGCTTGTGTAGCAGCCCCACAGTGAGGTTCCATTCTGCAGCACTGCCACTGAGCTCACTGCACCCTCCTACTTACATAAGGAGCTTATTTTTATTGTTTGCACTTGAAATTTATCCACTTCAGTGTGTTATCCTCTTTCATTACATACCTAACAAATCTGGGCTCATCATTTCCTCTGTGTTGTGCCCAATGTGTTCTCTGGGAATAGAAGGTTTGAATAGCTGTATCTAGCAAATGGAAAACCAGTTGTAGTTAAGGCCTTATTATTACTCCTTAACATTTGCATCGTGGTATTACTTGGAGGCCTTAGTGACTGAAGCTCTATTTAGTTTGAATCTGTGCATATCTATGCTGAAAAGGCAGTATGTACTCTAAATAATTCATGGGAGAAGAAAGAATTCTTTGCTGAATGTAGCTTGCCAGCAATGTAGTTTTGCTTAGTCTAAGATGGGAACCCTCGCCTATCTCTTGTCTCTGGTAATATCTTGTTATGGTGAGGCAGTTTTCTCTACCTTCACTTTGCAAATTTCTTCTCTAGCTTACTTCTGAGTGAAATGTTAACCATGACAAGCAAACCCACTCTCAGCCTGTACATGTAAAGTGGCCACACAAGGTTTTATACTTGCTTTAGCCACAAATTAAGAAAAAACAAAACAAAACAAACAAAAAAAAACCAAACAAAAAAAGAAGTCAGAAAACCACTACTTTAAGTACTGGACATGGTGTCTTTATGGAAGCTGTCATTTTAAACTTTAAAATATTTTTGATTTTCCATCTGAAATAACCAAAGACAACAAGTGATTGAGAGCACCTAACAAAAATGATCCAGAGCACAGAGAGGTTTAAAAGCAGTCTCCGTGGTTCTCTAGTCTTAGAAGTGAAGCAAAAATGATGGGCAGAGGTAGGGTCTGATGTTTGGTTCTGCATAACGGTGCTTGAACCTGGGCAAACAGAGGAATGGGAACCTATTGATTCTTTCTTAGGGCTCACTAAGGCTTACCTGATGCTCAGGAGAAGCCTAAAATATGTGCTAAGTATAGGTCTTTTCCTCAGCCTTCTTCCATAGGTGCACCTGTAAGTATGGAAATGGAAGACTGTCTGCTGGAACTACCAGACCATCCCACATGGCTCGCAAATCAGTAGCAGCTTCTTAGACACAGTTCACGTAGGGGATGATTGAAGAGGGAGCCCAGAAAGTCAGGCAGATCACCCCTTCCTTTTAAAACCCATACCTGGCAAGAACTAGTGAGGTCTCTTTCTATCAAAGACTGCTGATGATACAGTTCTGGGGAAAAAATATCCACTTTCCACAAAAATTCGTATTTCTAAATGCAAATATTGCACACATTTTTAAAATCTGAATGTTATTTTAAAGGCTAATTTAAAATGTCATTTTAATATCTAAGCTTTATACAGACCTTTTCACACTATGTCTTCATGTTTATATACTGTTCGTGGTGTGTGCACTATTATTACCTATGTAATATCAGGACAGTTGAAATATGGTTTAATTTTACTGTCATATCCCTAAAGACTCCTGCTATCTAGTACCAAAACAACTGTAATACTCATATAACTCTTATTTGTGATGTAATGAAATAAAATTGACAGTTGGAGCATTACAACATAAATGGGAGACACTTGGTACTAGAAGAGAGTTATCTTAAATGGATATAATTATCCTTAAATAGAAATTACCCGTAATATTTTTAAAAGAGCACTGAATTTAAAAAAAAAATCCTTCTCATCTCTGAATTATACTTTAAAAATTCTTATATTTTTTCTTTTCCCTAAATTTTAGTAAAATGTATATTTCCTTTACTATTTCCAGCAAAACACTAACTCTGAACTTTCCTAAACTACAAAGATAACAAAGACTTTCAGTAGTATATTGCTGATCTTGCTACCAATCATATTTTCTGTTTGGGTTTTTTTGATGCCACCTGGTATTATCATTTATATTCTCAACGCTTCCTTTTGGCTAAATCATGCATTTATTATGCATTATGCACTTATGCTAACTCACAGGAAATTTTGGGATACTACACATCCTAAAACTAGGACAGATTTTGCAGTCTCCTGTCTCTGTTTCATCCTACCTTCTCTTTTTTTCACGATTTACGCTGAAAGACTCACCTTAAAAGCACCACAGTAAGGTGAATTCTCACTTGTTTTTTCACTTTTCTCACACGTAAACTCCTGGGCAAAGACTTCAGCAACAAAACGTGTTGTTACAGACCTCTAGTGAACTCTCTTGCAAAGCACCAAGATGGATCAGTTCTATCACACTCTATGCCAGATAATTTGGGCAAGTTTTATAAGAAGCTGAGAAGTTGTTTCTTGTCTTGGTTTCTATTAAACTTTTACATGGTGCACAATTTACTGATGTTATTTATTCTGACACTTTATTCAGTTATTGCACTATCCCCTATCTTTTTTTTCCTAGACTTCCACAGAGGGTTGTTTGACCTTGTGCAATACTCACCACTCAAGAGTGATGTGTGAGACGGGACAGCTATATCTTATTCCATGTATAGAGGGGAGAATTCTTTCTGTTGCGACCATTGTGATCTCTGACAAACACTGAAAAGGGCAGGCCTCGCCAGTTAACCCTTTGCAAAGTTATGCCAAACCCATTGCACAAGTTCCTTATGAAGCATGCATCTTCAGCATTCCAGGTGCTAAATGGACTGGAATATTTTCCCCAGGTATTTTCCTAAACAAGCATGCTGCTCAGGTACAAGATAACTCACTTGTGTATCTTGATGTTCTGCATCCTTGTTCTGATGATATTTCCTCCTTCCACCCACTAGAACTGTTTCCCCAGTGCCAACACATTTTAGATGGAATCTGTGGTTGACAGCTGAAAAAAACCACAACCTCCAATTGCTATTTACAATATGATTAGACAGGTCAAGTTTAACCTCAGCATTGTGTGCGAACCTGTTATCCAGTCTTTCGAATGATACACTACTCAAACCAGCAGTGGGGCCAAGGATGGAAAGAAAACCTTGATTGTAACTTGTCTGCTGATGATTGGAATTTGTTATGAAAGAACACTAACACGATCATCATCGGCACCTTTCACCAAAGGTAGGGAACATTTGTGTCTTTGCATTGTCACTGTACCTGTAGCTGTGTGACAGATGAGCAGAGGTTTGCCAGAAAGGATGTAGTGTTGTGGGAGGGATCACTTTTTCCCAGGGTTAAGGCCAGGATACATTTAATCAAATCAGCACCTTTAAGAAAATGCCACGTTTCAGGCAGAAGCTACAGCTCCTCAGCTGAATATTGCTCCCCAGGTCACATAATCCAGCTGAATCAAGAAACCACCAGTGGCGGTCTCAGCAAGCTTGGTTTATTTTGCTATTTCATCAGTAGTTGCACATGCTACAGAAGCTCCCATAGTGGAAGGACCCTCCTTGCAGGGACATAGCTTCCTGGGTGGCACACACGCCCCACTGCACCTCCTGCCAGGGCCTGAGCACCTCCCTGCAGGCAGCCCTCCAGCCAGCAAGATGTACTTCTTGTACAGGAGGCAACACGGCCAGATTAAGGCAGCCACGGTGAGATGCAGGAACAGGCTGAATCAGCACAGCCAGATCAAAACGTCAACACAGCCACTGCGTGAATTTGTCACATCTGCATGCTAAAGTTTCTTGCAAGGAAGTTAAACAGAAGGGACTTTTTGCCTCTGCATTTTCATCATGCCAGTCCGGAGCTGCTCTGTGTTAGTGCTTTGACCCTATGAGGCTCCTTGGGATGCCTGTCTGTCAGTCATGGGAAAAAATCCCTTTCCCAACACTGACTGTGAGCAGTCACCAGAGTCATGCAGGAGGATTGTGCCACAGCAAAACAGAGCCTTTATGTGTAGCTGTCCTGTGTCAGTGTGCAACAACCCTCATTACCAGAACACCTCCGTGCCCTTGAATGTGCCAAACAAGATTTGGCTCTAAGAGCTGACAGTCCCTACGTAACTTCTGGGAACACATAAATTGACAGATTACATTTTTTTAATAAACCCTACTGACTCTGTTCTCCTCAGAGCCAAGCACTGGTGTGCAGTCACCTAAGAATAAAATAAACTCTGCCATTTAAATCACTTCTCGTTTCTGTCCTGGGGTTGTGTTGGCTATATCACCTCAGAGCTACTGCTAGTGCACTTCTGGGCCCTGCCCAGCACAGACCTCACCAGCAATACAGTTATGAGTATAGCTCAGCCCTCCAGCCCTGAGGAAACCGCAACAGACACCGGCTGGCTCCAGGCTGGGCTCTGCCAGGGCTCCCTCCCTGATCTTGGGTGAATCTCCCCACTGCAGCTTCCCCAGGGCCCTAACAGGGCCAGATACTCTGACCCAGCCACCTGACTGCCTCGTTATACTCGTTTAGTTTTACTTTTGCTGTGCATTTCACATACTAATACCTAACGATTTACGGTGAGAGCCTGGCCCAGGGTGCCCAGAGAAGCTGTGGCTGCCCCTCCCTGGCAGTGTCCAAGGCCAGGTTGGATGGGGCTTGGAGCACCCTGGTGTGGTGGGAGGTGTCCCTGCCCATGGCAGGGGGGGGTGGGACTGGGTGAGCTTTAAGGTCCCTTCCAATCCAAACCATTCTACGATTCTGTGTGAAGAATGTTTCTATGTGCAAAGTCTGCATGACTTTGCCTAAGAAATGAATTTATATAATTTTCTGTTTACTTTTCCCTGACTTGCAGATAAGGAACCATTGCAGACATGCCCATGGGAGGGGGGGTGGTACTGGGTGAGCTTTGAGGTCCCTTCCAACTCAGACTATTCCGTGATCCTGTGCTGTCCTCTCCCTACCCCACTCGCCCATGTGCCCCACAACGACAGCAACAACTGACTGAAGGCGTGAAATTACCACGCTTGCAAGCTCTTTTTTGGTTTGTTTTT